>JASKMD010000011.1:5764037-5858293 GCA_030144725.1 Haematococcus lacustris
AGGCAACCTGGACCTGGTGCTGTGTGAAGGCCTGGCGCCCCTGCAGGCCCTGCCCCCCCACCTGCTGGCTGAGCTGGAGCAGCACTACAAAGCCTGGCTGCAGCCTGCCCCCCACCACCACACCCAGGCCCCTACCACCACCACCCCTCGCCGCTCTCAACCCTCAGAGCAGGGCGGCAGCAGCGCGGGCAGCAGCAGTGGCGGCGGCAGTGTCAGCAGCAGCAGCACTACCACCCCGGAGGCTGGGCAGTGGGGGCAGGGTGGCAGATGCCAGGGGCAGGTGGTGGTTTAGAGGCAGGGGCAGAGGGAAGGGGGGGCGCCGGCTGGGGGGCTAGGGGGGAACGCCCCCTGAGGCAGCAGTCTTGACTCAGGCAGTTGGGTGGCCTCGTGCCGCTGCCAGGTATCTAGAGTCAGGTCAATTGGGTGCGTCAGGGGCGGAGCAAGGGGGGCCACAACCTCCGTCAGGGTCTGGCCCAGAGCCCTCATCCTGGGGCGCCTCTGCCGGGTTGACTCCGCCGGACCCCCGGTCGGGATCGGGGGACCGGCTATGACTCCGCGCTGGACTGGTTTCCCCGCCAGCCGCTGCTATCCTCCACGTGCATGGCTCGCGGGCCCGCGGCTTGCGGCTTGCTGGCCCGTCGTCCGACCAGGCGTCCCGCCATGGTTGGAGGGTCAGCATGCCTACGAGGCGCTGCTGCCAGTGGTGCAAAGCCAGCGAGTTGGAGGACGTTTGCCGTCGCCGCATCGTCGGCGCTCAGTCATTCGCGGCATCTGCCGCCTCCTCCCCTTCCGCACGGGATACCTGGAGCCGTGACGGGCGGGGCCGGAGTGCCTGCCCCGAGCCAGCAGCTTTTCAGATCGCACGGAAGCGCGACCGGCGCCGCCGCTGCAGAAGCCGCCAGCGTTGAGGTTAGCCAGCACCCTGGTGAAGAAGCTGCAACAGATCGCGACATTGCAAGAGCGCGCTGCGGTCGCAGCTTCTTCTGTGGCCACTGGGTTGTGGGTGCGCGATCCTCACCGGGACAAGCGTCGGAAGGTTCGTCAGCCGGTCGCGGCGGGTTTGATGGCTCTGCCAACGCATCGAAAGTCTTGAGCCTGAACAGTCAGCAGCTGGTGCGACTCAGCCAGCGAGCTGCGCTGCAAGAAGCGCTGGCAGCCTTGCAAGCCGGGGCGTCAGTGGCCCATGTGTTGAAGGGGCTGGACCTCGCCCAACGAAGTCACAGCCAGGCTGGCTGCGGTGAGTAGCGCACGACCCGCCGTCCCTCCATTGCAGGCTGGGCCTGGGCCTGAGCGGGAGACAGGCAGCAGCAGGGCGGCTGGGGGGAGAGCAGGGGGCGCCTCCGGGGGGACCCCTCCTGCCCCTACCACAATCAGTGGTGTGGCTGGGGCAAGGTCCTGCTGCCGCCATACCCCCCACAGCAGCAGCAGCAGCAGCAGCAGCAGCAGCAGTGCCAGGAGGGGGTCCTGGTGCTGATGGGGCCTGTGGCCACAGGCTGGATGCCCCCCTTCCCTCCCAAACCTTGACAGCCACGACCAACACCACCACCAACAGCAGCAGCAGCAGCAGGGGAGGTGCCCTCCTTACCCCCTCCTGCTGCAGCGGCAACAGAGGCAGCGCCCCCCAGCAGCGCCTCTGCCCCTCCTCCCGCTGCCCCCCCTTCCCCCCTCTTCTGCTGCTGCTGCTGCTCCTGTTGCCCGAGGGGGACCAGCGGCCGCCACCAGCTCTGGGTCAGCAGCAGGGGGTGGGCCGGACAAAGGCAGCAGCAGGGACAGGGAGCGGAGGCAGCGCCCGCAAGGGGGGACCTGGCCATGTTCCTAGCCGGTGCTCTTGACAAAGGCAGCGTCCCCTTGCCCCCTCCTCTGGGCGCCAGGGGGGGCTGCCGTCAGCCAGGCCCACCCCACCCCACCCGGCCTGCCCCGCCCAGGCTCTCAGGGTGCTGTGGCAGGCCTGGCCAGCACTGCGGCCTCCCAGCCCCCTCCTCGTGCTCCAGCTTGGGGCGGGGCAGGCCTGGCTACCGCAGCTCCAGCCCCAGTGGTGTGTGCTGGCCTGGGGCCAGGGGATGTGGGGGGTGGCTGCAGCCCAGCTTGCAGCAGCAGCAGCAGCAGCAGCGGGGTGCGGGTGCAGGTGCGGGTGGGCAGGGGCCGCGTGGCACAGCAGCAGGAGTGGAGGCAGGGGCGGGGCAGCAGCAGCAGGGCTCAGGGGCCCCCCTGGGGTCGCTGAGGGAGCTGCTGGGTCCACAGCTGCCCTCTGGCAGCATCAGCGCAGCGGCGGGGGGCAGAGGGGCCGGCAAGAGGCAGGGGAAGGGTGGAGCAGTGGCAGAGCAGCAGGGGGCTGGCTTCAAAACGCCAGTGGGCAAAGGGTAGGTGCTGTCCGGGTCTGAGTGCGCACTGTGGCCTGGGTGCTGTGATGCTGTCATGGCATGGAGTGTGCTTTGATGCTGGCTGCTAGTTATGCTGCTGCCTTGGCAGGGCATTGTGTGGGACAGCGACGGCCATGGTCCCCTCCCCCTCCCCCTCCTCCCTTCACATTGCTGTTCTGACCCCCTACACCCCCTACACCCCCTACACCCTCTACACCCCCTACACCCCTACACCCTGCACCCACACCCTTTGCCTGACTTCCTGTATGTCTGCAGCCGCCCAGGCGCCCCCCAGCCCGCTGCTACTCACGCCAACCTGACCCCCCAGTTTGACATGAGCCCTTTCCAGGCAGCCTGCGGCAGCCCAGTCCCCTTCTCCCTGCACACTGCCTCTCCTGGCCCATATGCCCCACTCAGCCAGGACGGCGTGCCCAACCCAAGCATCCAGTCAAGCAGCGGGCCCAAGCTCCTCCCCCCTCCTGGCCCAAACCCCAGTCTCTCTGCAGTCAGCAGCAGCGGGGGCCGGGGCAGCAGGCAGCACCAGGCAAGGCTGGGACCCGCACACAGGTGGCGGCAGCCAGGGTCAGGGCGCCTCCCGCACCCCTGGCTCAGCCCCACCCCCTTCCCTGACCTCCTCCCGCACTCTCTTAGCCCCTGCTGTCACCTCCACCTCCACGTCAGGGGCCCAGGGACAGGGGCAGGGGCAGGGGCTGCCTGGGTCAGGCCGGGCCGGCTTGTCGCTAGCTGACTTCATTGTGCCCAAACCCAGTCGTGGCAGCAGCACTTCCCTCAATAGCCTGGGTCAAGGGGCTGGGCAGGGGAAGGAGCGTGAGGCGGGTAGGCAAGGCAGGGAAGCTGCAGCAGCAGGGGGGTCAGGGAGCAGCAGCAGGGCTGGACCGCCCTCTAGCCCGGGCTCCAGCTCTGCAGCCAAGGTCTGGGGCGGCGTAGTGCCTGGCAGCAGTCCCCCGGGGGGTTTGGCGCCCCAGCTGTCTTTACGAGACATTCAGGTGAGGGGTGGGGAGTGAGTGGAGCAGGGGAGCGGGGGAGGAGGGAGGAGGGGGAGGAGGGGGAGGAGGGGGAGGAGGGGAGGAGAGGGGAGGAGGGGGAGGAGGGGAGGAGAGGGGAGGAGGGGAGGGGAGGAGGGGAGGAGGGGAGGAGGGGAGGAGGGGAGGAGGGGAGGAGGGGGAGGAGGAGGGGGAGGGGGAGGGGGAAAGGGAAAGGGAAAGGGAAAGGGAGGGGGAGAGGGAGAGGGATTACAGTTGAACATATGTATTCACAACATGTTTCCCAAACGTCAATGTGGCTAGTCAATGTATCTGTGCTTTACTGTCAGACTGCCCTCTTGTTCACCGTCTGCACATGCTGTATGCCCCAGCAGCATAGCCTGCTGCCGCCATCCCGACGCCTCTGCGGACGCGCAGGTGGAACAAGAAAAGCGGCGAGCTACCCTGCCGGTCTGGGCAGGCGGAAGGGAGCGCTCCGCCAAAGCATCAAGCGGTGGGACGGCCGTGTTGGGTTCGAGCCCTCCCGCCACCAAGTGGTATGTCCCTGAGCCGCTGAGGCCGCAGGCAATACAACACATCCAAACGGAGGAGAGCGCGATCAAGGCGTTGGAGAAGCTGTACGGCACGGGGGTGTCGGTCATGCGCGCGGACGCAGGCTGTACAGGTATAGGCGGCGCTGAGGTGAAGCGATCGTGACTCACCACACGGCAGACGTGCCGTCGTAGCGACGGAAACGTGATCGTTGTGTACGCTCGCAGTCTCACATCTGCTCAAGCATCTGATATTCCACGATGCCACGATGTGAAACAGTGTGCATTCTCGCCAAGCCACGAGACAAGGATGTGAGACGCTGTAAATGATTGCAAAGCGGAGCTGATTGGTACCTTTTTGTGCACCGCTGGGTCCATCAGGGTCATTCAATGTCAGTGTCACAACTTGTCCGAGCTTGAAGCGTCTCTGAACACCTGTTACATTCTGAGCCGCATCCTCCAAGGCCCCTGCCAGCCTCAAGCAATGTCGCCCAAGCACCTACCTACGTTACGGTAAACCCGTTCACGTTGCAAAAGCAGCCCACGGCTGACGATTTCAGCGTGAGCGGCGTGAACCATCATGACAAGACAATAGCAAGTCAAACGAGCAACCTATAAGGCAGGAAGGGGCGCCTGGGAGGATGCAAGACGGCCAACCAGCACGTGGTGTCCTGAATATTGTTGATGCACAGCCCATGCCCGCATAGGCACTGGCTTGTGGTCAGCAGATGAGCTGCAGTGGCCTGGTCATTGACACACCAGGCAGCGTGACCAACTCAGCTGCCTAGCTGGCAGGCGCACACACAGGCCCGAGTGCGAGCACTGCTCACTGCTGACTCCCACGCAGCCTGGGGCCCTGGCAGTAAGGGGGCCACCCCCCGGCAGACGAGCCAGTAAAGCCATAGCCGGGGCCGAGGCTGGGTGTGTGGGCTGGAGTCGGGCCCCGGCCACACCTCCAGCCCCTGTCCCCCTTCCTCATGCACCAAGTTCCTCCGCCCTTGGCCCACGCCTTGGCCCACGCCTTGGCCCACACCTCCAGCCCCTGTCCCCCATTTCCCATGCACGCAAGCGTCACTGCCCTTCATGCCAGCCTTGGCCCACACTTAAACTGCAGCAAACCCGTGCGCCTGGGCCCAACCTGCCTCACCCAGCCAGGCCCAGTAGCCCTGCCCAGCAGCCACACGCATCCTGGCACACCTGCCCGCCTGGCCCGCCTGGCCCTGCCCGCCTGGCCCTCCACACCACCTGGCTGCCACTGTAACAGCAGGCTCAAGCCTGGAGCATGGGCAGGGGCAGGGGCCCCCTGCTTGTGGCTGTCGCTGCTGCTGCCTGCGGGAGTGTCTGACAGCTGAGACTGAGCTGGGCCTGGCTGTGGCTGCAACTGAGGGCAACGGTGAGAGCTGTAGCAGCAGTCAAAGTGGCTGCAGTCAAAGTGGCCATGCCACGACTATGTGGGGCAGATTGTGCGACCTGGGCTGAGGGTGTTGCCACTGAGCCAGCCCCTCCCAGGGCGCCTGGCTCCCTTGCGTCATGGCGGGCTGCGCAGTGCGCGTATGGCAGCAAATGGCTCCCGGCTGAACTGCACGCGCCCTTGCATCACGGCACTCTCATCCGTCAACTGCACACAACAGCCAGCAGGCGCTCGGTCAGCAGTCAGCAGGCACACGGCACCAGGGCTGCTGCTGGGCCAGGCAGGGCCAGGCAGGGAAGGCTGAGAAGAGGCAGCCTGGCGGTAGCAGTTTAGTTTAGTAGTGCGAAGTGAGGACTTGCAAAATGGCGTGACACGCTGCCGCTGTCTGCTTCACACTGGCCGCAGGCTACGCAAGGCTGGCAGGCCAAGGCTAGCTGACAGCTTCATGTCAAGCTCGGCCAGCCAGGGGCTGCTCCCTGCCTCTTTCCCCACCTGCATGCAGTACAACTCATGCGTGAGATACTTTGCTAGGAGGCGGGCTTGCACAATGTTGGCGGTGTCATTGCCAAAGAACTCGCGCAATACCACGCCCTCCATGGTCTCAGTGCCTTCTCTGCGCAGCACCTGGCAGGCCAGGCAGGCCAGGCAGGAGAGGTTGGTGGCAGAGGGTGTGGTAGTAGGAGTACACAACAGCACTCTTGGTTCTGGCAGACTAGGCCAGACCAGGCCAGGCCAGGCCACGCCAGGTGGTGGGCAGTGCGGATGAGGTGCTGAGGAGGTGCTGAGGAGGTCAGGAGGGGGACGGTTGGCCAGTCTGGGTCACAGTAGGATGATGTCAGGAGGTCCACCCGGGACATGAAGAGGCAAGGCAGTGACTGCTTCCTCTCCAAAGGCTAGCCTTGGAATGTGCTAGTTTAGCTTTGACTGTGAGGGCTATGCACTGTGAGGGATGGCTGGAGCTACATATGCAATGTGTGATGTGGGCGAGTCTCCTGGGGTGTGAGGAGCGGCATAAGAGAGGCAATGCCAGCATTGCGGCCATTGCTCTGCCTGGCTGCTGCCCACTGTCAGTTCCCTGAAAGTGTGACGTAGGTGAGTGACAGGGGGTGCAAGCTACGGCACAAGGGAAGCGAGGCCAGCATCACTGGCATTCTTATCAATGTGCCTGGCTGCTGCCCATGTCTGGCTCTGCACAGGGTAGCTGGCACTGGTACCACAGGCTGATGGGCCCTGCCAGGGGTTGGGTCAGCGGCACAGCTGGGCTGGCCTTACCTGGTCAAAGGACAAGGAGGAGGAGTAGAAGATGTTCTCCAGCTTGCGGGCCCATTTGCTCACGCCCACCTGGCAGCCAGGGCCAGGGTGGGGCAGACAGCAGGTACTGGCAGCTCTACACTACAGTCCTGCAGCCGGAGCTTTCAGGTGCTGGGCCTGCGCTCTCCACCAAGGAGTGGTTGAAAACGCCAAGTCAGGCATCTTCTTCGAGTCAACAGCCAACCAGCCACTTGCCCCTCTTGGCACAGCCTCATGGCACTCCACACCTGCTAGCATGCTGAGCTGCCCCAACCTCCACACCACACACCACACACAATGGGAGGGGCATGAGCCCTGGCAATGCAAACGTGCGGTGTGCGGCCTCACTCCCACCTTGCAGAATCCCTGCCCTGCCCTGTCTCGCCTACGCTCTGCCGCCTGTACCAGCATTGGCAGGGCAGCGCCACACCTTGCTGCCCCAGGGGCTGGTGACTCACCTGCACCCCTGCGGCATAAATGCGTTTCTCCACATCAGTATTGAAATGGTTATAGAAGCGCTGGCGGAAGAACTGCGCTTCCTTGTCGGTGCGGTGGCTCATGCGGTTGATGACCAGCCACACGTGCACTGACAGCAGTGTGTAGGTGGAGTAGAACACCCCCGCGTCCATGCCGAACGCTGAGCAACACAGCATGGCAGGAAGCAGGGGACAGCAGGGGGCAGCTTAACCAGCAGCGAGGTAGAGACCACATTGCCCAACAGGGCAACAGGAACAAGTAACAAGGACGCAGGTGCCGCAGTGGCCAGCGCAGCAAACAGCAAGAAGGAAGACAGAAAGACTACGCCCTCGCCAACGGGCGTGAGTTGAGCGAGATTGGCGCCTGAGGCCGCGCGTTCACCTTGCAAACCAACCCACCAGAGCAGTTTTCTTACGTCGTCAGGTAGGGTCGAACCCGTGACCTTCCACTCGTTGCAAAATCACCCATTCCCAACTGAGCCACCAACCGCATGACGGGGCGGGATCAGCAGCACACAGCAGCACAGCCAGCCTTCACTACAGGAAAGCTGCAGGATGGCTGTCAGGGCAGGGCAGGAGCTGGCTCAATCGCACCGTTGTCAAGAGCTTGGCATGAGCCTTGGGGCCTTGGGGCGCCAATGCCCAGCCTGAGCCTGAGCCCCTGCCCCTGATGCTGGCCTTGCCTCCTGATGGCTCAGCCTGAACTCTGCTATTGCCCTGCCCCCTGCCCCACTCCACGTACCCTCATGAAGAGCGCCGTCATCCACCTGCTCCTTGATGGCGTCATACAGCACCTGCCCACCTGCAGCCAGCCAGTCAGCGCAGCACTGACCTCCCCTCACGAGGGGTGGTCAAGGCTAGGGATGCTTGTGGCAGCACATGCTGCCGCAGCAATGCCATCACTACACTTGAGTCAGGGCCCGAGCCAGTGCCTGGATGATGACACACTTGCAAGAAAGCGCAGGCCTGCTGCACACTGGCAGCTTGGCATGCGTACTGCAGAAAGATGCTAACGTGAAGAGGGACGTGACAGTTACAACTGCTAGTCAAGCCCAGAGACACGCTGGCACAGGCGGGCAGGGGCACACACGAGCATGCAGGCAGCGTCCATGCATGGGATGCGTCAAAGCAGTGTGGAACAGGCCCAGGTCCACCCCAGCTTCACCCCAGCTGCTGCACTGCGCTGCTGGACTGGGGCACTGCTGGGGGAGCTCTTGGCCGCAGGTGCAATGCAGTGGGTGCTGGTCACCCCACTGCCAGTGCCAATGTGAGCAGTTTGCCGCTGGGCTGACACCGCGACGACTGGCCCAGCTGCACACACCCCTGCCCCGGCTAACCCTACATCGCATGCCCCCACACCTGGCCCTGGCTCCCCTGCTGCCCTGCACCTTCCGTGGCTGACTGGCAGGCAGTGCGCGGCTCACTGACCCACAACCAGCTGGTTCCACTTGTTGTCGTACAGCAACAGCTTCAGCGCCATGCGCCCAAGGAATGACTGGCGTATCTGGCATCAGGTAGGAGTGAGCAGAAAAGGTGATGAAAAAGATGAAAGCATGTTTCCTTCCACCACACATGACTCTGCTAGGTTCTTGGCTTGCATCACAACACAACTGTGTTATTCTATCCCAAACATAGCTTTTCACACAGTGGACGCCGCAAGCTTAATGTGTTAGGCTGTGAGCTGTCTGAATTGCTGGGCTGTGGACACGGCGCCCCTGGGCGCTCCTATGTGCAAGACGTTGCCACCGCACCTCCTCACGGATGGGCGGGGGCCTGCCATCGTACTGTAGGCTGCGTGGAGGCTTGCTCAAGTCAGCCAGCAGTTGCTGTGTCCCCTGCGCGCTGTGGGCTAACCATTCGTCACAGCGGACAATGTGCGGTTCAGCTGGCACAGAGCAGTGTGTCATGTAGCTGGGCACACCTGCGTGTCGAGCGCAAAACCGCGCGCCCACGCGAACGTCGCAGCACTGTTTTGAAGGAGAGGTCGTAGCCATAGCCGATGCGCGGCAAGGGCAGGCTGCATCGCTCCACCGTGCAACCACAGGTTCACATTGGTCGCAGAACCGGGCCTCCAGGATGGCTTGAGCTGGCGCGGTGTCAACCTGGCGTGATGGCTACATCATCGTATTGGTGCACGCATTTCCATCCATGTATGCTCAAAAACATGTCGCAGATGAACACAGATCCTCGTATGCTAGCTACCTCCATCTGCATAACTGTATGGTCACAACATAGACGAGGTTCAAGGATAGGTCATGAGTCGGTCTTGTTGTGCACACACAAGGTAAAAACACCATGAGACCAGAGCAAATTCAGGGTGGTGTCGCCGCTTTACATGGTTTGCCCACTGGAGCTAATGAGCTGAAGCTATCGCCTGGCCCACAGGGAAGTCCGACGTAGATGCAGTGCTACATTCCATCGTCCTATGACCTGAAGCAGGATCTGAAACAATCAATAGTCCAAGGGTGCGCAGGGCTTCTGACACACTACCTTCAGAGCATGCGGTGGTGGGAGCAACTTAGCGCCCAAAAGGCGTGCACACCCAGCCACGAATTGCGTGCTGCCATGAAAAGGGTCGCCAGTTTCCGTGCTGAAGTCCAGAGGGCAAGGCCAAGCAGCCAAACCAGGCCGAGACCACCTCAAAATCGTGCAGCCCAGTCAGTGAACGCCTAATGTTGGCATCACCAGACCACCAGCTCAGCTCCAAAGCCAGACCCAGGAGGCCCCATTGCAGATACCAGGCATTTCCGATGTGCTGCCTGACAAGGTGTCAGGAGTTCCATAGACTAGCAGAGGCAGCGAGCAGGCGGGCAGCTGGCTGCATGGTGGCAGGGGTGTGGGAAGGGAGAGGGGCTGACAGCCCATTTAGACGCCTCCCACTGCTGCTCTACGCCCGGTCTAATTAGAAGGCAGCAGGTTTTAGGCGGCTCATGTGACTGTGGTCCCTTTCCGTGCAGCTTTGGCTGTGCCCGGCTTGACCTGAGGCCCCATAGCCTGCGTGAACACCAACTTGCTCTCAGCCAGCCCAACAAAGCTCGCCCCTGGTGGCATAGAGGCCTCCTCCTGGCTACCTTGACCAGGTGTAGTGGCAAACACCATGGTTGTGCCTAGCGTAGGGCCATAGATGCCTTTCAGCACTGTCCCCTGGGGAAATTTGAGTGTGGGGTAGTCTGTATCCAGGCCCTGTGCACAAGTACCCAAACCTGACACAGATGACTTTGTCGAGCTTTATGATGGCGGGGTTGCACAGCCGAGATGTCCACTGCTATGCTATTGCTGCTCCACTTCAGCACCACCAGGCCTACCTGCAGGGTCAAGGCTGCTCCTGGCTTAAGCCATTCCTCGGGGACATTTGCAGGCAACTCCAGCGTGATGTATTGCACCTCCTCGTCACCTGAGCGGCGTGAGAGCGAGTGTGAGCAGCTGTGCTGTTGCTTTAACTGCGAGCTTGGTGGCTACCTTCTTGCAGCACCAAGTCATCCCCACGCGCGGACATGATCTGCTGCCCGCTTATTCATGCACCACACACGCGCAATGTTGACGAGCCGTTTCCTAGGCTCGCGGCTCGCTAATGTTTGACCGTACAACCTTAATTGAGTAGCAGAAAGCGGTTTGTCGGTTCGTAGCAACACTGGGCCGCCCCGCCACGCCTAACCCAGGCAGACCAGGCCAGGAGTGGGTGCAAGTGCGCGACAGAGGCCTGCTGCGGAAGTGGCAGCGGCGGCACCAGCGGCAGCGATAGTGACATGTGTATCATGCCATGAGCCAAACAAACAAACAATACGATTGCTCCTTACAAAGGGGATGTGTGTGCGCAAGAGTGTTCATAGGGTAGGGCTTGAGCGAATAGGTTAGGGACACAGTCCCGACTCCTAGGTTAGGGACACACACCGGTCTCTCACTGCTGTGGAGAAGTGTAGGGGCTCCACAGGAGGATAGGGATACAGCATGGTTGATATATCCCTTCAGATATATCTACTGCCATACAGGTAGTTGTACGGCAGAGCTGGTAGCAACACCCTGAAGAACATATGGAAGAACAACAAAAGTCTCAAATGGGCGAGGTGACCTCAAGAAGAAGAAGAAGAAGACTACTCCGGTATTCACCGGCGTGCGTTAAGGGAGGAGCTACCGCCTGGGGCGCGGCCTGCTCCCACCATCCAGCAGGAGAAGAGACCAACCTACCCTCCCCCCCATTTAGTGGCCCTGAGTCTGTAGCTTGTGGTGACCTCAAGCAGAGGCGCCGAAACAACTTGTCTATTTTGTGCATCCACGCACAACATCCATGCACATCCAATCACCAAATGTGCCTTGGCATTGTCATCTGTGTGTCCGTCCCTGGTCCCTGAGCAGCAGCTGGCAGGGTCCACGCTGGTGCTGGGCGCCAGCAGCCCACTAACATGCACTGCCAGTGACTGAGCTGACTGTCCCTGTTGCTGATTGTCCCTGTTGTCAGCTGTCAGCCTGTGCATAGACCTTCAAGGCCATTGTCAGCACTGGTACAACGGTGGCCTACGCCAAGCAAAAGCGCATGCCAGGGTGCATCAGCTGTTGTAGGTATCAGGGCCCCCGCCAGGATGAAGCCCGCACTGGGCAGTGTCATGGCAGGGCAACAGTACGTACAACAGTATGTGTTTGACCCAGACACACAGATTGGGGTGGGCATTGACCTCGGCGTCACCCAGGCAGTCAGCGCAGCCTCATGGGTGTGGGATGAGACGTCAGGTCAGCTGGAAGCAGATCAGCTGGCCCGGTGAATGCTTACCACGGTTGGGACGAGAGGTCAGGCCAGCTGGTAGCTGACAAGCTGGCCCGGTGGAAGTTGACCAAGGGCCAGGTCAAGCATGACAGCGGCCTGAACAATGCCCGCCGTGCCACTGAGCGGTGGCTGGCTCCTATCAAGCCCCACCTCCAGCACCTGGCAGCAGCAAGCCCAGCTGGCACCTCCTTGGAGGCCAATCTCAAGCACATCAGCGTCACCCTGGCCACCTGGGATGCGGTGTGGGAGGTGTACCTGGACCCCAAGTGGGCACAGCAGCGGCTGAGGCTGTACGGAGCCCAGGACCGCGCGCTGGAGCAGTTCTTCAAGAAGGTGAGAGTCGGTGGGTGGGTGGGTGGTAGGGAGGATAAGGGATTGAGAGGTGGTGGGTAGGAAGTGACAGAGGTGTTACCTGTGACACGCTGAACCGTGTGCCACCATGTCAGCCACCACATGTGTGCCTTGAGTGCATGGCTGCAGCTGGAGGAGGACATGGCTCAGTTGTCCATGCAGCGCCATGGGCGTGCCAAGCAGCTGGTGGTGTTCTTTGGAGCAGCTGGCATTGGCACCCGGGGAGGCTGGGGTGCTGCTGCGGTGCTGCGTGCTTGCTGCAAGGTGGTGTGCAGGCCCAGGGGCACAGACCAGCGGCGGGGGAGGATGGTGCTTGTGGATGAGCACCGCACCACCCGGGTCAGCTCAACAGTGAATGGCAAGCAGCCATGTGAGGAGGAGCTAAACCATGAGCAGCCCACCAGGCGTGCAGACTGGAAGCCACCAGCAGGGCAGGTGGAACAGCGCCTGGTGCGCCCAGCTTGGAGCCAGCAGCATGACCAGCCAGTGAGGGGCCTGATGTGGTGCCCGGTAGTGGCACCACACAAGCCCCCACAGGCCCCACGCAGCAGCAAGGAAGCCACACCGGCAGCAGCCTCAGAGCCAGGGCCCAGCATTCCCCCGCCAGCCAAGCGCACCAAGGCTGAGCAGGCAACTGAGCACACCCAGCCCACCAATGGCAAGGGCAAGGCTGCCAAATCAACATCACATCCAGGCAGGTGGCTGGACAGGGACTGCAACGCAGCATTGAACATGCAGCACATTGGGGAGAGCAGGTGGCGCCCACTGGAGCTGTGCTACTGGAAAGACCAGGGAGCTCTGCCAGCCAAGGGCAAGGAGTACCCTGGCCTGGGCTATAAGCGGATGCGAGACAAGCCACCCAAGGCCCAACAACAGCAGCAGCAGCAGCCTTCTATGGCACAGTAGTGTGTGCCCCATTCTTGAGCTGTTATCAGCTTACATGTTTTGCCATGCCAACTCTACACAATAGCCCTTAGGGGTCAGGCAATGATGTAGGTGGTAGGCACTCATGCACCATGTCCATGTGCATTGGGTATACTTCACACAGCCCATTGGCACCATTTGAGTCGGGCCACTATTGCCCACTAGTATTCCCGATAGTGGCTGCTAGTGGCCACTACTGGTCCGGCTCAAATGGAGGCCCGAGTGAGGGACAAGGGGGCTGAAAGGGTCGAGTCTCATCAGGCTATGAAGAGCCCGAAGGTTTTATAGGCGGAAATTTCTGTCTTGCTTCTAAGAGCCTTAAGCTTTAGAGGCAGAAGGGCGCGGTTCTTATAAGTAAGGTGTTTCTATTAACACCCACCTTTGCCTCAAACACGTGACGGAGCTCAGCCTACAAAGCCGCAGTCATATGGCAGGCCACCCACACGAGGCTGGGAGCATGGCGGAGGGGTTACTGCTGTGTGGCGACTACAACCATCATCATTACATGGCACTCATTGATATGCAGTCCATTTGGTCACCGCCGGCATTGCCCACAGGAAAAGTGAAGAGTCCACCATCTACTACCATGAGCTGTGGTGGGAGGCTGCTCATGTTGAGCTTCAAGTTGTTGTCGTCCTTCGCAATGCTACATTGTGTGGTGTTGCCAGGTGCCATGCTACCCCTGCTGCCTTGTGTCTTGCTGCCTTGCTGCTCTCGCTCCCCTTGCTTCCCTGCGTGACCTGTGTGCTTAGAAAGGGCCACATCCTCCAACACCATCTTGTCTGCTCCCTGTGTGTCACCCGCCCAGGTCATGAGGGTCTTGGCAGCGGTGCATGCAAGCCTGAACTCATGCTTGCATGGCCACGTCCGCTGCATCAACTGCCTGCTGCATGAGGGACAGCACCTCTTTGCACCGTAGCTTGGCACTTTCAATGCATTGCAGCAAGATGGCAGGGGAGGCTGTGGCCGCCCCACCTGACTTGAACACACCTGCAGGCAATGCGGTGGCAGCGGGGTGCAGTGGAGGTCCCTATTGGGCACTGGGGTCACGCAGGCCCTGCGTCATAGACACAAGAATGTGTGCGTGGCCAGAGGCCTAGCGGGTGGGCAGGCAGGAAGGCAGGAAGGCAGGCAGTGTGGTGGGCAGGCAGGAAGGCAGGTCAGCAGGCAGGCAGGCAGGCAGGCAGGCAGCAATCTACCACTCCCAGGTAAACCAGGCCCACATCAACCTTACTGCGCTCTAACCCCATGCACACATGCTGCATGGCATAGGGCAAATGTGTGTGCATGTCACGATGTCATTGACAGGCGTTGGCCATGCAATGATGACGATGTTCATAAAGATGATGATGGCATGCAGCGAGCTGCACACCATGAACATGTTGGATGGACCTGCCACAGCCCCAGGTGCCACACAGCCCTGTCGCCAAGTCAGCATGTGACAGCACTCTTGCAGGCTTGCATGGTGCCTGCCATGCCACATAATGAGTACTTACCATGCAGGCCACCTGCTGCATCTGTCAGCACTGAGATGGTGCTGGTGGCGATGGCTTCCTCCTCAGCTGTGGGATCCACCAGAAGATGCTGGTTGTGCATGCAGCACGTCACACTCAGTGGCCAGCAAGGGATGGACAGCTTGTGGGCGACCACGGCTTCACCTCCAGCAGCCTCTACTTCGCTGGGTGCCCCAGCCTTGCTGGCGCTGCTTGCCTTGGCAGGTTTCACAGCAGGCAGGGTGAGGTCCCGCAAGGCTGCCACGGCTGCCAGCAGCACTGCGTCCACCAGCGCCCCGTCTGCACTGAGAATGTAGATGTCCAGGTCGACTTTGTAAACTGACTTGCCCTCACGGATGCACAGCTGGTCGGCCAGGCGCAGCAATGACAGCGCCCCCTGGAGCCGCTCAGTCACCACACTGACTGCGTCTGCCTGTCGCCCGGCTCTGTAATCAGGGGTGGCAAAGGATGCCATGCTGACGGTGACATTCAGGATGCCCTGTTGAGGGGCCTCTTCGGCTGGTTGGACGACGCTGGCTTTGGCGCCTGCCAGGACGGCGGTTGCACCCTCCCCCAGCCGCACCATGGCCGATCCATGTAGACTGGGCAGCGCGCCTAGTCCAATGGTGGTTGCTCGAGACCGGCCAAGGGTGCGACCATCAGGGCGAATGCCTTCGCTGAGCCAACGCGTGAAATATTCGACAGGGTACAAACGGCGGAACACTGTTTCGGAGTCCGCTTGCATCGCCTGGCTCTGGTAGGCAGTTTAATTGCGAAAGGATGAGCAACACCTCATAGTGTCTATGTTCTTCGTGTTAGGTGGGGGTTTTGTGGGGTCGGCGGCTCTACGCACAGATGCACCTTTTGCTTCACATCCTGTAGCTGATGAGCTGGTTGTAATGGCTGTCCCATGTCGCCCATGCCTACTGTGCATGTATGTTACACTCAGGCGACCCGGGCTGGGGTAGTGCGGTCCACTTCATTGGAGCGTAACAGTGGAGGTGGGTTGGAGCGTCAATTAAAGTGGACGAGGCATCCCTGATGCCCTAAATGGGTCCCTAGCCAAGCTGGTCACGGTGCTCCATGGCAGTCTCAATCAGCTGGACCTGATGATGGGATGGAAACAAAATGGGACTGCAGCGGCACACAAGCCTGATGAACAGCTCCGCCTCCGCCCAGCTCCAGCCCAGCCTTGCGCTGGCGGCGTAAGCGAAGAACCTGACCATGCGCTCTGCATGCACACGACGGCAGTCCTGTGCTCTGAGGCGACGAAACTAGGCTCAGGGGCTCTGAAACTAGGAGGAGACCACGGCATGAGCACAGCAGTGGCAACTGCATCAATCATTTGTTGATTAGGCTCCATAAAGGTGGGATAACCCTCCTCCATGCTGCCCACTCTGCTGATGCCCGTTTGACAACCATCAAACTAAATCAAACTCTCCAGCCTTGCGTCACTGGCTAGGGAACTCACTGTGAACCCCCTGCCAAAGTCTCAACTCTTCCCAAGATTTCCCAAGAGGGGTTTTAGAAGATGGCGTGTGCACATGTCTGCAGCATGCCGACATCCAAATACAACCCCTACAAACGGCAGGGGGGCCAGGCTGCCCGCTGTGCGTGTTGTGTGAGGTCTACGCCAGCTGCCAGCACTGGCTGGGTGGAGATTTATGTGGAGGGGGAGGCTGTGTAAGATGATGTTGAGAAAACTGGGCTCCATGCGTAAAGTGTACCGCAGCGGAGAACTCTGCATCCCGCGTTGTGGGTGTTGTTAGGCAGCACTTGAAAGGCCCATCGCGCACAGCGGAACCGTTCGCGTGCCTGGCAGACTGCCGGTCACCGTGGGTGCCAGCAGCTCGGGCGCGCAGGCGCAAGCGCGGCGCAGAGATAAGGCATTTCGCGTTAAAATGACAACTCAACTCTCACCGAGCGCGCCACATAGTCAAATGTCCCGTACGTGGTGGTTCAATGGGAGGGGTAGCCAGGAGGCATAGGACAACAATAGGGAGACACTCCTGTGGGACAGGTAGAGCGACACAGCTGAGCTTTAATGCAAGAGGGAAGGTGCCGGCGAGTGCGGGGACGAGCATGTAAGGCAAGGTCGGATTGGAACTTGGATCAGGCGACCCCAACTAGCAAAAAATGTCAGGAAATGATAGGAAACCGACCCCTGGTAATCAAAACGACGCCGCGTCTCAGCCACGTGGTTTCTATTTATGTTTCGCACATCCCTAGATAGAGGACTCTGTCAGCTATGCGGTGCAGCTTGTAACATAAAATACTGTGCAGTGTACTGAGTGCTATGGCGGCTCAAATCTTGACATTCAAATTCATGCCAGTTTTGCTCATGCGGGCCTTGCCGCGACCGACCGCCGCGACCGACGTGGCCCAGTAGCCTCTGCAAACAGTCAGGGACAGTCGCCGCAGTCAAAACAATGCACATGGCACGCCAAACCGATGTAACGACGCCCCTCCACCCATGCTCGGAAGTATACAAGGCTGCTGCATTGCTTGACCGCTTCGTGAGTAGTACCTACTACCTGGCCACTCGGTAAGGCCACTCAAGGTGTGTAGGCCATTGCTACGTTACCTTGCTCGACACGTTGGGTCCGATCCCTCCCGCCCGCCCTCCGCTTGCGTGTCGAGCTTGTGTCCAGCTCCGCCCTGACCCCCTGCTGCTCAGCTGGAGGGGTGGGCAGCCCAGGGGCAGCACCAGCACCAGCTGCCTGCTGCTGCCAGGGGGGTGCAGCACGAGGGGGGGGCAGGTCAGGGGCGGCACCAGCACCAGCTGCCTGCTGCTACCCCCAGCTCATCGCCATGCAGGGCGGCTACTGTGTTGCAGATATGGGCCATGACAAGACCCTTCAGCTTGGGCTTCAGCCACCCCTTCATAAGCTCCTGCTGGTGGAAGCGAAGGTAAGCTTGCAGCTCCCTTACAGATAGCTTCTCAGCCTCCTCGACAGTGCACCTCGACAGTGCACCTCCAAAGCAATAGCTTCAGCCCTCCTTGCTGCGGCTTTCAAGCCGCTAGGGCTGTGCAGATAGCCAGCCCTAAGTGATTTTACAAGTGCTTGAAGATGAGCATGCTGCCGGCTGGGACCCATGGGTATAAAGGAGGGGTTGGGAGGGGGTGGGAAGGGGTGGGAGGGGGGTGGCGGGGGTGGAAGGGGCTGGGAGGGAGTGGGAGGGGCTGGGAGGGGCTGGGAGGGGCTGGGAGGGGGTGGGAAGGGTTGGCGGGGCAGTGAGGGGGCTAGGAGGGGGTGGGAGGGCAGTGAGGGGGCTGGGAGGGAGTGGGAGGGGCTGGGAGGGGCTGGGAGGGGCTGGGAGGGGGTGGGAAGGGTTGGCGGGGCAGTGAGGGGGCTAGGAGGGGGTGGGAGGGCAGTAAGGGGGCTGGGAGGGGGTGGGAGGGGTTGGGAAGGGGTGGCAGGGCAGTAAAGGGGCTGGGAGGGGGCGGGAGGGGGTGGGAGGCTTCGGCGGGGGCTGGGAGGTGGTGGGGCTGCAAGGGGGTTCGGCCGGAGTAGGCTAGTCAATCCTGCAAGGCAGAGTTGGGTCACGCCAAAGGGTGAGGAGGCGGGCCTAATTGATGGTTTGCCGTGCTTTCTTTTCCAGCAGCTGTGTCGTTGAGTAATGAACAAGGTAATAACGAGACATTCTAATAACTCAGAGTGGTCAGCTCACAACATGCCGGTTTGTGCAAGGGGGTCCTTTTTTCTGTGTGGCTGGCTAGAGAGACCTCTATCAAATCGCACCTCGTTGCGTTATTTCTTGCCCAACGACGGTCTTCCGACCAAGCCTGGCGGGCTGAAATGAGATTGTACTTCTGGCTCGATAGCAGGCGCAGTTCCATCCCTGATGCCGCTACATACCAATAGAACAATCGGCTGTGAGCAGCTGAGGTGTGTCCGCGATCGCTTGCGCCGGCATGGCCTCACTTGCAAGAGGTAACGCGCCGCTTGCCAGTAGATGCGCACTAGTTCGCAGGTGCCAATGTGACAAACGCTATCAGAAATGGTGCAGTATTGAAAGAGTATTTGCATGAAGATTACCAACCCCATGTTGGGACATCCTGAGTTACACCAGGAATGTTGGTGGGGGCGGCCTAATCAACAACACAGAAACACAGATGCCGACTCTTGCTTCTGGCTCACATCACACAGTTGCCGTGAGCCCTCCCCTGGCTCCAAGCAGGTGCAGCAGGCACATTGGTGTCCTACTTACCATGCATGACCTCCCAACGTAACGGTGTCGAGGCACCGTATTCCGCTCTCGTGAGATGCGGACACCTACGGAGGTGTATAACGACTTCGCGGGTCGTAAGCGAGGCATCATAAGCGCGTTAACTAGAGAGTGAGGGCCGACACGTGGCCAAGGGTAGAGGTTGGGGCCACAGCTGGCCACTGCTCCTAGACACTTGCTGTTCAGATGTGCAGCAGTTTGGCAGGAGCTTAAGCTGGACACACAGCTCGATGCAGGTCTGACAAGTTCTATGCGCTGTGCTCACCGGACCGGGAAAACCTTGCGCTGTTTGCCTTTCCGGACGGCCAATGGTCTGTGGACTTGCCCGCCTCAGAGGTATAGCAACAGTGCACCTTAGAATGGAGGTGTACTAGCAGCACCTTGGCCCTCAACCTTGAGCCTTCATTGCAGTCGAACACTCATTGTGGACCACTACAAAGCGGTGTTTTTGTCTGTGTGGAGTTCCCATGCACATGGCATACACATGGCATACACATGGTATACACATGGTCATGGTCGCCTACCACCTACAGCATTGCCTGCCCCCTTTGACAGGGCTATGATGTAGAGTTGGCATGACAAAACATGCGCTAATTGTTAGCTGATGACAGCTCAAAGGGGGGGGCACACACTACTGTGCCTCAGCAGGCTGCTGCTGGGCTTTGGGTTGCTTGTCTCGCAGCCGCTTGTAGCCCAGGCCAGGGTACTCCTTGCCCTTGGCTGGCAGAGCTCCCTGCTCTGGCCACCAGCACAGCTCCAGTGGACGCCACCTGCTCTCCCCAATGCGCTGCATGTTCAGTGCCGCATTGCAGTCCCTGTCCAGCCACCTGCCTGGCTGTGGTGCTGGCTTGGCTTTGGCAGCTTTGCCCTGGGCCTTTGTGGGCTTAGCTGCCGGCTCAGCCTTGGTGCGCTTGCTGCGCTTGGCTGGCAGCTGGCTAGTGTTGCTGACCCCCAACAGGCGACTAGCCTGATTAGCATGACACACTCTAATGTAAGCTGACACAGCTTGAACATGACACACTCTATGGTGCCACAGCGGGCTCCTGCTGCTGCTGCTGCTGCTGCTGCTAGACCTTGGGTGCTTGGGCTCATGGCCGCTTGTAGCCCAGGCCTAGGTACTTCCTGCCCTTGTTGGACTGGGCCGCTTCCTCAGAGGCATTGCGCCACTAAGCTCACATCTACTAACACCTGCTGATATCTACTTATACCCAGGAGGCGATGTCACTCACTCTCGCACTCCCAAAGGGCACTTCCAAAGAGCACTTCCAAAGGGCACTTCCAAAGGCTTCATCAGCATGCTTCCTGGGCGCATTCCTAGCCCAGGCCAACCTCGCAGGCCCAGCGCCAAGCCGCAGCCGGAGGTGTACTAGCAGCAGCACCTGGCAGCAAGCCGTCATCAGGGGCCATGTGGGGTTATGCACCAGGCAAGCCACAATGGCAACAGAAGCATACTGCCTTGCATCAAAAGCTGGGCAACTCGTGCCCATGCTTGCAAGATGTTGCCTGGCACATAGCCACCTCCTCATGGGCATTGGCTTCTACATTGGCCGGACCCATAACCTACAACACCCAGGCCCCTGCACTGAGGTCTCCATGCACACTACTGCATGGTGGCTCGCTAGTCGACCACGCTGAGAAGCTGCGAGCATGCACATGCGCAGCCCTCACACATGGCACCTACAGCTTGCAGCCTGGCACATGGCGCCGGAGCTTTCAGGTGCCGCCAGAGGTGCCGGAGCCTGCGCTGGGCATCAACTTTGCACGGGAGGGCATGGACCGCGGCGACTGGCTCAGCCTGTGAGTCTGCTGGCTTACCCTGCTGCTGGCTGACTCAACCTGGCTGACCTTGTTGACCATGCCTCGATGCACGTGCCTTGCTGGCGCTATGCTGTTGCTGCCGCCACTGCAGCAGCTGCAGGGCTCTCACCACCTAGTGCCGCTGCAGCTACCGCTGCCGCTGCTGCTGCCGCTGTCCTGTGCATCGCATAGCTGTTGAACTTACTCAGCGTGCTCTGCCTGCTGTAGGCCCACCTAGTCTAGCTCCCTGATGCCCAGCCGCCTCAGCTGCTGCTGCCAGGTGCCTCCTGCTCACAGCCAGAGAGGATGAGGTGCTCAGTCTCTGCTGCTGTGCTGCCCACCATCACCATCAGTGAGGCGTCTGACCTGCATGCTAGGTTGTGCTGGATCCTCCTCCTCCCCTGCTTGTGAAGCAAGGAATCTCAGCCCACGCCTAGCTGCCGTGCAATGGCCTTTTGTTTTGCGGTGCCTGATTCAGCATGATGAATGAGTGTCAAGTGAATGCCAGTGCTGATACCTGACTGTGTATGCAAAATTGATAGCATCAGAACCCTACACCACCCGACACTAAAATACAGCATATGATCCTGTAGTTTGCTTACAAGTTCAGGTATGTTTAGACTCGTCCTTCACCCACTGCTGGTTGTGGTGCATTGCCCCAGGTGTGCCCTGCACTCTGACTCCTGGCTGCTGGCCCTTGCATTCTACAAGGGCGCGCGCTTCAACAGAGAAGAACGGTGCGTGACCTTGGGCTGGGCAGCGTGATAGGCATAGGGTCAGGCTTGGTTAGGAACGGCTGTGACATCAACGAACCCCAGCCTCGAGCACTAACAACCATAAGGCTTCATGCACAGGTTATCAGGATAGGGGAGGGAGCAGGCCGTGCCCCAGGCAGGAGCCCCTCCGTCATTGCACGCTGATGTTTTCCATTCTTCTTCCTTCTCCTCCTTCTTCTCCTCCTTCTTCTCCTTCTTCCTCTTCTGTACATGCCATGGTTTCGTCCCTCACCAGAGGGCGGGCCCAGGCATACTTCAGCCATCGCAACATGCAGACTGCCTAGAGACTGGGATTGTGTAGTGTGGTTTGCTGCTCTTCAGCGCTGTGATTGACAGGAGAGCGTCATGTTGACGCTACAGGCAGGAGCTGTTCGCCCTGATCAACGAGCATCCCACCTGCTACGAGCTGGTGTCCACCCGAGCCGCCCAGGATCAAGAGCAGCCTGCGCGCAGGGAGTCTCGCAGCAACCAGGGCAGTGATAAGGTGTGCGGGTGTGGGGGCTTGTGAGGGGCTGGCAGGCTATCACCCCAGGCTACCTTGCACGCAATCCCCTACCCCCCTGCCAGTCTGCTCATGCCCGCTGGGCTGCCCCCCAGCCCTCAGGCGCATCCACCCCGCACCCCCCACACCTCCCCCACACCTCCCTGCCCCTCTGAAACTCAAGCTGGGGCTCCCTCTCAGTGCTGCCCACATCTAGAGTAGGTGGTGGGAGCAGTCTGCGCCCCAGGTGGAAGCTCCTTCCTTGATGCACGCCGGCTCCCACGCCGGAGCAGTCTTCTTCTCCTTTAGCCCCTCAGGCTGAGGCTCCCTCAGTAATGCCCAGCTCTGCTCTTATGAGCTGCCGCTGGAAGGGGCAGGCGGGGCAGGCGGGGCAGGCGGTGCGGTGTGCCCGGCTCAGCCCCTGACTGGCAGCCAATGAAGGCAGGCTTCCACACAATGGCAGGCACTTCACACAACAAAGCAGGGCAGGGGAGGGAGTAGGCTGCTAAGCTGAAACGGTAGCCGTGTGGCCATCATCACTGGTGGACGCTGCGGCTTGGCTTGGTTTGAACATAGCTGAGGCAAAGCAGCACATGCGGAACAGCATTGTTGTGGGTGCTTGCCTGGTGGGCAGATCTGAACTGTCGTCTTGACATGTGGATGCATGTTATGCTCACCTTCTTCTGCCTCTGGGGACTGCTGCGCAGTTTGCATGACCGCTGCCACGATATGGCAAGCAAAGCGACGGTATGACAGGAGCAGCATTACACACCACAGTTTGAGCAGCGTCGACGCAAGGTTGATTCCCCATGCGAGGTGATCTGGTCAGCAAACTCAAAGGAGCACAGGGCAGGGGCGCACTGTGGGCAGCAGCAGAAGATGACGAGGAGGAAGAGAGCTAGAGCACCAAGCCCAGATTGGGGGGGTTGATGGACATGCCAGGAGCCAGCCGACGTCATGGCACGCACATCAACCCCTGTGAGCCGACCTGCGGCCCTTTACCTTGGCAAAGCAGCCGAAGGCGGCAGCAGAAATGACGGGCGGCTGCCCAGCAGCACACACGGCAGCAGAGGGTGGGTCACCAGCACCTTGGCCCTCAACCTTGAGCCTTCATTGCAGTCGAACACTCATTGTGGACCACTACAAAACGGGTTTTGTCTGTGTGGAGTTCCCATGCACATGGCACACACATGGCATACACATGGCATACACATGGCTTGCACATGGTCTACACATGGTCATGGTCGCCTACCACCTACAGCATTGCCTGACCCCTTTGACAGGGCTATGACGTAGGGTTGGCATGACAAAACATGCACTAATTGTAAGCTGATGCCAGCTCAAAGGGGGGGCACACCCTACTGTGCCTCAGCGGGCTGCTGCTGGGCCTTGGGTTGCTTGTCTCGCAGCCGCTTGTAGTCCAGGCCAGGGTACTCCTTGCCCTTGGCTGGCAGAGCTCCCTGCTCTGGCCACCAGCACAGCTCCAGTGGACGCCACCTGCTCTCCCCAATGCGCTGCATGTTCAATGGACGCACCAGCATGAGCCATGACCAGCCATGACCAGCATGAGCCATCAGCAAGGCCAAGGAGCTGCAACTGTCCTCCTGGCAACTTTCCTCATAGACAGTAAATCTGGGATTCGCAAAAGCTAACGACTCATTACAAGTTAGTGGCATTGCCAGTATGACCTGTCTCACCTCTTTCTTGCGCCCCTCCTTGTTTAGAAGATGCTTGGTCATACACTAACAGACCAGCACCGATGAGCAAGGTGTGATGGCCATGGAACTGGAAACTCTTCGTAACAAGAACGACGAGGGAAAGAACAACCTTACCCGTCGGCAAATTTTGGGCCTCTAATTTGCGCCTTATCAGAGCCTTTTCATAGTTAAACCCCTCCGAAAAGCCTCTAAAAGGCCTCAAAAACCCTCTTAATTGTCGGTTTTTAGAGGTCCGAAACTTTCCGACGCCCCTGCACCGCCAGCATGGCACGTAGATGGCCATCCCACCGCTACACCGCCCTGCATGACTTCAGCCTGTCACCCACCATACGCCCACTACCTACGCATCAATAGCTGCTGATGATGCTGATGATGGCTTACACCACTTGAGCGTTAGCCGTCAGACTGCTTGGCCCTGTAGCGTAAGCCACCAGGCATCCCTAAGAAGCCACAACCTCGACAACGGCACAACACTTTGCTGCTTAACTTGCTCGTGGGCAAGGCCAAGCAGGCAAATCAGGCTGACGGTCACAACATTATGAACACCCCACGGCAGGTCTAGTGTAGTTTGCGGGTCGGTCACACTCACGCAGCAGCTGTGCCTGGGTGCACCCTGCCTGAGTGAGATAGACCCACAGAGGGTACCATGAGACAGCTGTGCCCTAAGTTGCCTCGCCAGCGCTGATGCATGGGCCAGCTGCAGCGTGAGAAGCTGCCCATCCTGGTGTGCATGTATGCACCAGCTGCCCTCCTCCTTCTCACAGCGCCGGGGAGCACTTTGCCAATGGTGGCCATCACCACTGCAAGCTACCTACCTAGAAGAAGAAAAAGAAGAAGACTACCCCTGCGTGCATCAAGCGAGGAGCTACCGCCTGGAGCACGGCCTGCTCCCGCCATGCCACCTACCTACCTGCTCCTAGCTGAACTACATCATCAACGGAGGCTGACACCACCCTCCCCTCCCTTGAAGCACCTGACAATGGGACTCAGACTCCCTATATCCTCTCCTGTCTAACCAACCTTAGCCACGCAGACACGACCTCAGCGGCCTTGGAACACCCATCCCAGCCATCCCCACTGGCAATAGGGGTGAGTCAGCAGCAGGGCTCAGTGCATGAGCACGATGTTGCGCCCCTCCACACTGGGCACTGCGGCACGGGCATTGGAGCCCTTCTGCTTGCGCACCACATCGCGCATCTTCTTCACAAACCGCCCCTCGTCCTTCTTGTTGGACGTGGAGGGCATGTTGGAGGCGTCAGCCGCCAGGGACTGGTCGGACTGGGGTGCCACCACGTAATCAAGCTTGGAGGTCTGGGGCACGGCAAGGGGCAGCAGGTGAGGTGCGGGTTATGGCTGAGCCTGAGGCTAAAGCTAGGGGCAAGGGGTCGGGGCAACAATAGGGCTGAGGGCAAGAATTGTGATTGAGCTTTCTGGCAAGGGGCTACAGCAGGGCCCAGCTACAGCCCAGCCCAGCTAAATGCACACAGCAGCAGCAGCAGCACAGCACCTGCAGCCACACAGGACAATCTGGGGCACAGCTGCGGTGGGCGGGTGAGGCTGGGGGTCGGGGTAGGGGCGAGGTCCAAGGGGACAAAGGGGGACAGGTGAGGGCGGCTTGCCAGCTAGGCTCTTCAAATGAGGTGTGAGGGGGCCGGCTACAGCCCAGCCCAGCTACAAGCCCAACAACAGCACAGCCCCGCGGCCCTTAGCACCCCAGCAGCTGTAGCCTCACACTGCAGCCCCACAGGCCCGGACTTACTCCCTCACTGCCTGCCCCTCCCTGGCAGCGCTAGTCACAGCTGGGCCCAGGCAGGCCAGCAGCCCTCCTGCACCTCAACACCCTGGGGAGCTGATCCAACCTGCTTGGGGCTGCCCAGCAGACCAGCAGCCGAGCTTGCCTGTATGCGGCCTCGCCCTCCTGCCCAGCGACCCCTAGCGAGAGTGAGGTCATACCTGGGGGATGACGGCATGCCAGCGGTACCCCGGCCTCCCCGTGCTTGATCTTGGCCTTGGCGGCGTTGGCGGCGGCCATGGCGGCCTCGCGCTTCTGGGTCTGCAGCTGCATCTGCACCCTAGACCGCTGCAGCTCCAATTCCTTCTGCCGCCGCTTCTCAGCCTCCGCCTCGCCGTCGAAGAAGATGGGCCTGCGAGGGCAGCCAGGACCCTGTTGTTGCTCCCACATCAGCCCTGCCCCCATGCACCCTGCATGCACCTGCCACTGTCTTGCGCCTTGCCAAGAGCCTCAGCCTCTTATCCAACCAAGTTCTGCTCCCTTGCTTAAACCAGGGCAACAGCTAGTGCACCAGCAAATGACTTGCCACGGACCAAAGGCATGCTGCTCTGCTGCAGCTGCACTGTTGCTCACCTGGCCCGGTCAGAGGGTGCAGACTGCTGACTTACAGCATCTGCCCTCCCCACCCCTCCTTACACCTATCTGGTGGCCACACCACACCACACCCCTCCCCCTTTTCCTACATTTCTCCTCCCTCCTGCTGACTCCTTCTCCTGAACTACTCAACCCTCTACTCCTTGTAGCACTCCTCCCTTCTCTACCCAGCCTCCTGCTCCACTGCCACCCCAACCCTTCTAGCCCACCCTCTGGAAGCCCCTCCCCTCCCCTCCCCTCCCCTCCCCTCCCCTCCCCTCCCCTCCCCTCCCCTCCCCTCCCCTCCCCTCCCCTCCCCTCCCCTCCCCTCCCCTCCCCTCCCCTCCCCTCCCCTCCCCTCCCCTCCCCTCCCCTCCCCTCCCCTCCCCTCCCCTCCCCTCCCCTCCCCTCCCCTCCCCTCCCCTCCCCTCCCCTCCCCTCCCCTCCCCTCCCCTCCCCTCCCCTCCCCTCCCCTCCCCTCCCCTCCCCTCCCCCAGTGCCTCACTTGCTCCACTGCGCAACCAGCTCGCCCGCCAGCTTGCGGTTGGCCTGTGACTCATGAGGGCAGCGGGCCAGGAACAGGATGCGGCTGCCTAGCTGGCTCTTCTTCAGGTTCTCCTTCATGTCCTCGCGGGAGGTGTCTATGGGCAGCGCCTGCAGCCGCCAGGGCCAGGGTAAGGGCCAGGGTGGGTTAGGGCCAGGGTTAGGGCCAGGGTAAGGGCCAGGGTGTGGACCCCAAAGGGGTCTAGCGCTGCTTGCAGTGTGCCAGCAATGGTAGGCTGTCGGTCTCAAGGTACGGTTGTTGAGGGGCAAACCAGACGCCAGTGCCTGGACCAGGTCCATTGCCTGCCTCCGGCTGCCCCCAGCAGCCTCCGCTCACAGCAGCTGCCTAGCCTGTCCCTCCCTCCCTGCCTTCCTGGAGAAACCGTAAACCCTCCCAGCTGCTCCATCCTCCTCTTCATGGTGCATACCTCCCAAACTTTTTATACCTCCCTCATGCTTCCCCTAGTGTGCTCTTATGCTTTCCCTTTGCTTCCTTGTGTCCCTAGCCTCTGCTCCACACCCATCTCCCTTTTCCCCTTTGTTGGGAGGGTAGCAAGGGCACGCCCCAAGGCGACTCTCCTTGCTCGACGGCGAGGGCGTAGTCTTCCTTTCTTGATTTCTCTCTCTGTATTCTCCCTCTCACCCTGAGGTGCATGGCGTGCTGTCCTTCTCCCTCCTTTCCGCACCCTCCCACCTGGCACGCTCTCAGCACCGCTGCCCTGACTTTGTGGTTGGGCAGGCTGCCATCCCTGTAGGGCTCCAGCCAGGCCTTGAGCACGCCCAGCCCGCCCTGCGCGATGAACAGCTCGTGGTACTTGCGCTGCGCCAGGAACTCCTCCGCCTCGCGCAGCATCTTCAGCTTGTGCAGCGCAGGCTTACCGGCCAGGTGGTCCTCCATGTCCAGCTCAGCCATGGTCTCCATCTTGGTGGTCAGGTCCACTACATGCAGCTGCAGGGCGCACGGGGGCACAGGCAGCCACCACCACGCTGACCAGCAGACCCACTGGGCTGACCAGGCTGACACCTCCACAACGTCAGGAAGAAGCCAGACAAGCCTGACATGAGGAGGTACAACCGAGCATGACATAAAGCACCAGCAGCTGTCCTCTTCACACTCATGCTGGCTGCACAGCAGCCGAGTGTAGGGCAGGCCCCCTTTTTTCCTCCACCCCTGCCTGCCTACTCTCGCATTCCATATCTCTCCCCACTCTGCGCCCTCCTCCCACCCCCTCCTACACACCCCTTCCTCACCTCTCACCCTGCCCTGTCCTCCCATTGCCCATGACGCTGCTCCTCCCTCTCCTGCTCTCCCTGCTGCCCTGCCTCAGCCCGTCTTACCCCCATCTGGTGCTCTGACTCGTGGCTGCGCTTCTTCTTGGGCCGGCCAAAAGCATCCTGCAGGTCCGCATCCATTGCCTCGTCCACCTCCTGAGCCTCAGGGGGCGGCCCCCCCGGCCCGCTGTCCTCCTCATCAGGCGCCACATCACTGCCCACCTCCTCCTCATCCACATCCCCTGCGGCCCGGGCCAAGGACAGCAAGCAGTGAGGGGGAAGCCATGGGCCATGGCCAGTGTGCGGCAGTGCTGGGGGTGCTGGTGGGGTCAGCAGCCAGGGCAGAGAGAGCAGTGGGCATGACGGCTGACCAGCCAGTGAAGAGCTGGAGGGGCAGCTGCTGGGCAGACTGGTACTGAGCCCACAGGCCTAGAGTACGTGGGTGAGCAGCTGGGGCTGGTGCATGATAGATTGCAGATGGGGCTGGGTTGCTGTGCATTTTTTCCCACCTGGCAAGACACAGGGCGCAGGCCGGTGAAAGCCACGACAACCAACAGCAGCCAACCCAAGCACCATGCCCAGGTAAACAACGCCTGCTTTGCTATTGTGGCTTCCAGTGTTGTATCGGTAAGGTGTGCCTGCTGTCCCAATCACTGTTACCACCTAGACGTGCAGGCTGGCTGGCAGGCTGGACCCAAGCAACATTCACCTGCCACTACACCCCAGCAGATGCCCTGCCCTGCCCTGCCCTGCCCTGCCCTGCCCTGCCCTGCCCTGCCCTGCCCTGCCCTGCCCTGCCCTGCCCTGCCCTGCCCTGCCCTGCCCTGCCCTGCCTGCCATCATCCCAGAGTCGATGTGATAGCTAGCAGCCCACATGCCCCACCTTCGTCATCAATGAAGTCGGCATCTGCGCGGGAGGGCTTTGCCTGCTGAGAATCATCAGAAGCTTGAGGTCCGCTGTCGCCACCAGTTCGTTTGGGACGAGCTCCAGCCTGGCTGGCATCCCTGCTGCTGCTGCTGCGCAGGGGTCGGCTTGGCTTGTCCTTCTTTCGCTTCTTGTCACTTTTGGCATCACTGTCTGACTTGCGCTTCTTGCTGCCACCCCCACCATCTCCCTCACCAGCCTGCAGTCAGGCAGGCATGTCGTCACCGGTGTGCTGGCTTGGCGTTCCTCAACTCATGCATGGAAGTTGTGCCATGGAGACGACTGTGCACAGCTAATGTGTTCAAGCTAAGAGACTTTGTCATCAGCATTGATTGTATTTTTGCAAGCCAGGCAGAGCAACTCACTGCTTCACGACGCTTCTTTTCAGCTAATGCTGCGAGCTTGGCCTTGATGTCCTGGGGTTGTGCAGCAGCAGCTGCAGGGACTGGGGCGGGTCCCTCTTCGTCGTCTGAGAACGCTTGCCCAGCACCGGCTGTCCCCGTAGCAGGCTCGTCATCATCGTCCTCGTCGTCCGCAAACAGGGAAGAACCTTGTGCTGGCACCTGCGCCTAGGAACCGGGATATGGAAAGAGACGTCCGCATAGCTGTTCCATAGGCCTGGAGCTTGCACCTTGTCGGGCAGATCGTCTTCGAGGTCCGCAAAGGCAGACATGGACCCCCAGTTATAGCTCTGAGTGGCAAGAGCCTTCAGCTGCTTGCACTTGGGACCCTTAAGGTCATGTAAAGCTGGGCACAAGCAAGCAACACGCCCGGAGTTCACACCGTCAAGCATTTAACCACCAACCGAGTTTCAACTGCGCAATTGCTTAACTGCGCAATTGCTGGGTGCTCCTCGACTGCCGCAATACTGCAATAAACGATGGCGCGGTTTGGGCCGGCAGTGCACGTCCCTGAGAAGGAGGCCTTCGAGCTCGTACTTATTCCAGCTGCCGTGGTGGCCGTCCCGTCTCGACTTGCTAGCACACTCATCAAGGCCGTGGCCTCCATCTTACCAGACACGGAGCTTCGGCACCTGAAGAGAGCCCGCAAGTCGCCAGGAAACCCAGAAGTACTGCAGCTTTTCCTGTGCAAGCTTGAGCCCCAAAAGGCCCCAGACACAGCATCATGGGGGATGCTAGGGCAAGACTACTTGCAGCTTACACCTGAGCGAGTGGCCTTTCTGCCAGACATAGCTCGCAGCCTGCTGGTGCAGCACCAGCTCATGGCTGAGGCACTGCTTGTCCCCAGCAAGCCAGCGCAAACGCGTGAGAAATGGGAGGAGTGGAGCACACTGTACTGGCCAAGTACCTGGAAGGTGCCCAATGGCAAGACAGCACCACTACCTGAAGACCTTGTACTGCCTGCTGCCGAGCAGACATACTTTGCAACACACATGGCAGCCCTGGCACTCTTGGCAGATGCATCAGCAGCAGCCAATGCTGCCCGCCTAGTGGACCCCACCACCCGAGCTGTCATTGGCCAGGCAGTAGAGGCCAGCAACAGGCACCCCCTCCACCATGCAGTGTTGGCCGCAGTGCAGGAGGTAGCACAGAGGGACCTTGAGATGTGGCCGCCCGGGTCCAGCTGCCACCCTGTGCCACCCTGCCCACCTGACTGCGCCTCCACAGAAGCAGCTGAGCTAGAAACAGGCAGTCAGAGCTTTATTGCCCAATCGTCTTCATGCACCAGCCCCGAGTGTGGAGCTGCTGCAGCTGTTGGCAGCCAAGCCTGCAAGCGGCAGTGTCTCCGCACCGCCTACCAGCTTGGACATGGACCTGAGCAGTCAGCGGTACAGAGTAGTCCACATTCAGCCGTCTGCACCCCAGCACCAGAGGCCGCGGGCCTGAAGCCCTACCTGTGCACAGGCCTGGACTGCTTTGTGCTACAGGAGCCGTGTGCCATGTGCGCCATGGCCCTGGTGCACTCGCGCCTAGCCCGCGTGGTGTACTCGGTGCAGGACCCTGTGGCTGGGGCGCTGGGCGGCTGCCGTCACCTCATGGCGGAGCGCAGCCTCAACCACCACTACAAAGTGTACCGGCTGCCCCTGCTGGTGGGGCAGCAGCAAAGGACCCCAGCGGTGCAGTAGGGGGCTGGGCGCCTGAGGTGCCAGCTGCGAGCAGGAGCAGCAAGGCAGCAAGGCTACAAGGCACAAGGCAGCAGGGGTAGCATGGCGCCTGGCATAACAACACAATGCAGCGGCCGTTGTAGGAAGATTCACTCTTTTGCTAGGATTGCTAGGAATGAAGAGGAGTTCCAATTGAGCCAGCATTGCATTCCCAGGAGCTGACCACCCACGATTGACAGGCACAATGGCAGGTTAGGTTCCTGCATGGCGTTGTGCACGGGCTGAGATGTCGGCTACTAGTTGTCGGCTGTGACTCGCAAATCTGCATGCCCAGGTTGCTAATTGCTTAAGCCGTCAGCCGTTAGGCTGATAGGCCGCCCCCCCCCTCTAGGGGTTTGGGACTTTCTGTAACGCATTTCATAGCAAGGTGCACAAACAAAGGTGCACATGGGCTCAACATGAAGTCATGCAAGTTCTCATTATTGTTCTGTAAAGTCATGGCAAACTCCGGGCGCTCCCTGATGGAACTCGTGGCTCCCTAAAATTGCTAAGCGGCCATACCAGGCCAACAAAACTTATTCAACAAGGAACAACATGTTGGGCTGTGGGTAATCCCACTCAGCTACTACAAACACGTAGGAATAACTACAAACACGTAGGAATAAGCGGCCATACCAGGCTGACGGTCATGACGTTAAAACCATCATGATATGGAACTCGTCATGTTTGCTGAGGCAGCCGTGCACGGTCCGGTCCAGTAGGGTGCTCGTGTAAGCAATTGGGTGTGAGTTTTGGTTCAGCCAATGCATGCTATCCCTGGCAGAGGAATTAGACCTCTGCGGTTAAGGTGGCCCAGCACCCAGCGGGGCCAGCACCCACTGCCTCATGTAAGCGGCCAGGTGTGGGCAGGCCTGACGTCAATGTTACTGCTTGTGTACGGCTGGAAGGCTGGTTCAGCTCCAATGCAAGTACAGGACGCATCCGCTCTCCCAGCCCCCAGCACTGACCAGTTGATAGACCATTGAACCTGTCAACCCCCTTGTCCCTCACTCGGGCCTCCATTTGAGCCGGACCAGTAGTGGCCACTAGCAGCCACTATCGGGAACACTGGTGGGCAATAGTGGCCCGACTCAAATGGTGTTGATGGGCTGTGTGGAGTACACCCAATGGACATGGTGCATGAGTGCCTACCACCTACATCATTGCCTGACCCCTGAGGGCTATTGTGTAGAGTTGGCATGACAAAACATGCGCTAATGTAAGCTGATAACAGCTCAAGAATGGGGCACACGCTACTGTGCCACAGCAGGCTGCTGCTACTGCTGCAGCTGGGCCTTGGTGTGGAGTTAGCTACATGCTATGATCACATGTGCCCATAGTTGACAATGGTCCCCCATACCTACAGGGCCACGCCACAGCTCGACCACTTGGACTGAGAGCATGCCACATGTCAGGTTCAACTCCTCTAGGACAGTGTTATAAACACACATACTTAGACAAGCCAAACGCTCACTTTGGTCGGTGACCCCAAACTCCCTAAGCCATTTTCAGGGCCAGGGCCATGCAGCCAGGCACTCAACTCCACAGCATAACCGAACTTTGACTCGGCTCCCCTGAAGCTCACACTAATCTAACTGCTATTCACCTGCGTGCAAAGTTTTAGAGCTCAACTAGAAAGTTTGGCCAAACTGCATGTCCTTCCTTTTGTAAATCCGCTGGGGTAAGAACTCACAGCTGGCATGAGGTGCAAGCATTCATAGGTGCAAGACCAGGCCGGACCAGGCAGTCCGCACACCACCTTCCCATCACATCATGCTCAGAGTGTTTGCCATGGGTGCCTGCCCTACTCACGCTGCCGCCGCCCCCCCAAGCTCACTCTGAAGTTGCCAGGCTTGGAGGGCGTGATGAGTGCTTGCCAGCATGCCGGCAGAGGATGGCTCAAGGCACCAGGCAGCGGCTTGATGTTGATGTGCAGGCATTGGGCCCAAGGCTGCTCAGCCAGTTGCTGCAGCGACTCACACATGTCTGCCCCAGTAGCGTTTAAAAACTCCGTGAACCTGACCTGCTGCACTGAGGGCATGAGCTGCACCAGCTGGCGCCATAAACCCAATGAGGAAGTCAGGTGGCCGCCCTGAAACTCGAGGCAGGTGCAGTGCTGGCACAGTGGAGCCAGCACCTGGACAGATGCTGCGGAGAGCTCCGGCAGGTATAAGACTTTCACCACCTTGTCACAGCACCTGGACAATGGGTGCAGCAGCGCCACCAGCTCCTTGACTCTTTGCAGAGTATGGGCAATGCCTCTTGAGATATCTGACACCCACAGCTCCAACACCTGCACCTTCACTGCCACCTTGCAGCACTGTGTCAAGTTGTGGACTGCATCTGCGCTCTGTTGTGCAGCCACACACCATCTGCTGCTGTTGGTGTATGAGGTGGTGGACAAGCTGTCCAGCTCAAAGGTGTGGGTAAGGGAGTGTAGTGGCAGGCAGGAAGCGGTGTACGCGTCAATGCAACCTGTCAGAACCAGCTGCTGCCAGCTGCAGGGCGCCTGTGCATGCGAGCTGGTCAGCTCCTGGACTGAGTCAAGCATGATGCGTGTCAGCTGGGTGGCTGCCAGCAGTGCATCCAGCTCCTGCGACCCATTGATTCTCGTGTGCGGCAGCAGCAGGGTGTGCAGCCGGGGCAGGGCCTGCAGCATCCGTGACAGGGAGGTCAGGTCCACATCATAGACACCGTCCACACGAAGCACCTCCAGCAGGGTCAGGGGCCTCAGGGCATCAGGGTGGCCTTCGAGGTCGGGGTACTCCTTGCCTAGCTCCATCACATGCAGCTGGGTCAGGCACTGCCCCAGGGGCTGCATGTTTGGGAGGAAGGGGTCATAGCCACTCGTGTGCAAGCTGAGCTGCTTGAGCATGACACCGTGCATCAGGTCAGTCCAGCTCACAGCTCCAGGGCCAGGCTCATCAGGCTCCTGGAGGGCGCTGTGGGTCAGGTCCAGCTGCTGCAGCTGCGGGGACAGCTGGGGGTGGGAGAGCAGGCTGGCCAGACCACTGCAGGTGATGGAGAAGCCGTGCAGGGACAGGGCAGTCAGGCCTGGGAAGCTGTCCAGCAGGTGCTGGGCTAGGCCAGGGGAGCAGTCCAGGGCTTCCTTAGTGTCTGTGTCACTGCCACTGTCATCAGCGCTGCCACTGCCATCATCACTGCCACTGTCATCATCACTGCCACTGTCATCAAGGCTGCCACTGCCATTGTCACTGCCACTGTCAGCGCAACTGCCGCTGCCAACACCACTGTCATTGAGGCGTGCGGACTGGGCAGGGGGCTGAGTCGCCTTCCCTACTGAACTGCGGGATAGCCTGTCATTGGGCTGCTCGTCCTCACTATCGCTGCCACTGACACCGCCGCTGTGTGGTCCACCATCACATTGAGCATCACAGCTGAACAGCTTGCACGCCTCCACTGCTGGACAGCTGCCCAGCTTGCTCAAGACAGTTACAAGCAGCTCACAGTACTGCCCATAGCCATCCTCGCTGCCCTGCTGCCGCTGGTCCAAGATAATTGCCAGCTTGGTAGTCCTGGTCCGCAGGGCTGTGATGATGCGGGGCGTGAGCAGTTGGTCATAGCGCTGGCTATCCAGTTGGATGTGGAAAGCTGGGGCGTGCAGCAGGCTTGCCTTGGAGAAGGCGCGGCAGGTGCGGGCTAGGGATGTTGTGGGCTCGTGTTGGGCTGATGATAGAGGTGCTGTGGGCCCCTGTTGCATGACCCGCCTGGCGATGTCATCCAGCAGTGATGCAGGCAGGTCGAGCAGCGAGGTGGCAGGAGGAGGTGCGCACCCTGCTGAGGGTGCCCCGTGCATGGTGGTGCTGCTCCTGCACCGTTTGCTTATCCCTGCAAGCACATAACTGGGGCATGGATCAGCCTGCAGAGGTTTGTGGAGAGCATAGTGACAAAGGAACGTGCCTGTACCTGGCAAGTGAGTGAGCACCTGGCTTCGCTGGCTTATTGTTGCAACGTTGCAGAGATAGGAGGGAATAAACAGCTGGTCAGTCGAAAGTTACCGACGGCACAAGAATTCTAGAGCAACAAACTGTATCAGTATCAGTAAACAAGTGCATCATGAGCTAAGAGGGCAGATCAGGGCTTGTGACGGCATCTGACCTTCAATGGCAGCAGAAGGCGACCCTGCGGTGGGCGCAGGCGACTTTACAACAGCTGTTGGTCCGCGCTGGGGTTTTGTAGCAATTCGCGTCCCAGCAGCTGGCTACCTTGGCTGCTTCACTGAGTATGGATATAGACACGGTGACGACTAAATAACGGTTGGCATTGGTGTCATGCTGTCGAGTTGGTCCAGGACAATTGAGAGAGTGTCGAGAGTGAGAGGAGGTTTCCTCACTGTATATAACCTTGCACAGGTTCGAGAGTGCAGGGGGTACCATGGCCGGATTCATAGTCATCCTGCATCACAGGAGTCCAAAGGCAGCTGTCAACATGTCACTGCCCTGCCATCACTTGCAGCTCTCCATGCCCTGTGCTACTATGCCTCTTGCTTTCTTGCCAGGCCCATTCTACGCTCCTATGCCACCCGCACTCATATCCACTCTGCTTGGTCAGCTACTGTGTTGTGCCCTGCTAGCCAGTGCAGCCGGTGCAAGATCATCCTATGCTATTCATTGTCAACAAAACATGCAAACAAAACTTATTCAACAAGGAACAACATGTTGGGCTGTGGGTAATCTCACTCAGCTACTACAAACACGTTGTAGCATCCTCGGTCGCACCCTTGACGACTACCAACCCCACTCCGGTGGCACTCGTTCAAGGGGCTAATCCCCCTTGACCACTGGGCACCTCATCAAAACTAACAGGTTAGTGCTTATATGGCTAACAGCCTGTGTAAACCACTAGGGCCTATGCATTGTTGCGGGCCCGGCCATCAATGCCCCGCCGGTACTCAGCAGCCCGGTGCAACCTCTGCCTGACCTTGGGCAGCCGGTCACTGACCCGCTTGTAGCCCTGCTGGTACTCCTTGCCAACGGGGGGCAGAGCCAGGCTGTCCTTCCAGCTGCACAGCTCAAGGGGGCGCTGCGTGCTCTCCCCAATGCGCTGGAATTTGAAGCAGGCGTTGGTGTCCCGGTCCAGCCACCTGCCCCATGGGGGGGCCTGGGGTCGTGGGACTGGGCCAGGTGCAGCAGGGAGGGGCTGAGCCTGGGCAGGGGGAGGGGGTGGGGCCTGGGCTGGGGGAAGGGGAGGGGGGGCCTGGGCAGGGGGAGGGGCAGGTGGGGGGTCCTGGGCAGGGGCAGGTGGGGGGTCCTGGACAGGGGCAGGGACAGGGGCAGGGACAGGTCAGGCTCGGGTTTCTATGTCAGCAACTTCTCCCCTGGCTTCTATGTCAGCAACTACTTTTTTATTACCCAGCCTGCTGGAGCGCTAACGCTAACGCTGCTGGAGGCGGATGCTATCAGACCACAGGGTCCACCACGCCCACACCAGTTTCGTTTACGCTGCTGGAGCCACCCCCCTGCACTACTGCCTGAACCTGTAGGGGTGACAAGCCAGTTTGGCAGGACACTCATGCAATGATGTAAGCTGACTCAGCTTGAACATGGCACACTCCATGGTGCCACAACGGGCTCCACCTGCTGCTGCTCGTGGTGCTCGGTCTTGCAGCTGCTTGTAGCCCAAGCCTGGGTGCTCCCATCCCTTGTATAGCAGCCCTTGTATGGCAGTGGTCGTCGTTTGCTCTCCCCGATGCGCTGCATGTTCAGTGCTGCATTGCAGTCCATGTCTTACCCATCCACCCACCAGGCATCAAACAACTCATTCAACATGGAACAACATGTTTGACTGTGGGTAATCTCGCTCCGCTACAGTCACATTAAAGCATCCTCGGTCGCACCCTTGATGACTGCCAACCCCACACCGATGGCACTCTTCCCCTAGACCACTGGGCACCTCATCAAAACTAACAGCTTGACGCCCATAAGGCTAGCAACCTGGTTCAAACAAACAAACAAACAACCCTCGAGTTTGCCATGGCTTTTGGGCTGGGGTAGTGAGAGCAATGTGACGGTCCACTTCATTGGAGCGTCACAGTGGAGGTGGGTTGGAGCGTCAATCAAAGTGGGCGAGGCATCCCTGATGCCCTGAATGGGTCCCTAGCCAAGCTGGTCACGGTGCTCCATGGCAGTCTCAACCAGCTGGACCTGATGACCTGGTGCCTGAGCTTGGGATGGGGGAAAGAAGTGGACAACAATAGGGAGACACTCCTGTGGGACAGGTAGAGCGACACAGCTGAGCTTTATTGCAAGAGGGGAGGTGCCGGCGAGTGCGGGGACGAGCATGTAAGGCAAGGTCGGATTGGAACTTGCCCAGGTTCGGTCAGGTTATGCCACAGGTCGACCGCCAGCTGCTTGGAGTGCCCAGGTTGGCGCTGTGCTGCAGCTGTTCCAGCTGGTAAGATTCGAGGTCAGCAATCTACTCTGCAAGGTTGGCAATGCTCACAAAACGGGTGAGGTCATTGCTGGGCAGGTGCATGGGAGGGCCACTTGGAGCTTGGGGTGGAGGGTGGCGAGGCGTGAACTGCTTTGGCGACTTTTGGCTGATGTGTTTCAATCTGGGCTGAGGCAGATATGGCGGCATGGGCAGGGAAGGAATAGCTGGGAGGGGCTACACAACAGCCCTGCCTGGGCAATGAGTACACTCGCAGAGAGTAGCATCAGCGAACTTGAATGGTCATACCTACATTATCACGTAGATGAGAGAATACGGAAGGGTTAGGATGAGGGTAAGGGCGGATACATGATAAAATGTAAGGATATGGAGACACAAAATACACTGGACAGTGTGTCAAACTACGAACCACGATGACAAATGATAACCTAACTTGATACAAGTGCAGCATGGCCAGCCGAAACCTCAGGGACACCACTGTTCCTGCAATGAACCTATTGGCTTCTGTTCCTAGCTCTTTGCCTCTGTTGCCGGCCAATTGTTAGGAATGACGGATGCATGGATCATGCATGCGCATCGTTGTGAACAAACGGTCTCTGCATGCACACCTGTAAGTTATGTTTAGTGTCCGCACTTGACCACAGCGCTACAATACGAGTAGCTAGCCGCGGGATGCATGTTTGACCCGACATTGACCGACTAGCTGCTGCTGCTGCACACCGCAGCAATGCCCGAATGCCAGAACACGCCCGCGGCGACTCGTTTGTCTAGAATTCCTCAAGCGCCCAGCACAGGCAGCCCAAACAAGGTCGCTCCTGTGCGAGCAGCCCCACCACAGCCTAGCGCACTGTTGGCAACCAGCACATCAGCTGGTCCTCAGCTTCCTGGGCGCATTCCTAGCCCAGGCCAACCTCGCCGGCCCAGCGTCAAGCCGCAGCCAACCAGCATCCTATGCGCTCATCCTCCATCAAATGCAAAGGTCCGGCGAGCTCTGCACCAGCCTGAAGCAGGGCTTGGGCAGGCCGTGCAAGCCGGCCCCGGACAAGGTTGCACCCTGGACAAGCAGAGGCCCTCCTCTACAGGCAGACAGAGGCCTGTGCGCGCTGGAGCCTGCGGTGCAGGCAGCACTCATAGGTCAACTATTGACTCGCCCTCAAAGTCCAACAGCATTCAAGAGCCGATCGCAGCAGCTTCCTCGCCTGTGCCTCGCAAATCGCGGCCCCCATTTGATGGCAGTAGCTCCCATGCCACGCTTAGCAGCAACAGCTTGGCGCTGACAGCGGTAGCAGGCGCGCAGCCCCAATTGGAGGCACACAGGGAGGCACGCAGATCCATGAGCGTCGATAAGTTCAGACGGCCCAGCAGCCAGCCTGTGACTGGCAGTGCAAATCTAGCATGCCCTGTGAGGCCAACGTCAGCAAGCAGGCTATCAATGAGCACTCGCCCAGGCAGTGCAGAGGCATCCTTGCAGCCCCACCCCCCACAGCATCCCCGACCAGGAAGTCTGTCACACACCCGAGCTCCAAGATTATCAAGCACTACAGCTAGCCCTGCACGTGCAAACACTGGCAGCGTTGCTAACAAGCTCCAAGGAAAGCCTCTCAGCAGGCCAGATGCAAGCATCTTGTCCACAATCAAGGAGCGTCCAGCGGTCATCGCTCCACAGCCCAAGTGCGTTGCAGCTTTACAACTAGCAAAACTCTGCACGTTGTCTACCCTTTCTTAAATGCTGTGCCATCCCTCACAGGTCTGGTCCTGGCAACAAGGGGGGCCTGATGCTTGATTTGGCCGATGTCAAGCGCCAGGCACCATCCTCGTTGTTGGTACCTGCTTTACCCTTGTGAGTAACATGTCACCAGTGGCAGTGTACGAGGTTGCAGGCTGGATCACTCCCACTATATTTGCTGCTGCATCTGCAGATCTGGCTCACGCGTTGCAGCTGTTGTCCCCAAATTGAACCTCGCACCAATGTTGCAGGAGCAAGAACAGGTAAACATGTAACTATCTGTACTTGTTGCTGGCATTGGTTCATGTACAGCATATGCTCTGCTCCCGACAACATTGCTATGATGACACAGTATTGACAGACAATGCTGTGTTGCCCAACCTCAGGTTACAGCTGACACCTATGCTCTGCCGTCTGACGATGAAGAGGCGATGCAACCGCTGCACAGTGGCAAGCAACCATTGAGCAATGGGAACAAGGGACGATTATCGTCTAGCAGCAAGAAAGCGGCGGTGGCCGAGCCACCCCCTGACCATTTCTACTTCTACCCCAAGCTTGACCCCAAGGTGAGGTGTTTGTTCAGTCCGTGTCCTAGTGCTTAGACCAGCCAAACACATCCTACTGAGCGCAACATGAAAGCCCTTCCTTTCCTGTGGCCAGCTCTTGTGGTCTTGGCTGCAGCTAGTAACACATGGCAGCACACTAAACCCGGACACAACCACAAGGACCACGCCATGCATCTTAGCTCAACCTCAGCCCAACCTCAGACTGACAGCACCTTGGCCCTCAACCTTGAGCCTTCATTCCAGTGGAACACTCAGTGTGGACCCCTACAAAACGATGTTTTTCTTGTGTGGAGTTCCCTTGCACATGGCATACATATGGCTTGCACATGGCATACACATGGCCAAGACATGGCATACACATGGTCATGGTTGCCTACCACCTACATTATTGCCTGACCCAGAGGGCTATGCCATAGAGTTGGCATGACAAAACATGCGCTAATTGTAAGCTGATGACAGCTCAAACGGGGGGGCACACACTACTGTGCCGCAGCAGGCTGCTGCTGGGCCTTGGGTTGCTTGTCTCGCACCTGCTTGTAGCCCAGGCCAGGGTACTCCTTGCCCTTGGCTGGCACCTTCCCCTGCTCTGGCCACCAGCACAGCTCCAATGGACGCCACCTGCTCTCCCCAATGCGCTGCATGTTCAGCGCTGCGTTGCAGTCCCTGTCCAGCCACCTGCCTGGCTGTGGTGCTGGTTTGGCTTTTGCAGCCTTGCCCTTGCCCTTTGTGGGCTTAGCTGCCGGCTCAGCCTTAGTGCGCTTGCTGCGCTTGGCTGGCAGGGGAGTGTTGGGCCCAGGCTTGTTTTCGCGGGCTTTCAATTGGAAGCGGCTCTTGCTCCGCGGCACTGGGCCGCTTCCTCGGTGGCATTGCGCCACTAGGCTCACATCTACTAACACCTGCTGATACCTACTTATACCCAGGAGGCGATGTCACTCACTCTCGCACTCCCAAAGGGCACTTCCAAAGAGCACTTCCAAAGGGCACTTCCAAAGGCTTCATCAGCATGCTTCCTGGGCGCATTCCTAGCCCAGGCCAACCTCGCCGGCCCACGATAGCTTCATCAGCATGCTGTGTTCACTGTGTCATAGGAGGAGCGGAAGCTTCTGGAAGCACTGCAACGGATGCCAAAGCAGCACCAGCGTCAATGGAAGAAGATCTACAACGAGATGATAGAAGCTAAGCAAAATTGCGAGGCCATAGCATTTCGTGGTCACCGGCTGCTGGACCAGGTATGCTACGTTGGGCCACCGCTGGAGCTGGTATGGGAACGCTACGTCCTCCTGTACAAGAAGACTGAGATTGCTGTTGTGTCAATCGTTGCAGTTGCAATCGCACCACAAGGACACTCTGGAGAGCAAGGTTCAGCAAGAGCACCAGATGTATGCAGACATGCAGCGGTATCAGCAGGAGGCGGAGCAGGCCAAGCGCGAGCTGGCTCACATGCGCTGCCTGATCTCCCCCCAGCTGCATAGCCTGGCAGATCAGCACCCAGCAAGCTCTGAGGCAGGCATGACATCATCCGCCGTACTACCGGTGAGTGGAGGATTAGCTGAAGGCCACATAGTGCTTACAAGCCGAGATATCCAGACAAGCACCTAGCTGGTCAAGCAAGGGGTGACGTAGCTCTACAATTGCTTTGCTGCCAGGGGGACAGGGTTTGCTGCTGCCTTAGCTGCTGGGAAGCTATGGCCTGGCTAGCATGTCCCATCTTAGGTGCTTGTCTGTGTATTGCCAAACCAGCTTCTTTTCATCCCACACCTGTTTGCAAACTTGTGTGTGCTTGCCTGCTTGTTTACCGCAGACACCACTCATGCTGTTTGAGAACGACAAGGGGGCACCCACCCTGAGTGCGTCCGTGGCAGAGCTGGGGTCAGAGGGCTCTGGCTGCAATTATAGTGCGGATGGAACTACAGCCATGTCCCTGCTGATGCACCAGCAGTACCAGGAGGTTGCTCAGCGGGTGGACGAGGCGGACACCCTATGCCACTCCATGCGCCAGAGCATTCATATGCAGGCGGGCGGTATGAGCCTGGACGCCTTCCTGCAGCAAGCAGCAGAGGCCGCTTCTGACAGGGATAATGCCAGCCACCTAGCTGATGGAGCCCGTCGTGACCAAACCAAACCAGCCAAGCAGTTTCAGCCAGTGCCCAAGCTTCTTCTGCGCAACCTCCATGTTACAGACGACTCAGCACATGAGCTAGATGTGCGTTGAAGGCCAGCAGCCTGAAGAGCTAGTGGTATGGCAGATCCGTGACAGTGTAGCTGACCTGTGGCCATGGAACCAAATGTGGTGTTCTGTAGCTGACCTGTGGCCATGGAACTAAGTGTTCAGCTGACCTGTGGCCATGGAATCAAGTGTTGTGTTAGGCGTGTGGGGCTATACGGCAGTGTGAGGCGGCAGGTGGGCAGAATTGTTGGCTATCGGAGATGCTTTGGATGCTACTGCGCTATTGCTTTACCTAACTATTCTGAACATCAAAGCAGGTGTGGGTAGCTGATGAAGCTGCTTGGAAGCTGGTGAGGCAACAGCTGGAGGGGTTTGCATCCGTAGTCTCAGCAACCAATGTGTGTATGCAGTGCATTGTGAGTCTAGTACAGCTGATTACCCCTATTGCTTATTGACAGTCTCACAATGACTTGTGCTATGCAGTATTGTCATGATAAACCTAAGTTGTCTACTCTATCCACTGGGCACCCCAGCTAGGCTGTTGGCAATTCACAACCAACACTCGTGCTATTGATACAGATCCATGATCCATGAATCTCTCGGGAAACCCCAGTTGCTTGAATTGGCCACCGCCCGTCTTGATGTATATCGCGTGATGGCTAAGAAGGAACGAAAGGGCAGCTCCAAGCAAGGCAAACAACGACAGGAGCGCTCGCCGGGATGGCTGGAACACAAGCAGACGGCAGGTGACAAGCCGCGCCCGCCTTGTGTGTCTTGGCCTGTCAAAGTGGCCTGTCAAGATGTCAATCGTGCTTGGCTGCAAGTGGTCAAGGTCTCGGGTGCCGCTGTGCTGCGCGGGTGCAAGAAGACTAGGCGCAAGCTACGGGCGCACCTCCAGCTGCGGGCTGAGGTTCACTCCCTGCTCCGCGTCATCGCATAGCTATTTGTGCTCAGGATCTTCTTGACATGCCTGGTGGGCTACCCCACCTCGGGTTGTGCCTGTGCACCCACACCTCCAGCCGTGCAGCCCCCCCAAGCCCCTGGTGCAACCCCCTTACGCATAGCGCATGTTTTGTCATGCCAACTCTACACAATAGACCTCAGGGGTCAGGCAATGATGTAGGTGGTAGGCATTCATGCACCATGTCCATGTGCATTGGGTATACTCCACACAGCCCATCAACACCATTTGAGTCGGGCCACTATTGCCCACTAGTATTCCCGATAGTGGCTGCTAGTGGCCACTACTGGTCCGGCTCAAATGGAGGCTCGAGCGAGGGACAAGGGGGCTGTTGACCCAGAGCAGAGGGTAACCATTCAGTGGCAGAGGGTCACCTAACCGAGCCGGCACTCTCTAGGGCGCCGCAGCGGGCTCCTGCTGCTGTTGAGCCTCAGGTGCTCGGTCTCGTGTTTGTGTGGCTAGGAGTGGGAGAAGACTCTCACGAGCACCATTCCATACCGCATTGGGCATAAGTAGCCGTAGCTTTACACACACCTTTGTGAGTTATCGTCGTCCTGAGCAGCTCTGCCATACAACCTGTAGATATATCGACCATGCTGAGTACCCCGACTCGAGTCTTGCACTTTTGAACAAGCTGCCGTGCGCAAGCCCGTGTCCGTCGTTCCAGCTGCCAGCTCGACAAAGTATCAGATATGCAGACATCTCCTTGCCAGATGCGCCCCGTGTCCCATCATTTCAGATGCAGCCGACTCGTATGCGCTGGTCGCGCTAGGCGATGCGCTGTGTCAGTGCTGACTCCAGCTCGGGTGGAGACCGTGCAACAGACTGTGCAGCCGGATATAGCAGCAGGTGAACCGAAGGCTACAAGCTCTAAGGCTACGCCAGCAGCAGCAGCGCACGCAGCCACACATCGTTGTGGCCGTGAGGGCGTTGGCATTTCTGGCATGTGGTCCAGAGTTGTGCAAGTTATGGCACCTCGCTGGTGTCTTCTCAGGCGGCGACCCCTGGGAAGACGAGAGGTGGCGAGGCATTAAATGGACCGTATACCGTGGCCAAGCGTACAACTTGACTCCTTACATTGACCGCCATCCGGGTGGAAGCTGGCTGATCAACCTGGCCATTGGGAGAGACTGCACTGCGCTGTTTGAATCATACCACCTGCGACCTGAAGTGGCAGGTAAGCCATGGGGCCAACCTGTGCCATGTGCCGCATCTTTGACAAGGAGTAGATGCTGTTTCATGTCATGGAGAATGCTGGACTTGGCATAGCTCCTGTTGGGATCGTCCCACTGATCTGCTGTTGGTGGCTCTGTTAAGATATGGCACAGCCCAGGATCTGATCTTCCCTGACCTTGCCCAGTGGCCCAGGGTCCCAGCGGCTCAGACTGGCACTGTCTGCGCCTGTCCTCCCTGCGCTCGCAGTGTCCCACCTGAAGAGGCTGCCAGTGCTGGCAGAGTTCCCAGTTGATGCCGTGCCCCGCTCCCCCTACCCCAATGACTCCGAGTTCTATAACACAGTGAGGTGAGTAACAGCCATGGCCCGCCCCACCTTGTGGAGCAGGTCATGTGTGGGGCAGTGTGGTCAGTATAGTGAGGGAAGGGGTTCGTTCAGCTGAGCTGGTGGGACAGGCGGCGGCTGCTGAGTCATCATCCATATGACTTGGATAGGACATGGCGAGCAGGAGGACAGGCGGCCCACTACCTGCTCACCCAGACCTGTTGCTGCCGCCTGCTAACCCAGCCCTCCTGCCGCTACCTGCCACGCCCAGGGAGAGAGTGCGGCGCGAGGTGTTCAAGGGCCAGGACGTCAAGGGGGCACATCGCAGCGGCAGCGAGGGCGCAGCCCTGGCCGTCATTGGCTACTCAGTTCTGGCCTGGGTCCTGTATGCCCTGGACACCAACCCAGTCACTGGAATGCTGCTGGGTGGGTGCCGCTGGCTGCTCAGGGCTGCTGACCCATGGCGATGTGTTGTGACGCTGTAAAACTGCTGGCTTCAGCCGCAAGCTGCCAGCTGTAATACACACAGCTTGCTGGCAGCCTGCAGCCATTCAGGACCTGCATGGGCTCCTGTGTTGACTGCGGCTAAGCCCTGTGTGGCTGCTGTGTGGTGACCCTGCAGGCCTTGCTGGCGCATGGATTGGTGAGTCCGCCATCAGCAGGGCAGCGCTAGGACAGCGGTGGCAAGGAGGTGCAGCAAAGGCCTGGGCTGGCAGCCTACGGGGTATTGTAGCTAGCTGTCCTGGCCAGGAGGGGAATGGCGGCTGCGGCTGCAAGCCAAGGGTAGTGAGCTATAGGCTGTGTGGCCCCATGCTGGAGCAGCCGCTCTTTTCCCTCAACATCAGTGCTGCAAGGCACAGGCTGCAAGCTGTCGCAGATGCCAGGCTTGTGTGTCGGCAGCAGATGTCCCGTCAAGGAAGCCTGGCAGCATCGCTGGACTGCAGTGGCTCAGCATCTTCAGCAGCCCGCCCTGTGCCTGCCCAATGGCTGTGCAGCCAACCCTGCCTCCCCGTCCCAGCACCCCACACGCTGAGCTGCTGTTGCCAGGGGACCACACACTGGCTGCAGCGGCACATGCTTGGCCAGGGCTGCTGCCTTGGCTTGCAGCCGCAGCAGCCCCTCCCGTGACAGCCCCAGGGCTGGCCCTAGGGTTGTCATGTAAAGCTTTCATGTAGGGCTGTCAGCTGCGGGCCTCTTCAGCACACCGTCAGCAACCTCCCTGTCATGCAGATGATGTCAGCCATGCCTGAGGCACACTGCCCCACACACTGCACTGCGCAGGGCTGACCATCCAGCACTGCGGGAACCATGGTGCCATGTCCACCAAGGCCTGGGTCAACAACCTGATGGGTCTGACTGATGACCTTACGGGTGGCAGCTCGCTGATGTGGAGGTAGGGGGTGGGCAGGGTGGAGGTGGGCAGGGTGGCGGTGGGCACAGGAAGCAAGTGGGAGCTGGCATGGGCAGGGTGGCAAGCAGACAGCTCAGGAGGCTCAGGGTGGTGACGCAGTCATAACAGCAAAGGTGCTCAAGGGGGCTGCACCCTGCACTCTAAATAACAGCAGAAGTGGCAGAAGGGGTCTGCACTCGAGCAACCTGTGGCTGGCCAGTTCCTGGGCCTGTGGCAGCGCCTGCCGCACTGCACACCCATTGATAGACCCTGCACGAGCGCTGAGCTGTGCGAGTCCACAGAAGCCCTTCCACCCTTGACTCAGAAGCTCACGCCAACGTACCCCTGAGCCACATTGCCCGCTGCTGACCAGTCTGGGTTCAGGGCCGGGGGCTGTTGCGGCAGGGCCGAGAGTTTTGCCCGGTGGGCTGGCTGCCTGCTCCTCAGGTACCACCACCAGGTGTCTCACCACGTGCACTGCAATGACGAGGCGTTTGATGAGGACGTGATGAACTCTGCGCCCTTCCTGCGCTTTGACGCCCGCCAGCCCAAGCTGTGGTACCACCAGGTGCGGAGGCAGCCAGGCTGCACGCAGCCACCCTGCACCTACCTCTGCGCCTCTGGACCTTGCTCTGGACCTGGACCTGGGCCTGCCTGTCACATGCCGGCACCATGTGGGGCCAGTGGCAGGAGCAACAACCTTGCATGCTGGTCACTCCTGGTCACTCCTTCCCCACACCGGTGGTCACTCTTGGTGTAGGCTTCCCTTCTCATCAGGCCTGCCCAGGGGAATGGGGCCGCTGCTTACAGTTGCCTGGCTGCGTAGAGTTAATGGGTCAGAGGGCCACAGTGACGTCCAGGGGTCCAGGGGTGCCTAGGGGGAAGCAAAGGGGAGCTGAAGGGGAGGCCAAGGGCGGTGGCACGTCTGTGGACTGCTGACAGGGGGCTGCTGACAGGGGGGACCGGTTGGACCCCAGGTGGGAGGATGTGTGTGGGCTGCTGACCGGCATGGCCCCTCTCCCCTGCCTGTTGCCCCTGGCCCGTGCCCCGCAGTACCAGCACATGTACATGTGGCTCATCTTCCCCTTCCTTAACCTGGTGTTCCAGCTGGGCGACATCAAGGGACTTGTAGAGAACAGGTCAGTCATGGCGCTCATGCGCCGCAGCCACCCTTGCCTGCTTCACCTATCCTTGGCAAGCACACCCTGCCACCCAGCCAAGCCACACTGCTGTTACCCCCTTGGCTTGTCTGTCCCTGATTGGGTGCTGCACTGCTCAGCCCTACCTCCCAGCCCCTTGAAGGAAGGGTGACCTTTGTGTGCACCTTGATGCTGGGCCATGACTCTTGCACTAATGAAGCTGTTCTTCAAGCTATGCCATGACTCCTGCACTAACGGGGCATGTGGGCCGTGGCTGTGGCAGGACTGTGGGCGCCACCCTGTACGGCGCCAGCCAGCTGGAGAAGTCCACCGTGGTGCTGGGCAAGCTGGCGCACTATGCGTTGCTGTGGGCCATCCCCCTGGCGCTGCATGGAGGCGCAGCCACGGTCTCAGGCGCAGCCGCATACATCTTCACACAGGTCAGCCCCCTGGCACCACATGCTTCCGAAGAGTTGAGCAGCAGCTGCAGCAACAGGTGTAGGAGGAGCAGCAGCAGGAGCTGGACCTGGACCTGGAGAAGTGGTAGTAGCAGGAGCAGCAGCAGCAGCAGAGACTGTGCGAGCACTCCACACTCACGGTAGCAGCGGTCATCATGACAGCAGCGCAGCAGCGGCAGCAGCAGGAGCAGCAGCACTAGCAGCAGCAGCAGCAGCGGCAGCAGCTCTGCCTGGGCTAGCGCTCCTCATCTGCAGTGCAAGAGCGCAGGCCGCAGGCTGAGGGGTGCCCTGCCCGTGCTGGCTCCTGCCCCTGACTGCAGTCCATCGTGCTGGCCGGCACCTTTGCGGTGTCCCACAATGTGCCTGAGAGCAAACCCCTGGACCCCGGGCCCACACGGGACGCGCTGTATGGCCAGTCCACCTTTGAGCGCGACTGGGGCGTCCAGCAGGTAGCTATGTGGAGGGCAGGCAGCGGTAGGGGCCAGGCAGCGGCAGGGGCCAGGCGGCAGCAGGGGGCAGGTCGTGGTTGAGTTTCCCTTCAGACTAGCTATAGACCAGACACGGGTCGACACCATGTGTGTGGTCTCTGCTGTGTGCAGGTGCTGACGTCGGCTAACTGGGGTGGCGTGGTTGGCAACTTCTTCACCGGTGTGTGTTTGATGTGACCTGCCAACTGCCTGCAGTGCCCGGCAATGACACGGCAATGAACCAGCAGCACACCGTGGGACTCCACCAGCATTGTTGCAACACACTCCGTACTCACTAACTGTTAGTACACTCTACCAGACATAGGCTGGATCGGCGATGCCGCATCCTCCTTATCACGGCAATGACGCGGCATTGAAATGACGACACACTCAACTAGACAGATCCAACCAGCGTTGCTGCAATACACTGAAGACACATGCTACCCCACACTGCTCATTAACATGACACGGCAATGGACTGTCACTCGACTAGACAAAGATGACAGTCTCAAGCACTCACAGATCCATAGAAGAGATCCCCATGCACTTGCATGTCATGGTGTAGGCTCGCTCATGCGGGCACGCGCTGGTGTGTGGTGCTCTTGTGCGGCTGGCGCAGGCGGGCTGAACCTGCAAATTGAGCACCACCTGTTCCCCGCCATCAGCTTCATGCACTACCCGGCCATCAGCGCCATCGTGCGGGACGAGTGCCGCAAGCGCGGGGTGCTGTACAACGAGTACCCGACCCTGACTGAGATCACCGGCCGCTTCATGCGCTACATGAAGGAGGTCGGGGTTGCGGAGCAGGTGCCGCTGTCCACATCAAACATGTCCGCTGCCATGATGGCCAAGCTGTAAGCGGACTGGCTGGTCGGGGCTGGCTGGCTGGCTAGGGAGGGCCGGCTGGCTGGCTGGTTGGCCCCCTGCACTTGTGCTTACTGCCTCTGGGTTAGATGGGACAGCGGCAGCGGTGGTGCAGGTTGTATCTGGAGCTGAGCCAGTAGAGCAGCACAGATTGAGCAGGCAACTAAGAGAGAGAGGGGGTGTTGTGGGGCGTGCTGCACCTACACAAACACAGCTGGCGCTTGGACTGGACTACAAGACAGCCCCCCACAGCCAGCCTCTCTCTCATATAAAAGGAGTCAGGCAATGTGCAACGTGTATGGGTTGTTGTTATTGCTGCCGCCATGCAGCTGTTTCTGCAGTCTTGGGCGCTTGCAAGGTGAGAGAGTGCAGTGAGAGGGTGCAGTGAGTGAGAGTGAACAACTTAGGTTATTGGGCCTTGGCAGTTTGTTGCAGCGTGACGTGCAGGCACCTTGGCACGGTACGCGGAGTTCCTTGGTGGTTGTGGCAGCAGCTCGATAGATGCAGGGCAGGGGCGTATGTAGCGGGTCACGGGAGGTGATGGTGGCCAGGACCGTGTAGGCCGTGTTCGCCATCAAGCTGTGAGCCATATGTGCATCTATGTGCATCGTGTACAGCCTGTTCTCAAGTTTCAGGCCACTTGTGAGCTACCCTCTGCCAGTAGTGACCCCTCCTCATGAGTTATGATTAGTTGACTCTTAAGCTATTCACTCGCTTGGCGGTTCTGTCCCTTTGGATTGAGGACTTACTGTAACATCCCGCTGCATCGTGTCGTGAGTGGTTAAGGTGGTTGTCACAGGATTGAAGTCAGGCGTTCCCAACATGGGGTTGGTAATCTTCATGCAACTGTAGCCCACCTACTCCATCATTTGATGTAACGTTTGCTGCGTCTGCTGCATTGCGATATTGCGCGTTTAATGTAAGACCGGATTTGCCACCGGAGTCATTCGATGCGGGCAGCTACATGTGACCCCGGATGTGTCCCAATCACAGACCGTGGTTAGCTACACTGGTAAGCTACGTCCTTGGCTATCCGTTAGCGATGCACGACATGTCGGTGGCGCACACCAACGAAGTCCGGCAAACATGGCTGCGCGAGCTTCCTGATGGTGCAGGCCGCTTGGCGAGGATGTGAGGATTCCCTTAAGTGTATACGGCAGCGCTACATCGCTATAATGGTGGGCGTCAGGCTAGCAAACCCACCCACCCCTCAACATCTTTGCTGCTTTTTGCCACCAGCGCTGAGCTCCAGCCAAACTCGATACACTCTTGTCCAAGATGACTCTTACATGCATCACCAGAACAAAGAAACATAGATATTGTATTTACGCACGATGATTAAGACCACTTCAAAGACACATCAATTGTTGGCTGCAGGGTTATGATGAGTAGGCACCCCCTTCCACCACCCCCTTCCAGTCCACCCAACCCTACTCCCCGCCCATCCCCGCCCATCCCATCTCTCCAGCCCTCCTCCCACCCACTCCCTCTCCCATCTCTCCCGCTCGCCCATCTCTCCAGCTCCCTCTCCCACCTCTCCCATCTCTCCCATCTCCCCAGCCCTCCTCCCACCCACTCCCACTACCTCCCACCCCCTCCCACCCCCTGCAAGCCATGGGCAAGAGGCCAAGCAAAGCTCTCCGTGCCCATCTGAAGGCGTTAAATAGTTCTCCCCAGGCAGGCCACCAATGCCCCAAGGCCATGCCCCAAGGCCATGCCCCAAGGCCATGCCCCAGGCCAATGCCCCAAGGCCATGAAGACTGTGGATGTTCATGATTTGCAGCAGCATATGGGTCAGCTCCGTGCTGAAGTGCGGCGTAAGGAGGATGCCACAGCTGCAGCACAGCGGTCAGCAAAGGCAGAGCGCCAGATCACAGATGCAGCGCACAAGGTCGGGAGGGCTGTGATTAATGTGGGTGACCATGCGTGCCAACAGCGGCTTGCAGCGGCCCATGCCCTTGCCTTGGGGGGGCATGATTATGGCCACACAACTGTCGAGGAGGCAATGAAGATGACAGGAAAGCAGCTTCAGTCATACCTCCACTTTCACAAGCAGGAGGTACACACGAGCTGGAGGGTACCCAGGCTACTGAGCCACGTGTGCACCCACATCCGTGGGAAGCTTGCCGCAGCTGCGCCCCCTCAGCAGCAGCTGACACCTGCAGGCACCACCCCTGAGCTGGCTGAGCCTGCTGGTGCACCCCCTCAGCAGCAGCAACAGCTGGCAGCGGCAAGCACGTCCCGTAAGCGTGGGGCACCTGCAGCTAACAAGTCGAGGGCAGCAAAGCAAGGTGAGACAACACTACGTACTGCACCTAGCACCTTGTTTAAGCGTAGTAGAGCAGCCGGTAATGCACTAGCGCCAGCAGCAGCTCCAAAAGCTCATAGTGGTATCCAGTCGTCACGACTGCCGTCGTCGCGTCCACATGCCAAAAGCAAAACATGTTCCGACTGCTGCTGCGTGTTGCAGGTGCCACTCACAACAGCGTGGCGAAGCGTGCTAGTGCGGCGCGCCTCGCATGTGGCGAAATCGCATGAATTCAAATGCTTATCTTTGGACAGGCACTGAGCACCGCTGAGAGCGAGATAATTTTTGCTGCGTCTGCCACATCGTAGCTATGAGTCTCCTCTGTTCGAAGCACTGTTTACATATATTTTTGACTAAGTGGCTGCGGAGATACAGGCTTCGTATTACAGGGGGGTGGTTTTCAGGTAGTTGGGAACGCCTGAATTGAAGCCACGTGAACGCAGAGGATAATACAAACCAACCTTCTTCCAGAACCGAACGGGCAACTAGTGAATAGAACGAAAGCCTGTGACGCAATGGGGGCGTCTACACAAATGCTTAGCTACACACTACATCAGTAGCATGCCATGCAGGGCCAGCCCGCCTGCGGCTTTTGTGCTAGTAGGCTTTTGTGCACTGCTACGCAAGTAATGTTTTGAATATGCATGTTGCTTCGGTGAGCGCATATTTGAACTCGTCGCTGATACGCAGTATTCCTTGAGGTCAATGTTTGCATCGACTGGTGCCACTTATACGAACTCTTGGCCACACAGTACGGCAACCTTACTTGCTTGCATATGCTGCGGTGGGCGCTATGCCACTGAATTGCATTCAACAATCAAAGGTCAGGAGGTAAACAGTCGATCGCACCTGGCATAGGCACCACCACCATCACTATCATCAATAACACCCCAGCAAGGCTGCATGTCTCAGCGCCCCCTCCCAGGAGCCATGCCCTGGAGCTAGCCTGCCCCTTGTGGTGCTACTCCAACAAACCTGCCAAGTTGTTATGAGCCAAACCACACACCTGCCACACTCCCTCCCACCCAACTGCCATTGACACTCAAGTCACGGAGGACACAGCCACCCGCAGGCACAGCCTGGCAAACTGTGTGGCGGCATCCGTCTCACCACAGGCCCGGCCTGCCATTCACCCCCCTACACTGAGGCTCCAACCAGTGACCTGTGCACACCCCTGACCTGAACACTCGGCCAGGCCCCTGCTGCCACACCAAACCACACCAAACCACATCACACCCCACCGCTGCACCACGTGGCTGCCCTGGAGCTCCATGTGGTACCACACGAACTTAACATGCTGCTTGGGCCAGACCTGGACACCAGTTGCCAGCAGCCTGGCCAGACGTGCGGCCAGCCCTGCGCCTCTGAAGCGCTACTCCCACTCGATGGTGCCGGGCGGCTTGGAGGTGATGTCGTACACCACCCTGTTCACAGAGCGCACCTTGTTGCAGATGCGGGTGCTGACATCACGCAGGAAGGCAGGGGTGAAGGGGTACCAGTCGGCTGTCATGCCGTCGCTGCTGGTCACCGCCCGCAGCGCCAGCACGTAGTTGTGCGTGCGCTGGTCACCTTGAACACCAACAGACCGGACCGGCAAGAACACCGCAAAGGCCTGCAGGGGGTGCCAGGGGGACAGGGATGGGAGGTCAGCTGGGTCCAGGATGGGGGGGGGCAGAGTCAGGGGGGCCAGGATCAGGGGCCCAGGATCAAGGGGGGCAGGGTTATTGAAGCCAGGGGCCATCCCAGGTGTTATTGGTGAGGGGAGGGTCAGCGTTTGCAGGGAAGATGAAGGTGGGGCGCGCAAGGCATGACAATAGCATCCTATGTGAAAGCAGTGTTCCGAGCTTAGCTCAACACCATCTACAGCAGTGGGCGCCAGGTGCAGCAGCAGCAACAGCAGCAGAGCAGGTCGGGTGGGCAGGGGCCCAGACTGGCAGCAGAGGACAGGCAGCTATGGGTGGCTAGTCCACCTGCCTAACAAGGCCAAGAAGGGATTCAGTGGCTCTGGTCGTGTCCACCTGTGTGAGCCACCCTACCCGGCTCTCCTGCCCCACCCAATGCGCAGCATGCAGCAAAGGCAGCCCTACAAGCCTACACTACTACCTCGGTTAACAAAAGGATCTGGCCTCAACAGCACATGCAGTGCTTTGAGGGTGAATCATGCCAAACGCTCAACCACTCGCATGAGTCCCCTCCTCCTTCCTCACCCAAGCCCTACCTCCACCAACTCGCCCACATCCCACTGGCCCCTGCTCCAGCTCCCGCTCACAACCCTCCTACCTGCCAGATGTCGTTGTACAGCCCGTACTCCCGGATGGTGTTGATGAAGATCTCGTCCGCTTCCCTCAAGGCGTCCAGCTTGCCTGCCTCCGTCACGTCCCCCAGCACCCGCACAGCCAGGCCCGGCCCAGGGAAGGGGTGGCGCGCGATGAACTGGTCAGGCACGCCCAGCAGCCGCCCGACCTGCCGCACCTCGTCCTTGAACAGCTCCCTGAAGGGCTCCACCAGCGTGAACTGTAGGTCCTTGGGCAGGCCGCCCACATTGTGGTGGGACTTGATCATGTGGCTGTGCTTCTGGCCGCTGCCGGGGGGCGGGCAGGACTCAATGACGTCTGGGTAGCTGCGGGGCAGGGGGGCAGGAGGGAGGGGAGAGGGGTGGGGTGCCAGCATGGCAATGAACACCTCTGCTGAGATGCAGGGATGGGGTGAGAGTGTGAAGGAGAGTTGTGCTACGGCGCAACAATACCTGGGTTGGAGAGTGTGGTGACTATGGTTGTGGGGCACAGCGACAGATGACAGCAACCTGTGTTGGCTGCTTTGCTGGTGCTGGCCCCACTGCTGCTATCCCAGCAGATGCTGGCACCCCTGGCTTTGCCTCAGCTACAGCTGGTGCCATCGCTGCACCCACTGCTACCCTCCCACTCTACACCAGGAGCATGCAGGGTTGCCGTAACAGTGACTACTGCCGCTGCGATGCATCTCCTGCCACGGCTGCTGCTGCTGCTGCAACTACCTCTGCACCAAGCTCTACTGCTGTCAGTCCTCCATTGCTATGCTACCGCCGCCCCACCTGTTGCTCCATCCGGCCTCACTGCTCCAGTAGCCCCAGGACCAGCTGCCCAGCTGCCCAGCCCTCACGCCACTCACAGTGTGCCTTGCACCAGGAAGGTGGGGCGCTTGCCGATGCGCCGCTCCAGGTCATCCCTGAAGTTCTTGAACACCTGGATGAACTCCGCACCGATTGCCTTGCGCTTTGCCTCAGGGTCGGTGAGCCCGGCCAGGCGGGCCAGCATGACCTCGCTGTGATCTATGCAGGTCACCGGCAGGTGCAGGTGCTGGTTGAAAGTCTCCATCACGCGCTCTTGCTCCTGCGGGCACCAGGCAGGGCAGCTGGACAGTGGCAAGGCGGCCACGAAGCGGGAAGGCCTCAGGCGCCCTCAGCTGTGCTGCACCACAGAAGTTCTGGCAACAGCACTGGCAGCAGCAGCGACACAGCAGCAAGAGCTGGACAGCAGCAACGCGAGCAAAGTGGCAAAGTGCTGGCAGCAGTAGCCAAGGCTTGGCATCACGAATGCTCTGCAGCAGCAGCAGCAGCAGGGGTGTGGCAGCAGCAAGGAAAGCTGGCAACCCTGATGTAGGCCAGGCAGCAGCGCCCACCTTGAAGCGCAGGAGGCCATTGTCCACGAACACGCAGTGCAGGCGGTCGCCCACCACCTTGTGCACCAGGGTGGCTGCCACAGTGCTGTCCACGCCCCCTGACAGGGCGCAGATCACGTGCTCCTCCGGCCCAACCTGCACAGGCAGCGCAGGCTGAGTCCAGCTGGGGCTGGGCCACAACACATCCTGTCAAGGCAGGCAGCAAGGCTGACGGCACTGCTGGCCACAAGGCAGGCAGGCAGGCAGGCAGGCAGGCAGGCAGGCAGGCAGGCAGGCAGGCAGGCAGGCAGGCAGGCAGGCAGGCAGGCAGGCAGGCAGGCAGGCAGGCAGGCAGGCAGGCAGGCAGGCAGGCAGGCAGGCAGGCAGGCAGGCAGGCAGGCAGGCAGGCAGGCAGGCAGGCAGGCAGGCACTAGTCAGCCTACCTCAAACACCACCTTCTCATGCTTGCTTGGCTTCACACTGCACATCCTTCGCCCCATTCCATCATTTCCCATCACCCATTATGATTCCTCCCCATGTCCCAGGTGGACGCAGGCACACACACACCACAGCATCGAGATTAGGGGGCATCACGAGCGGGCACACTAACTCCGCGGGCTGCCCCATGCAGCACCTCACAGTTCTACGGCCTGCCACCTGCCCAAACCCCCGCAACCCCCGCACCTTTCCCTATCAATGCCTACCCTTCCTAAGCCACACAGGGGAGGTGGTGTGAGCTGCCCACCTTTTCGCGTATGAGCCGCATCTGCTCCTCCACCACATGGTCCATAGTCCAGTCCGGCTTCATGCCAGCCAGTTTGGTGAGGAAGTGCTGGATCATGTGCATGCCGCCCTCTGTGTGCGCCACCTCAGGGTGGAACTGGAAGCCATATATGTGGCGGGCGCTGTTCTCAATGGCCACTATGGTCCCCTGAACCATAACCACACCACCAGCAGCAGCAGCAGCAGCAGCAGGGGTAGATCAAAAACAGCCATCACACCCCTGGAAACTGCGGCAGAAACAGCATCAACAGGTACAGCGGCAGAGGTGACACAGCTGCTGCAGTGTGCAATCAGCGCTGAGCAGAGCGTGGTGCTGAAAGGCCATCCTAGTGGTGAGAAGGGGGCCGCCCTGATTGCATTGCTAGCAGGCGCACTGGCAAGAGCAGGCCCAAAACTGACGCTGATAGCTGCCTGCTGCAGTTTGGTCCAGGCACCTGCTGACTGGTGGCCACCGAGGTAAACCCCTCAGGCAGCTTGACTGCCTCATCCCCGTGACTCATCCACACGTTGACGGACTTGTTCTCCAAGTAGGAGAACAGGTGAGAGCTGAGGTCCACGTCCATGGGCATGCGCCCGTACTCACCACCATGGGTGGCTGGCTTAACCTCGCCTCCCAGCATGTGGGTGATCAGCTGCATGGGGATGGGAGGGAACTCAACAGGGTAGCCTGAGGGCTGGCTGGCTAGCTAGAGGGGCTTGTCCGTGCTGCACAGCCCCGCAGCTGAGTTTACCTGCATGCCATAGCAAATGCCTAGGACGCTGATGTTGTTTGACTCGGTCCATGCGAAAAACCCGTCTGGTACGCGAGGGGAGCCTTCCAAGTGTACGGAGTTAGGACCCCCCGACAGCACTACCACCCTTGGGTTTACGCTTTGGATTCGCTCCTGCAGGCAGACAACGTGTCACGGCGCACCTGTTCACGCCTTGCTAGCGGCATTTCCTTTTGCTGTTCAATCAGCAATGTTGCAGCATTAGTGATCCAGCGACCGCTGCTTACTAATGAGGCGTCGCCAGGGAACAGCACGGAAAACATGCCAATTTCACGGATGCGGCGCGCGATGAGCTGTGTGTACTGGCTGCCATAGTCCAGGACCAACACAGTGGCGTGGTCCTGAGCCAAGGCCTGCACCCCGTTCGATGCAGTCATGGAAACGACACGGGCTTCGGCTCTCCTGGCGTCGGTGCGTGAGCGGCGGGTAGGCTTGAGGGGTGTTACAGATGAATAGAGAGGGCTGCAGAGACTTGCAAATGTGTGAGAACGCTGCACGTGTTGCATTTCTGCACGGTTGCGCTTTCGCTGTTCTAATGCTTGCTTGCACTTACTGTATGAGTCCTGCTTACGAAAGTGATCTTATTATGGAAACATGCACACCAACACTTATATGATTGCGTCTACCTACCTACGCACACTATTGCCACACTCCTCCCACAGGTGCACGTACCTTCACTGTCACAGACGAACACACCTTCCCTGCAAGTGTGTTAGCCTGTGGGTATCTTTCTTCACTAGTTTAGCTCCAATGGTTTCCTGGCGACTGGGTTACCTGATGAAACTAAAAGCTTGACGCTTGATATGCTTTATTTAGTCTACAGTGCTACAGACCCCATGCCAGCTGCTTGCGGCCCGGCCATCAGCGCCCATTCTCAGTGACCTTGTCCTCGCGCATAAGGCCGACCCTGGTACCGAGCGCCGCGAGCTCTTTTCTGCAACCACTGACTGTAGGCAGGGGCTATGAGATCCACAGCCCGTTGCAACCTCTGCCTGGCCAGCCGGTCGTCCACTAGCTTGTAGTCCTGCCATCACTCCCTGTAGGCCTCCAGGCCTCTGCACATTTCCAGGGGAGCGTTGCATGCTCTCCCTTATGCACCGAAGGTTGAACACGTGTAAGTGTCCCGGTCTTGCCACCTGTCCCATAGGGTGGGTTGTGGAACATCAGGGGGGGAGGTGAGGCCTGGGCAGGGGAAGGGGTGAGGAAGAGTAACTCAATGTGACAAAGAGCCTCCCGCCCTGCCCACCCTCCCCTCTACCATGCAGCTACACACACATGCAGGCCCTGCCGCCATGGAGCGCCCTAAGCAGAACGCCTTTACCTTGACAACACGCCAGGGTGGTGTCTGAATATTTTTGCCTAAAAGCTGTTAGTTTTGATGAGGTGCCCAGTGGTGTGGGGTTTGCCCACGAACGTGCCATCGGGGTGGTGTTGGTAGTCGTCAAGGGTGCGACCGAGGATGCTACAACGTGTTTGTAGTAGCTGAGTGAGATTACCCACAGCCCAACATGTTGTTCCTTGTTGAATAAGTTTTGTTGGCCTGAATATATTTGCCAGCTCAAGAGTCCACTCTTCCAGGTACCAACCCCCTGTGCCTGACCCATTGAGGGGCAGCTGGGCAGTTTGGCTTTGACATAGAGGGAGCCATCACCTCGCTCATCAACCCAGCAAGATGTACCCAACGTAAACACAAAATGATAGGACCCTCACCAGGGGTGGTGCTTTGTCTGGTGCTGGAAGAGTTTACCAAGATTTTACCCAAGCACTCCCTTGTGCAAACAAGCTGAGTGTGTTGACCACTGGTCAGGGGTGTTGGGTTGGGATGTGGTGAGGTGGATGTCTACAAAAGCGGTGGGATGACATGCCCTGAGCTCACCTAGGATGACTTGACCTCAACCTCAACCTCAACCACTGCCAAGGATGTGAGCCTTGTGTGCCCCGCAACTGGAGTGGGAGGCGGCCAAGGTGTCCAGGGGTGGCTGGGGCTAGCGTAGGCAGGGGTGATCTACTTTGAAGACACTGGGCGGGGGGGACCCCAAGTGGGGCACGGCAGCGACTAAGGCTGTACGGAGCCCAGGACCGCGCGCTGGAGCAGTTCTTCAAGGAGGTGAGGGTGGGTGGGTGGGAAGGAGGGTAAGGGACTGAGAGGTGGTGGGAGGTGCCCATGGGAGGGAGGGTAAGAGGTGGTGGGTTGAGCATGAAATGAAAGAGTAGTTGAATGTGCCATGCCTGACCTGGTGCCACCATGTCAGCCACCATGTGTGTGCCTTGTCGTGTGTGCATGGATGCTGTTGGAGGAGGACATGGCTGAGTTGTCCATGAAGCGTCATAATCGTGCCAAGCAGCTGGTGGTCTTCTTTGGCGCAGTTGGCATTGGCACTGGGGGTGGGTGGGGTGCTGCTGCGGTGCTGCGTGCTTGCTGCAAGGTGGTGTGCAGGCCCAGGGGCTCAGACCAGCGGCGGGGAAGGGTGGTGCTTGTGGATGAGCACCGCACCACCCGGGTCAGCTCAGCAGTGAATGGCAAGCAGCCATGTGAGGAGGAGCTGGACCATGAGCAGCCCACCAGGCGTGCAGACTGGAAGCCACCAGCAGGGCAGGTGGAACAGGGCCTGGTGCGCCCAGACTGGAGCCAGCAGCGTGACCAGCCAGTGAGGGGCCTGATGTGGTGCCCGGTAGTGGCACCACGCAAGCCCCCACAGGCCCCACGCAGCAGCAAGGAAGCCACACCGGCAGCAGCCTCGCAGCCAGGGCCCAGCACTCCCCTGTCAGCCAAGCGCAGCAAGCGCACCAAGGCTGAGCAGGCAGCTGAGCCCACCCAGCCCACCAAGGGCAAGGGCAAGGCTGCCAAGGCCATACCAGCACCACAGCTAGGCAGGTGGTTAGATGGGGACTGCAACGCAGCATTGAATATGCAGCGCATTGGGGAGAGCAGGTGGCGTCCACTGGAGCTGTGCTACTGGAAAGACCAGGGAGCTCTGCCAGCCACATGCAAGGAGTACCCTGGCCTGGGTTACAAGCGGCTGCGAGACAAGCCACCCAAGGCCCAGCAGCAGCAGCAGCAGCCTGCTGTGGCACAGTAGTGTGTGCCCCATTCTCGAGCTGTTATCAACTTGCATTAGCGCATGTTTTGTCATGCCAGCTCTACACAATAGCCCTCAGGGGTCAGGCAATGATGTAGGTGGTAGGCACTCATGCACCATGTCCATGTGCATTGGGTATACTTCACACAGCCCATTGACACCATTTGAGTCGGGCCACTATTGCCCACTAGTATTCCCGATAGTGGCTGCTAGTGGCTACTACTGGTCCGGCTCAAATAGAGGTCCTAGTGGGGGACAAGGGGGCTGCAGGATGAGGGTGCAGGATGAGGGATGCAGGATGAGGGCTGCACTGGACAGTGACCTGGCAGGGTGGCGCTTCTCATGTTGCAAGCTGCTTTTTGAAACCTTTGCAAGATGGTTATGAAGCCGGCCATGGTCCCCTCTCACTTTTGGACCTGTGCTGTTTTAGTACTCGACCTAACTCGACAGCATGACACCAATGCATGTCCAAGCCTGTCGCAACCGCTATTCAGATTTTGATCCCTATAGCCCTCATGTTGTAATCAACCGCTGACCAGTCGTCGCAGGTTCTTTAACCACACTCAGTGATGCAGCCAAGGTAGCCAGCTGCTGGGACGCGAATTGCTACAAACCCCAGCGCGGACCAACAGCTGCTGTAAAGTAGCACTTGGAGACTCGCCTGCTGCTGCCATTGAAGGTCAGATGCCGTCACAAGCCCTGATTTGCCCTCTTAGCTCATGATGCACTTGTTTGCTGATACTGGTACAATTTGTTGTTTAGGACTTCATTGTGCCGGCTGTGACTCAATACTGACCAGCTGTATATTAGCTCCTATCTCTGCAACGTTGCAACAACAAGCCAGCGAAGCCAGGTGCTCACTCAGTTGCCAGGTACAGGCACGTTCCTTTGTCACTTAGCTCGCCACAAACCTCTGCAGGCTGATCCATACCCCAATTATGTGCTTGCAGGGATGAGTAAGCGGTGCAGGAGCAGCACCACCATGCATGGGGCACCCTCAGCAGGCTGTGCACCTCCTCCTGCCACCTCGCTGCTCGACCTGCCTGCATCACTGCTGGATGACATCGCCAGGCGGGTCATGCAACAGGGGCTTACAGCACCTCTATCATCAGCCAAACACAAGCCCACAACAGCCCTAGCCCGCACCTGCCACGCCTTCTCCAAGGCAAGCCTGCTGCACGCCCCAGCCTTCCGCATCCAACTGGATAGCCAGCGCTATGACCAACTGCTCACGCCCCGCATCATCACAGCCCTGCGGACCAGGACTACCAAGCTGGCAATTATCTTGGACCAGCGACAGAAGGGCAGCGAGGATGGCTATGGGCAGTACTGTGAGCTGCTTGTAACTGTCTTGAGCAAGCTGGGCAGCTGTCCAGCAGTGGAGGCGTGCAAGCTGTTCAGCTGCGATGCTCAATGTGATGGTGGACCACACAGCGGCGGTGTCAGTGGCAGCGATAGTGAGGACGAGCAGCCCAACGGCAGGCTCACCCGCAGTTCAGAAGGGAAGGCGACTCAGCCCCCTGCCCAGTCCGCACGCCTCAGTGACAGTGGTGATGACAGCGGCAGTTGCGCTGACAGTGGCAGTGACAATGGCAGTGGCAGTGGCAGCGCTGATGACAGTGGCAGTGACACAGACACTAAGGAAGCCCTGGACTGCTCCCCTGGCCTAGCCCAGCACCTGCTGGACAGCTTCCCAGGCCTGACTGCCCTGTCCCTGCACGGCTTCTCCATCACCTGCAGTGGTCTGGCCAGCTTGCTCTCCCACCCCCAGCTGTCCCCGCAGCTGCAGCAGCTGGACCTGACCCACAGCGCCCTCCAGGAGCCTGATGAGGAGCCTGATGGAGCTGTGAGCTGGACTGACCTGATGCACGGTGTCAAGCTCAAGCAGCTGAGCTTGCACACGAGTGGCTATGACCCCTTCCTCCCAAACATGCAGCCCCTGGGGCAGTGCCTGACCCAGCTGCATGTGATGGAGCTAGGCAAGGAGTACCCCGAACTGGAGGGCTACACTGATGCCCTGAGGCCCCTTACCCTGCTGGAGGTGCTTCGTGTGGACGGTGTCTTCGATGTGGACCTGACCTCCCTGTCCCGGATGTTGCAGGCCCTGCCCCGGCTGCATAGCCTGCTGCTGCCGCACACCAGAATCAATGGGTCGCAGGAGCTGGATGCACTGCTGGCAGCCACCCAGCTGACACGCATCATGCTTGACTCAGTCCAGGAGCTGACCAGCTCGCATGCACAGGCGCCCTGCAGCTGGCAGCAGCTGGTTCTGACAGGCTGCATTGACGCGTACACCGCTTCCTGCCTGCCACTACACTTCCTTACCCACACCTTTGAGCTGAACAGCTTGTCCACCACCTCATACACCAACAGCAGCAGATGGTCTGTGGCTGCACAACAGAGCGCAGATGCAGTCCACAACTTGACACAGTGCTGCAAGGTGGCAGTAAAGGTGGAGGTGTTGGAGCTGTGGGTGTCAGATATCTCAAGAGGCCTTGCCCATACTCTGCAAAGGGTCAAGGAGCAGGTGGCGCTGCTGCACCCGTTGTCCAGGTGCTGCGACAAGGTGGTGAAAATCTTATACCTGCCGGAGCTCTCCGCAGCATCTGTCCAGGTGCTGGCTCCACTGTGCCAGCACTGCATCTGCCTCGAGTTTCAGGGCGGCCACCTGACCCCCTCATTGGGTTTATGGCGCCAGCTGGTGCAGCTCATGCCCTCAGTGCAGCAGGTCAGGTTCACGAAATTTTTAAACGCTACTGGGGCAGACATGTGTGAGTCGCTGCAGCAACTGGCTAAGCAGCCTTGGGCCCAATGCCTGCACATCAACATCAGGCCGCTGCCTGGTGCCTTGAGCCATCCTCTGCCGGCATGCTGGCAAGCACTCATCACGCCCTCCAAGCCTGGCAACTTCAGAGTGAGCTTGGGGGGGCGGCGGCAGCGTGAGTAGGGCAGGCACCCATGGCAGACACCCTGAGCATGATGTGATGGGAAGGTGGTGTGCGGACTGCCTGGTCCGGCCTGGTCTTGCACCGAATGCTTGCACCTCATGCCAGCTGTGAGTTCTTCCCCCACCTGAAGGATCTACAAAGGCGAACCATAGCGGACACTCACCCTGACCTCAGATTGAAACCCTTACCTGCATGCTGTAACCCTGTGGCTCTGTGGCTGTGGCTCCGGGGTGTTATTGTGCACGTTGCGGATCCTGGGGCTGGACAGCACCTACTCTAACGCAGCCCGTCCCACAGCCGCAAACGTCTGTCGGAGCCTGCAGTGATCCAGGCTGCTCCGTATGTGCATGGAGTTGGGGCTGCCCCATTCTTAGGCTGTCATCAGCTTACGCATAGCGCATGTTTTGTCATGTTAACTCTACACAACAGCCCTCAGGGGTCAGGCAATGATGTAGGTGGTAGGCACTCGTGCACCATGTCCATGTGCATTGAGTATACTCCACACAGCCCATCAATACCATTTGAGTCGGGCCACTATTGCCCACTAGTATTCCCGATAGTGGCTGCTAGTGGCCACCAGGTTTTTTTTTTAACGCTATATATAGCGATCGCTATAAAAAGCGACATTTCAGAGGGCTCCGTGCGCTATGGATTGGACCCCTTGCGGACTGCGCTATAGCGCATCGCGTTATAAAAAGTAAACTTTGTACTGCAGCCGCAGCTCGGCTAAGAGCCGCAATTTGGATAAGCGCCGCAGTCCCGATGGTTGAGGGCCGTGCCCGCCGAGGGTATAGCGATGGTGCCTACTTACAAGCCAGGGCACACGGTAACAGCAACAGCTTTTTTTCAGGACAGCTGGCTCACTGGCGATCGCCCACTGTGGCTTACAAACCAAGGGCTCGATGCCTCAAACCAGTACAAGGCGCGGTGCGAACGCTGCAACAAGAGCTTCAACTGCAACTTGCATACCATGCCAACAAGATCACTGACATGTACTCAGCCTGTTGCTGTCCAGCAGCCATAACAGCAAAGGCGCCATGCAACGCTTTGGGCATTGCGTTGAAGGAGAGCCCAGTGTCAACCTTCATCTTCAAGGCTCTCATGAAGTGTTGCGGGTCAAACCAGCCTCTGGGCCCTGCTCCCTTGCGTGGCTCCTCTAGGTGCAGAAGCTGCCCCAGCTGTGACTGGGTATTGTTACCCGCCGCTGCACTCGCCTTGTTACATCTACCACCCTTCCCCTGCCCTGCTGCAAGGAGTCCTGCTGTGCTTAGCAGCTGCCTCATGTGATATGGGCTTTTCACATGCTTGACGGCAAGCTTGGCAATGGTTGCATGCTTGCTTGTTGGCATGATCACAGAGGTGGACCGCTGCCTTGTTAGCTGCAATCGCAGGTGGCGCACCTGCCGCCGCAGTGCCTCTGCTGCCTCATCCACGTTTGCCTTCACCCGGGCTGGTAGAGGCGCAGGTAGAGGTGGCAGCGGCAGCGGCGGATGCACCAGCAGTGGGGCAAAGTGAGGTTGCAGAGGAGGGGGGCGCAGCTCTGGGGGAGGGGGTGGCAGCTGCGGGTGTGGATGACAGGATGGCAGCTGCAGCTGCGGGAGGAGGAGGAGGGCCTGCGGAGGGAGGGTCGGCGGGAGGGGTGGTGGGTGTAGGAGGAGGGGTTGGAGGAGGGGTGGGGCTGATGCTTGGAGGAGGAGTGGAGGAGGAGGAGTTGAGTGGGGGCTCGGAGGCGGAGTGGAGGAGGAGAATGCTTGGAGGAGGAGGAGTTGAGTGGGGTGTTGGTTCAGTGCTGGGAGGTGGTGAAAGGTGGCCGGCAAGCGAACAGCTGGTAGGTAAGGGAGGGCATGAGCTGCCCACGAGTGCTTCTGGCCATGGGATGCCAGGAAGGCCTGAGCATCTGGAGGCAAGCTGTCTACACGCAACGAGTCACGTGCCCATGTGTCACTGGACTGCCACAGCCGCCCGTTGCCCGATAGAACGCTGCACGCACAACAAAGGGGCATCTGACTTGAGTGCAAGTGAGAGCTAGTGCATGTCAGTGCATGTGAGCGATTGTTGATGCTGATGTTGAGGTATCTTACCATGAAGCTTTGCGGTTTGAAGGTGACATTGGTTCCCTGGTAAGGCTATGTGGCAAAGGAAGAAGGGTCCTGCATGACGAGCAAGATCGAGGCAGGGTTGAGGGCTGAAGTTGTTGTTTGTAGTAGCCGTTCTCTACCTGCTGTCGTAAACGCATGTCATTCCATAGTATTGAGGAGCTTTGTAAGTACCAACCTGTCGCTCAGCTTTAATGTCGCCCCCTGCCCAGCAAGTTGTAGGCCGTGCCGGATAGCGGCTACTTCCAACTCCATGGAATGTTCATCCTTCTGATGCTGCAGCAGTTGTGCCCTTGAAACCTGCAAGAAACACACAAAATATAAAATATAGCATGCACCATGGGGCATGAACCCTGCACTAAGGATCTGGAACAAGGAGGTCTACAGGAACATGTGAACAAACAAACATATGATGCATGGCCACTAACCTCCAACCGTGATTGTGTGGCGGGCCCCTCGCTGCTGCCGGACACCGGGCGTTGTGCGGCAGTTGCAGCCACATGCGTCAGCCCAGCCCCCTGCCCCTGCAGCCCCGCCCCTCCCTGCCCCTTGCTGCTGTCAGCTGCCAGGATGGTGGGTGGACGCCGGGCAGGACATGCAGCCACATGCGCCAGCCCAGCCCCCTGCCCCTGTAGCCCTGCCCCTCCCTGCCCCTTGCTGCTGTCAGCTGCTGGGAGGGTGGGTGGACACCGGGCAGAAGGAGTTGAGTCCCCCACCATCCTGGCTGTAGGCGTTGGCAACCCCTGCTGGTCATGGAAGAACGATGGTGCTTCATTTGCAACTTGATGCCGTATCTGACAAAGCTGTACACAGTCAACGTGAGCAATGAGGGCGAGGTCTTTGGCTTCACAAGCCGCCTTCAACTGGCTGTCCACAACACTAGCTGGCCCAATGACATGCAGCTTGTACTCGGGGGCACGAGTGAGGCTACCCTTAAGGCGCAAGGCTTCATGACGCAATCGCCATGCCACCTCCATCCCATCCTCCCCCTGGTGCACACCCACAGCTACCCATGCATTATACACCCTGGTGACGTTGGGGCAAGTGCACTTGCAACAGAGCACGCATTTGCCCTGGTTGGGGTGCTTGAACCTTGGCATGCCTTCCTGCAGCCGAATAGGATGGCACATGGTGGTAGTGAGAGAACATAAGGTTGGTGGATTGCATACCCATGTTAGTGTTGAACGCATCGTCAGCGCCACATGAAACCTGGGCTGCAATTCATTTGGGTGCAAGCAGGCCACTAGCTAAGGGGCATACCATTTCATTTGTAAATATGGCTGTGGCATGGCTGGGCGTGCTACGGGCTTGTTGTGGAGCTGTCACTCACACCTCACTTGCATGTTGCAGCAACCTTACCTGTTGTGTAGATGTGTTTGCTACGGACACATGTGTGTGCCAACGGTCGCGGATGGAGCCCTTGCTAGTGCCTGGCGCCAGTCAGAGAAACACCGAATTCTGGTCAGTCAAGGCATGGGGCATGTCGCGTTTATTGGTGTTACGCCACGTACTTGAGCAAACTAGGACTATTGATGCACCTCCGGCTCTTGTTGCGCTCGACAGGACAGTCACGTGATTTTGTAACGGGTCGCTGGAACAATGTGTGCGATGCCCAGTGATAGAGACCACTATTATAAGCTCATCCGCGAGGGAACATGTTCGCCCACCACCATCGCGGCCGTACTAGAGGCCAGCGACACAGACACGGCTTGAGCTATAGAGCGGGATGGTGCAAACGCGATGTCCTGGGGTGGCCTGTGTGACCCAAACTGACCCATGCGAACAATTTATCAGGCGTGTCACAGCTGAGACTCAGGCCCCTCCCCCTTCTCTGAACTGGACTTTCCTGAGCTGACAGCCTTCACCAATGTGGCAGGACCTGGCAGATGCCTGGTGTACAACAGCTCTGGCCACTTGGCATTGCAGCCGCATGGGAGTGGCAGTATGACAGTGCAATCAGATGAGGCTGACAGTGACAGTGAGGATGAGGAGGAGGTAGGCAGCAGGCAGGCAGCAGCAGACATGGAGACAAAATTTGGTGAGAATGAGGAGGAGGAGGAGGAAGGCAGTGAGCTAGGCAGTCATCCCCCCAAAAGGGCGCCGGGCTGCTTTAGTGCCAGCTTGTGACTTCCAGCAGCATGTCGACAGTGCCAAGCAGGAGCTGGCAGCAACAGCAGATGCTGTGGTACGTGACCTACACAGCCGCTTCCTCCCACCGGAGCATGCCAAAGGACTGGCTGTTGTGTACGCCCACTACTGGGACAAGCAGCCCAGCGATGAAGACTTCCTTGAGCGCCTGGCCATTGTCAAGGCCCGGTATTGCATGGACACGACCCTGGCTGACGGCCAATTGGCGCCAGCCTTGTTGGACCAGCAAAAGCTATCTGCCCAGCAATCAGCCTTTGTGGAAGTCATGCGCTGCCAAGCTGAACACGTGTGGAGCTAAGCTCAGCAGCAGCCAACCCAGCCAAGGAGACCACCAAGCTGTGTCGCTACCTGGCTGGCCAACCCATCACCAAGGCTGACATCTTGGAGTACATCGAGCTGGCAGAGCTTGCTCTGGTCATGACACCAGGCTCAGTGGAGGAGGAGCGCATGTTCTCAGCCATGGCTTACCTCAAAGATGACACCCGCAACAGGCTGCAAGAGTGCCACTTGAATGTGTGCGCCCGTGTCTTCAGCAGCAATAAATTTGATTTGGACATATTCCCAGATGAGCGTGCCATTAGCAAGTGGCTGGATAACGCTGCTGTGCGTGGGCGCTACCGCCTTTGATTGAGCCTATTGCTTTAATTTGGCATTTTTGTTGTGCGCTATGGGGCCCAATAGGGTCGCGCTATGAACATGACAGTCCCAATCTGAGCCATGACACTTTGTGCTATGAAATTGGAAAGAGGCCAATTGAAAAAAAAACACTGGTGGCCACTACTGGTCCGGCTCAAATGGAGGCCCTAGTGAGGGACAAGGGGGCTGAGTCAGAGCTGAGCAACACAAGGTCACGAGCAGCCGGGGCGCCGCCAGACCTTGTGGGGTCAGACCTCGGGCGGGTCAGTATCCTTGGGTGCATGGCAGCTGCGGTTGCGGGACCAGAAGTGCAGGGCAGCGCCGCGGTTACGACCAGGGTATTAGCCAGTTCTGGACTTTTGAAATGGCGAAGGCATGGTTCGCTCTCTTCGCGCGTCAAACGGACACTGAAGTATACATGTCGGCCTGTTGCACGCTGCTCTTCCCAGCTACACCTTGCCGGTGCTTCCGCAACTCTAAGAGTTTCTAAGGCCGAATTTCTAAGGCCGAAGCTTGGTATCCGGATACAATGGAAGCAACAGTCTCGTGCTTACACAAGGCCCGGTGAGTGGCCAGCTAATCTGCCAAGTAGTCAGCCGTGCCGGTGCTCTGCTCTGCTCTTGTACACGCACTGATTTGCACTGATTCTTAGCGTAGGATTGAGCGGGTGCCGGAGGCAAGCAATGCAGACACGGGCCCGGGTACGACGTCGAAGGCAGCTTGCATAGCATTGTGATGTGTGCGGTGCTTTGTATCACGCTGGCTAGTTCGCCGTGCAGAACATGCACGACCTCGTGGGCAGGCAGCACGGAAAGTCGAAGGTAGGTTATGCTCGCAAAAGCGCCAGCCCCGCCCAGACATGTGCCGACCGCAAGCGCATGCTCCGCAGTCGCAGAAGCTGGCACAGTCTTGCCGCAGTCCCCAGAGCGTCAGTGCCGCAGCTCCGAAACCTTGAAAACAGGTGGGCTCCTGCGCCAGCCCAGTTGCCGCCCCCCCTTCACATTTCTAGCCGTGCCCTCCGCACTGCACCATTAGGAGCCGTTACAAGCCTCTAGTATACATTATCGCCAACAGCTGCTCCCTGCCTTGCTCCAGAGCACTGCACGCCTGCAGCCCGCATGGCAGGCCTGCGGCAGCAGCAATGTAGCAGGTGCAGCACTGTGCAAAGGGGGTGATGGAACTCAGCGCCCTGTGAGCCAGACTGACGAGCATAGGGGGGCACCATCAGGCAGGGGTAGAGCGCCCTCTGTGAGGAGTGGGTGGAGTGGAGGACATGAGCGTGAGGGGTGGGCATGAGCTGTGTCAGGGAGTGCCTGCCAGCCCACAGGGCGGGGTCATGGGCAAGGCAGGTGCCAGAGAGCCGCCAGCTGGATAGGTTTCGGGCTGCAGGCTCACGCCGCCTGCACCTGCCTGCAGGGGCCACCCACCTGCCTGCGGCGCTGGCCCTCACCCCCTCACGCCTCAGCCACCTACCCCGGCCACCCCCCTTGACCCTTCCCGCAGATATCAAGGTAGCCTCAGCCAGCCCCACGCCTGCCTGCCCCCTTCCAACCCACAGCCAGCAACCACCCCATCCGCCTGCTACCATGCCCCTTATCCCACCCCAGCCAGAGCACCTATGCACCCTGCCGCCCTGCAGCCCGTCTCTGATCCCTGCATGTTGCCTTGCTGCAGGCCGCCAGCACCGGGTCCGGCATCTCCCCCCTGCTGTTCAGCATGCTCACCCCTCACCTGCTGGACGGCCTGCTGACTGGCCGGCTGTGCGGGACAGCCTCCCCAGGCACGCTGATGGCGGCTGCCGGGCTGCACACCAGCACAGGGCGGGAGGGCACAGCCGGGCTCCACGGCCAGCAGCGTGGCGGGAGCGGCGGGCTGTGCAGCCCTGTGCCCCCTCCCCTCAGCCCTCAGTTCCTGTGGCCCGACACCAGCAAGCCTGTCAGCAGCTGCCGGGCAATCACCCTCAGCGACCTGCTGGGCCAGATGGAGGACGCGGAGGCTGGGGTGGTGCTGGGGGAGGTGGCCAACAGCATCCTGCGGGGTAGCGGCGCGCAGCCAGCGGTGGGGGCCGGGGTGGAGCAGCAGGGGGGGCAGGGCCCTGGGTGGGGCCAGGGGGCTCCTGCAGGAGAGGTCACCGGGGTGGTGTACAAGGGCATCCATTACAACAAGGCACGCAACAGGTACCAGGTGGGTGGGAGGGGGGCTGGACGGACCTTGTGGAGGGGCTGGGCTGTGTGGCAGCTGAGGGGGGCTAGGTGGAGGGGGGAGGGGGCTTGGGCCCAATCAGGTGGCTGACAGGGGGGGTGAGGGCCCCGCAGGTAGAGCGCCCTGCAGTCCCAGCACTCGTCCTCCCTTGCAGCGCTGGGCGAGCTTGCTGGAGTCAGAGAGGCCCTGGCTCTGCCCAACTCATCCCTGCTCCAACAGGCCATGCTCTGACATAGCCTGGGGCAGCCAGGCCGGGCCTGCCCTACCCTACCCCTTTCCTGTCAGGTCTGTTTCCACACTCCACTCACCCTGCCTGCCCTGCCCCACCCTGCCTGCCCCACCCCACCCCGCCTGCCCCACCCCACCCTGCCTGCCCTACCCCACCCCGCCAGGTGTTCCTGTATGACGGCAGCGGGTTGTGCTCTGTGGCGGACTACCTGCGTGAGGAGGAGGCCCAGCTGGTGTTCGAGGTGCTTACCCCCACCCCCCTGCCGCCTAGCGAGCTGCAGCGTGTGCTGGGGCCACTGAACCAGGCACTCACCCCCGCAGCGGTGCCTGGCTCAGCTGACTCCTGGACCGCGCTGGACTGCCCCGGCCCTGGCCGCACCCCCACCCACCTCATCAGCACCAGCCTGCTGCTCTCCCCCGGCACCACCCTCCCTGACGACATGGGGCACCTGGGCTCAGCTGCCTACCCGCAGCGGTCGCAGCTGGCACAGCAACAGCAGCCGCCGGTGGGAGGGGAGGGCGGCCACAGCCGGGCATTCCGTGGGGTGCGGTATGACCAGGAGCAGCGAGCCTGGCAGGCGTATGTGGTGGAGGGGCCGGGGGGCGCCCCCCAGTGGCTGCCAGGGAAGTACACGAGCGAGGAGGCGGCGGCCAGGGCTCATGACGTTGAAGTGCTCAGGCGGTTTGGCGCCACCAGCGACCTGAACTTCCCACCTTGGGCAGTGGACCGGGGCAGTGAGGGATGCGAGCAGGCGGGCGGGCAGGCAGGCGGGCAGGGTCGCAGCGCCAGCAGCGGGGGGCAGGGGCAGGGAGGCCGGCGCGTCAGCAGTGGCAGCAGGCTGGCGGAGGCGAGAGGGGCGGAGCTTGTGGCAGGGGCTGCTGAGGGGCGCGGGCAGCGGGGGGCGCCGCTGCCTTCCGCCAGCCTGGACAGCAGCATCCAGTCCCAGGGGCCTTCAGGGGAGCTAGCAGCAGCTGGGCCCGGGGGGAGGAAGCGGGGGCGCGGGGGCAGCAGTGCGCAGGTGGAGAGGGACACCGACAGTCTGGGGGAGGTGCAGGCACCCAAGGTGAAGCGCCAGGCACCTGCTGCTGCTGCTGCCCTGCTGCTGCCCTGCTGCTGCTAGGTGTTAAGGTCCGGGCAAGAAAATTCCTGCTCCTGCTAAATGTGGTAGGCCTGGTCTTGCTTGACCCTGAGCCTGCCTGCCTCTGACCCTGCTTGTCCCTGCTCCTGCTCGCCACTGGCCTTGGCTGAATGCCGTGCAGTCCAAGTACCGTGGAGTAGTGTGGGACTATGACACTCTGAAGTGGCGAGCCCAGCTGGCTAGCTTGGGAAGGTAAGCAAGGGGGGCAAGGGGGAGGGGCAGCACGGGAGGGGTCTGATAAGGAGGGAACAGTGGAGCTTAGTGCGCCATAGTTCAGCTTTTGTTGATGGGACGGCTAGTGAGGGATGGGGGGTGGGAGCGCTGTGGACCAGAGGACCAAGGGGGTAAGGGAAGGGGTTCAAGCTTCCAAGCTAGGGACTGGTGGGCTCATCCCCTGAAGGCAGGGGAAAGGAGGGAAAGGGGGTGGATCGGCAGAGAAGGAGAGACAGGGAGGAGCAGGATTAGATAGGGCGTGTGTGTGTGCAGTAGCGTTGGGCCCTGCTGCCTCTTTGGATAAAGGGTTGGGCCCTGTCTCCCTTGACCTGACTGCCCTGCCGCTGCCTTGCCCTTGCCTTTGGCGCTGCAGGGTTCAGGACCTAGGCCTGTTTGCCAGCCAAGATGAGGCGGCCCGCTGCTATGACCAGGCTGTGGTGCGTGGGGGCTTGTCCCTGCGCACCAACTTCCCGCCCAGCTACTACAAGGACGGGTGAGAGTCCCTCCCCCTCCCTCCCTTTCTTCCTCTCTCCCTCCCTGCTGCCGTCATTGCCGCCGCCTCCACCTCAAGCAGTGCTGCGCCTAGCTGCCACCCGTGAGGTGCTGGCTTCATCTTGGACCTGGCGGAGACTCCGCTGGCTTTGTGTGCGGGCAACCACCCCCCTCGTCACCTCGTTGCACCAAAGTGCTGGCCCAGCCATAGAGCCCTGAACCAGCCCAGCCCATGCCCTGTGCCTGCCCTGCACCAACCCACCCCCTACACACTCTCAGACTAGACTAGCCCGAGACAATCCAGGAATGGCCCCCTCCTCATGGATACCTGCTCTTCCACCGAGTCCAGCCACCTGCTGCCACCCTGCCCCACCCTCCCATGCCACCACCTTCATCGCCTCCATGACCCAGCCCAGTCCGAGCTTCACAGCCAGCTTGCTGCTGCAGGGCCGTGCCTGACTCTAAGATGGTGATTGGGAGGGGTAGCCACAAGAGCGGGTCGGGCACGCGCGTCACCTCCCAGTACAAGGGCGTCAGCTGGAATAGTGCATGCTCCAAATGGGTGGCGGTGCTGTGGGACAGGTGGGCACCCATCTCACCCTCCCCAGCCATCACACCCACCCACCCCAGCCATCACCCTCTCCCTCCCGAGCCCTCCACCCCTGCCTTCCCAGCCATCGCCGTTACCCTGCTGAACCAACTGCCCTGACTGACCCGAGGCTAAACCCCGCTGATTGCGGCGCTGCTTCCCTGCGCAGGGAGCTGAAGCGTGCACGCCACATCGGTAGCTTTGAGTCGGAAGAGGCAGCGGCCCGCGCCTACGACCGGGAGGCCATCAAGATGCTCGGTGCAGACGCTGGTTTGAACTTCCGGGAAAGTGAGTGTGCAGTACACAGAATGAGCTGCCTGTGTACTGCATTGCGCCGAAGCTATGAGCCGAATGATTCATTCGCGTAGAGCGTAGAGCGATAAAAACACTGAAAGCGTAGAGCGAAAAAAGCATAGAGCGAATAAACACTGAAAGCTCATTGATGCATCCGCTGGCAGGCATGACGGAGTACCTGGCTAGCACTGGGCTCACGGTGGCTGCCAGCGAGCCCAGCAGTCGGGACGCAGCCAAGGGCTCTAGTCAGTATCGCGGCGTGTCCTGGCACGATCGATCGCAGCGGTGGGAGGTTCGGGTGTGGGGCGGGGGCAAGCAGCATTTCATCGGCAGCTATGGCAGCGAGGTTGAGGCGGCGCGCGCGTACGACAAGGCCGTACTGCAGCTACGCGGCGCGGTGAGTGATAGTGTGACGCTGTTTTATTGCCGCGTTGGATGATCGATATGGCTGGGGTAGAGCTTGCTACCGCTGCTGACATTTGAGTTTGACCCTGTCGGCACCATGCTGCCCTCCATGCAGTATGACTTTCCCCAACAGCTGCTAGCCCCTTTGTTTGCTGCTCCCGGCACTGTTCTTCCTGTCACTGTTCTTATGCTGCCTGGCAGCTGCTGTCGTGGTGTGCAGGATGCCCGCAGTCGCAGCCGCATGAATTTCCCCCTCTCTGACTACAACCTAGAGGAGCTGGCTACAGAGCCCCTAGCCTGTCTGGCGGGTGTCGCCCCTGAGCCCAGTGCGGGCGCCCCCACCCGTAGTGGCAGCCCCCCACGCAACACCCACCGTCGCCCGTCCAACAAAAGGTAGCAGCTCACACCTTTGCCCCCTTCACTGGCCATCACTGTCAGCAGCCCTCTGGCCTGCCTGCTGCGGACAGGATGGTTCTACTAGGACTGCTACCCGCCCAACCTCTTAATCCTCCACATGTCCTTCCTGCCTGGCACTGGCTGCTAGAAAGTGGCCGCTGTTTAGGAGCAATGCAATTATTCATTTCCTCCTCTCTCTACCTCCCCCCCTCCTCCTCCTCCTGTTCTGCATTCCGCACCCCCTCCCCCTCCCCTGTGTGCCCTGCAGGTCGCGTCAACCAGACACAGACCCAGAAGAGGACACTGCTGACGAGCAGGGCAGCGGGCCTGGCCACGAGCAGTTGGACGCCGGCCAGCTGCAGCTCTCCGCCTCAGTCGCCGCTGCTCTCGCCACCATTGCTGGGCAGGGTCTGCAAGACGCCCCAGCTCTGTCCGCCCAGCAGCTGCAGCAGCTCATGGGCATGGGCCTCGGCACCAACCCCCTTATGGCGTTGCCTGGCCTGCCTGCGATGTTCCTGAACACCGCGCCTGAGATGCAAGCGCTGATGTCGGGCACAGTCGGGCAGCTGGGGCAGCTGCCGCCCATGAACTTCTCTCTCCCCATGGACCAGGCTGGGTGGCCTGAGGAGGATGAGGGGCAGGGCAAGGCTGGCAAGGCGCGTGGGCACAAGCGCCGTGGGTCAGTGGGGGCGGCGAGGGAGGGTGCGGGAGGGGAGCAGCAGGGGGTGGGGGGCGGGGGCCAGCGTGGCAAGGGGCCACATGGGCTCACCGCTCCTGCCGTTGTACCGCCTGGGGGCAAGGGGCGCAGCATGTACCGCGGAGTGAGTTGGTGTGAGAAGGTGAAGAAGTGGCGAGCGCTATTGTGGGATGGCGTGAAGCAGGTGCGGGGGGGGAGGGGGTCTGTGTGAGGTCAGTCTTTGTGGGGGCAGTGATAGTCATTATGAGGAGGGAGGGGGTGGGGTCAGGGCAAGGCAGGGGTAGAGAAGAGGCAAGGCAGAGTTGGGGGTAAGGGGAGTGGGAATGAGAGGGAAGGTGGGAGTGGGAAGGGAGGGGTGGTGTGGGGTGGACATTGAGTGGGCCAGTGATGTTGCCTGCTCAATATGATACCCCGGTAAGTCAGCTTGCTGGGGGCCCCCACCATACCCCTTACAGCACCCCCCGGTCTGCTTCCCGTGCCTGCAGCGCTTCCTAGGGCACTACCCCACCGACCTGGAAGCGGCCCTGGCGCATGACCGTGCCGTGATTGAACTGAAAGGCCCAGAAGCCAAGACCAACTTCCCGGCTGGGCAGCTGACGCAGGAGGCGGCTGTGGACAGGGGCATCCGGCAGCAGGTGCAGTGGCTGGTGTCAGGGAACACACACACATACACTGGCTGGGCATGCACTCTGACACAGGTGTTCAGGGGCGTGCCTGACCACTGCCTCCTCACCTCCAACCCCCCTGGCACTGTGGCTTGGCGCTGGCGCTAGCAGCCCTCCTGCTGCTGCTGCTGCTCGCAGTCTGGCTGCACCACCTCCTGCACCAAGCAGCGCTCCTCCTCCTCGGGCACCTCCCTGGAGTAGCTCAGCCTCACCCTTGCCCTGCCCCTGCCACCCCACCACCCCTCACCGTCCCCCCACCCCCTCCACCCCCCACCCCTCCCTCCCACCCACGGACAGGATGGCTCCAAGGGGGTCGAGGTAGGGTAGGGGATTGAAGGGACAGGGAAGGGGGAGGGGCGCAGTAGAGCCCTACCCCATCCTGGCGCTGGGTTGGAAGGAGCAGGCCATGCCCCAGGCCAAGCTCCTTTTTCAATGCACGCCGGCTCCCACGCTGGAGCAGTTTCCTCTTCTTCACCCTAGCGCAGGCTCCTGGGCTGGGAAGGGGGAGGCCATGCTGGGCTGCACCCTCCCCCTGTCATCCCTGCCCTAGGCGGTCGGGTGCCCCCATGGGGAGCCCGCATCTTCACTCACTGGGTCACTCCCCCACCCTCACCATTTGGCACCCGCACCACTTGGCCACTGCCCCACCCTCACAACCACCCTCACAACCACCCTCACCACCCGCACCACTTGGCCACCAGCACGGTGGCATGACACAGACAGCCACAGCCAGGGGGCAGGGCTGACAGCCCGCAAGCTCTAGCCTTAGCTAACCCTACGTTTCTGGGCCAGGTGGCGGTAGGCAGGGTGCAGCTGCACCCAATGCAGCAGCAGCTGCAATAGCATTGGGGGAGGCAGCTTTACCAGCCGCAGCTTGCCCTGACCACCACCATGAACCGCGTAAACCAATAGCAAGGATAGCATGTATGCATTCATTTCACAGCGGCAAATCAAGCTGGTTGCCCTCTGTGGAAGGGGGAGTGGGTGAGGGGGCACATCTGCGCACTTGCAAGTGTATTGCAAAAGCGCAATGGGGCTGTGGGCCCTCATACATGTACTGCCAAAGCCATACGTTCGTACGGCCTGTACTTCACACCTGCACCGCCACTTGAGTCATGGCGCTCAGGCACGACTGGCAAGGGGTGCGACATCAGGCTGCAACACTGCACCAGCGTGCGGGCTGTGACATGGTGGCCCTAGTAAGCCTTGGTGGGCGTAGGCTCCTACAACCTGAAGGATTTTACCATGGTGGGTATAATAAACTCTTTGGCTATGATGTGGTGCTTAGTCATGTCTGGTCGAGCCACCGAGGGATGGTGGCTGTGAGCTCAGGGGGAATGCCTTAGGTGCACGTGCAATAGTTGTGTTGTACTCAGAAACATGCTAGTCGGAAAACATGAGTCTGGCTCCTGGCACCTGTCCATGTGTGTCCATGTGTGACATGCTTAAGCCCAAATGTTCAAATGACCAAAAACGTCACCCATTGCCGTCAATGTTATCGAGTAAGTCGAAGTGGTTGAGATGCAATCGCAGTTTGAAAAAGCATTACGTTTTGATGCGCGGACATAAGTTTAGCTCATCTTCTAGGCGATTTTTTTGACATGGTCGGGGTTACTTGCACAAGTCTAGCACATGCACCACATGATGCTAAGCACATGCATTGATGAAATAACCACACAACACCTCCACCATCAATGACTCATGCCTCACACACCACCTATTCCATGTGCACAGGGGAATCACGGCCAGCTGGATTAATGTCAGGAGTCCCCAACATGGGGTTTATAATCTTCATGCAAGTACTCGCTACAAAGTGCACCGATTATGTTAGCGTTTGTTGCATTGGCACCTGCGAATTAATCCGCATCTACTGGCAAGCGGCGAGTAAATCCTTGCATCAGAGTCCATGCCGGCGCAAGCGAGCGCGGACACACTTCAGCTGCTCACTATCGATTGGTCTAGTGGTGAGTAGAGGCACCCATGAGCGAACTGCGCTTGGCATCGAGCCGGAAGTACAATCACATTTCAGCCCGCCAGGCTCGCTCCGCGAGCCTCTTATTGGTGCAGGCGGTGTTGGAGGGCCATCGTTGGGCAAGTTACTACTCGACATTGTTGCATACGCGTGAAACGTGCGTCTCTCTCTCAGGAATGGAGACCCCCATCCACAAAATGGCATGTTGTGAGCTGACCATTGTGAGTTTCCAGACTTTCGACTAGTAACTCTGTTCCTTACTCAACGTCACAGCTGCTGGAGAAGAAAGCATGGCAATTAGAGGATCAGGCCTGCTCCAAATGACATTGGCGTGACCCGACTTTGCCTTGCAGGAATGACTAGCCTACTCCGACCGCCCGGACCGTGCCCCCTCGCACCCCCTTGCACGCCCTTGCACCCCCACCCCCTCCCCAGCCCAGCATAGCCTTCCTACCTCCTCCTACCCCCTCCCAACCCTAGCTCCCGCCCTCCCTCCCCCCCACCCCCTCCCAGCCCCCTCACTGCCCTCCCACCCCTGCTGCCCCCTCCCAACCCCGGCCCCGCCCTCCCACCCCCCCACCCCACCCCCTCCCAGCCCCCTCACTGCCCTCCCACCCCTGCTGCCCCCTCCCAACCCCGGCCCCGCCCTCCCACCCCCCCACCCCACCCCCTCCCAGCCCCCTCACTGCCCTCCCACCCCTGCTGCCCCCTCCCAACCCCGGCCCCGCCCTCCCACCCCCCCCCAACACCCCCTCCCAGCCCCCTCACTGCCCTCCCACCCCCGCTACCCCCTCCAAACCCCGGCCCCGCCCTCCCACCCCCCTCCCACCCCTCCCTCCCTCCTTCCCTCCCTTCCCATCCCTAGCAACTCCTGCCCACCCCCATGGGGCACAGCCTGCGGCGTGCTCAGCTCCAAACCCTTGTAAACTCACCAAGAGCTGGTTATCTGCACAGCCCTAACGGCCTAAAAGCCACAGCAAGGAGGGCGAATGACATTGCCCAAGAGGTGCAGGCCGAGAATGAGCTGCTGATGACTGAGGCTGAATTGCATCAAGCCATTGAGGAGGTCCTTGCTGCCAAAATGCACGACCTTGAGGAGAAGCACCAGCACCTACAGGCAGCACACAGGCAGCTGAGATTGGATAACGAGTCTCTTGAGGCAGTCATCGAGCAGTGCAACCTGGCTGTTACAATTGCAAGGCGTGATGTGCACCGCCTAGAGGCCCAACTGTGCAAGTTTAAGCGCCGCCCTTTACTAACCCGCCAGCAGAGGCAGCAACTGCAGATTCTAAAGCAAACACGTGTAACCATTGAGCTGGTGCGGGTGGCGCCCCTGACCTGCTCCCCCCTCCTGCTGCACCCCCCTGGCAGCAGCAGGCAGCTGGTGCGGGTGGCGCCCCTGACCTGCTCCCCCCTCCTGCTGCACCCCCATGGCAGCAGCTGGCAGCTGGTGCGGGTGGCGCCCCTGACCTGCTCCCCCCTCCACTTGTTGCTGCACCTGAGGAGCAGCAGGGGACAACAACGGAGATGAACACGAGCTGGACACGCAAGCGCAAGGCGGGCGAGAGGGATCGGACCCAACCTGCCCAGCAAGGTAATATAGCAATGGCCTACACACCTTGTACTGCTTAGTTGCATCTGTTTGTCATGCCGTGATGCCCGTTTCTACTGCGGCGACTGTCCCTGACTGTTTGCAGGGGCTACTGGGCCACGTCGGTCGCGGCGGTCGATCGCGGCGAGGCCCGCATGAGCAATACACGCATGAATTTGAATGTTGATATTTGACCCGCCAGTGCGCTCAGCACAATACACGGGAATTAATGATACACACTTCACCCCGTAGCTGACAGAGTACTCTATCCGGGGATGTGCGAAGCATAATTACAGACCACGTGGCTGGGACGCGGCGTCGTTTTGATTACCAGGGGTAGGTTTTCTGCTAGTTGGGGACACCTGAATTAATGGCTAACGGCTGAAGTGGTGTAAGCTAACATCACCTCCCTATCTCCCGGCTGGCCTTGGCGTTGTAGCTACTGCAGCACACATTGCCTGACAATACACCGCTGGAAAACACAACTACCTTGTTCAACGTGGAGCAATGTGTTGTCTGTTGGTAATCTCACTCGGGCTACAAATCAATTCGGTTGTAGCGTCCTCGGTCGCGGCCTTTATGACCACAACTCAGGGGAGCAGGTCAGGAGTTGCTAGGGATGGGAAGGGAGGGAAGGAGGGAGGGAGGGGTGGGAGGGGGGTGGGAGGGCGGGGCCGGGGTTTGGGAGGGGGCAGCAGGGGTGGGAGGGCAGTGAGGGGGCTGGGAGGGGGTGGGGGGGGAGGGAGGGCGGGGCTAGGGTTGGGAGGGGGTAGGAGGAGGTAGGAAGGCTATGCTGGGCTGGGGAGGGGGTGGGGGTGCAAGGGCGTGCAAGGGGGTGCGAGGGGGCACGGTCCGGGCGGTCGGAGTAGGCTAGTCATTCCTGCAAGGCAAAGTCGGGTCACGCCAATGTCATTTGGAGCAGGCCTGATCCTCTAATTGCCATGCTTTCTTCTCCAGCAGCTGTGACGTTGAGTAAGGAACAGAGTTACTAGTCGAAAGTCTGGAAACTCACAATGGTCAGCTCACAACATGCCATTTTGTGGATGGGGGTCTCCATTCCTGAGAGAGAGACGCACGTTTCACGCGTATGCAACAATGTCGAGTAGTAACTTGCCCAACGATGGCCCTCCAACACCGCCTGCACCAATAAGAGGCTCGCGGAGCGAGCCTGGCGGGCTGAAATGTGATTGTACTTCCGGCTCGATGCCAAGCGCAGTTCGCTCATGGGTGCCTCTACTCACCACTAGACCAATCGATAGTGAGCAGCTGAAGTGTGTCCGCGCTCGCTTGCGCCGGCATGGACTCTGATGCAAGGATTAACTCGCCGCTTGCCAGTAGATGCGGATTAATTCGCAGGTGCCAATGCAACAACCGCTAACATAATCGGTGCACTTTGTAGCGAGTACTTGCATGAAGATTACAAACCCCATGTTGGGGACTCCTGACCACAACCCCCACACCGTTAGCACGTCCCCCAAAAAGACCACTGAGCACCTCATCAGAAGTAACAGCATGATGCTGAAGGGATGAGAGCCTGTCCAAACTACTAGGCCCTATGCATTGTAGCGGGCCCGGCCATCCTTGCCCCGCCGCGCACAGGCAAGCACATAGGATGCGTCATAGCTAGGACAGATAGGTTCTGCTGGACAGGACAGCCAACATTCCATGCTAAGATGGTGAGGGTGGTGATGTCTTTTGTAAGTGAGACGAAATACACCAGCATTCAATACGGCTGTGTCAATGGCGCCCTTCACAAGCACCACCACCCTCCCTTCCCTCCCCCAATCCCCTCCCTCCCTCCCCCGCTCACTTCTTCGCTGTTTCCCTCTTCTATCCAACTGCATGCAACCCTCACACCCAGCCCAGCACCCCAGCCCAGATTCTGGGTGCACCCCACTGTCCCACTGTCCACTCGCACAAAACACCACCGAGGCCAGCTGGGCCAGGCCTGGCCCCCTTGCTGCTCGTGCCTAGGTACACAGCCCCTGCACTGCCCTGCACCAGCCGCGCCCTGCTTGGTCCTGCCCTGCCCTGGCAATGCTTTGTGCCAGACGAGAACCATTGACTGACTGACAGTGACAACGTCATCAACTGCGCTGCTGCGAGGGCCACATCTATGACATGCAGCTGCAGGTCTTTAGGTGGTGGTAGTGTGCCTCATGCTGGTGAAGGAGGTGGGCATAGTTGCAGCAGGCAAGGTTACCCTCCATGCCGTGCATGGTGCGTGTGACCACAGTAAGACTGACAGGAGCACCCAGCTGTGAAGCCACCCCCTCCCTATGCAGTAAAACATACCTCACCCGCTGCCAGACTCAGGGACCCGCCAGCCATGATGCTGCAGGGCCCTGTGCTTCCTTACAGCTGTCAGCTGCAATGCACCCCCCCTGGTGGAAGACAGCACCCAGCACACTGCCCAGCCCAGCCTGCTGACCCCTACACACCCCTGGCTGTTCCCTCCATGCAGCCAAGGCTCTCCCAGCTCCCTGGTTGACTAGGAGGCCCTGGGCCCAAGGTGGCCGCCCTGGTGGTTGCCTGGTGGTTGCCTGGTGGTTGCCTGGTGCCCCCCTCCCGCCGCCCTGGGCCCTTGCACTACTTGGCACTTGAGCCCGGCTGCTTGCCCGGCTGCTGCTGCTGCTTGGCCTTCTTTGCCGGCAGGTGCATGTTGCGCTCCTCCGTGGTGCTCTTACGCAGCTTGATGGGTCGGTTGCCCACGTACTTGCCCTGCATCTCCTTCAGCGCCTTGCCAAAGTCCTCGCTGGTCAGGAAGCTGACGAAACCAAAGCCCTTGGTCTTCTTTGTGCGCTTGTCCTTCACAATCTGAAGCACAGTGGGAACGGCAAGATCACGGGTGAGGTCAGGGTCAGGATCAGGCCCAGCCTGCCCACAGCAGCAGCAGCTTGCTTGTAGTCCTTGACACAATGAAAGCAGTGGGGGCTAGGAGAGCTGAAGGACGGGCTGAGTCCGCCCCCTAGCGCCCCCTGTGACCTGCCTCTGCCCGGCACCCAGCCTGGCCTCAGCAGCAGCAGCAGCAGCAGCAGCAGCAGCAGCAGGGCCATCCAGGTGCTAGCACATCAGCAGCCCCTGCCATGTATGGTCATCTGCCAGGATCAGCACCTCAGCCAACCACCACCTCCCACTTCCCTGGCAGGCCCTGAGGCTCCCTGCTGCTGGACAAGGGCTGACATGGGGTCCACTGTGACGGCCACTCAGTGCATGCGTTTCTGACTGAACACGGGCCGGGAGAGGGACAGCATAGGCTGGGGCGTCGCCACAGCATGAGTAACCGACGCCGGTGGAGACAATGGTGGTGTGACATGGATGAAACCCTCAGGTGGTAGAGGAGCCTTGCGCGACAAGGCGCTGCAAGGAGCTGTCAGGCGGTCAGGCAGGTGAGCAGGTAGGTCAGGCAGGTGGGCAGGGCAGGGCAGGTGGACACGGTTGACTACCTTGGCCTTGGCAAATGAGGGGTACTTTTGGAATGCCTTGCCGAGGGCGTCATCGTTGACCTCGTTGCCCAGGTTGCCGACAAAGATACGGAAGTCGTTGTCTGGCCACTCGTCCAGGGAGGGGTCCCGCCAGCGCTTCCCCGCTGCCTCCCTCACTGGGCCCTTCTTCTTGTCCCCTTGGGCGGGAGGAGCCTGGCCCTGTTTGGCCTTGGGGGGCTGCATGTTAGTGCCACGGGCCTGGGCAATGCCTTGGCCGGAGGGCTGCGCTGATTGCTGGTGCAGGCTGGATGGGCCAGGGGCTGACATAGATGAGGATGCGGCTGTGCGGTAAGCGCCTCCACCTATCGACAAGCCAGAGGAGCACAAAACATGCGTTCCATGCAGGGCTGCATGCATGGGTAAAATAGATACAATGGATGCTGTGTGATGTTTCCATCAACACAAGAGCATGGCAGGGTCAGACTGCTGCATGCAGGGCCTCGAGAAAGTAGTGGTTAGGATAACACTAGGTATGCCATTCACGCTGACCTGGCATAGGTGGAGGAGGGATGCTACCACCGTAGAATGGAGGTGGGCCTGGAGGATAGAGTGTTTGCCCTGGCGGGGGTAAGTACATGGTCTGGCCAGTCACGAACTGCACAAGATGAAGGACCCAAGTGTGCGCGTGGTGTCCGGCTCAGCAAGCATGACATGCCAGTGCTTCTCACCTGCGGTGGTGGGGCCATTTGGCCCGTGCTCCCTACCCCCGCCAAGTCTGCTTGGAACGCCTGGAACGCCTGGTCCATTGTAAAGAAGCTGTGGGTGCCGCTGGGAACCGCACAATGGGTAGAGGTAGGCACAAATTCGTGCAAGAGGTGTGAACTACAATCATCGCCGAAGCAACACGGGAGGTCCCGACTACATCCCTGCTTCCAAATGGCTGCTGATAACGGGTAGCATGTAAACGTATCATTGCAACTGGAGTTTGGGCGCAGAGCTGAGGCCCGATGGAGCATGCGCAGCGAGTGCTTAACGCTAGTCTGAGTGAGTCAGCGTGCGGGCACGCATAAACGTTATGTTTGAAGCAATTGAGGGTCCCTACCTTGTGCTGCTGCCTGTCCCAGGCCTCGATGAGCGGCTGGCAGCATTGCAGCAGTTCAAAGATGCTAGCAGCCAGGTCGACTTGGGTCAGGCAGCCAACCAAGCCGCCTGGGTGCAGACCTACGTGCAGCCATGCCTGCAAGTGCTGTCCACAGTGCCACCTAGCTTTGCTGAGGGTCCCGCACACAAGCTGCGAGCAACAGCCCTGGAAATACTGTCCCGCACCCCTACCACTGAACCTGCCAAGGCTGTGGCTCCAGAGCTGGTGAACGCGTGCTTGAATGTGGTGCGGCAAGACAACCAGGAGAATGGCGTGCCAGGCATCAAGATCAGCTTCGAGGTCATGAAGGCCATGAAGGGGCAGCTGGAGGCGCAAGCCAAGCAGTTTGTGGATCTGATCCTCTCGGTGGGCGGCCCTGCCGTTCGGCCATGCTGCCAGCCGCCATGCCAGCCACGACAGCAAACACCTGGTTGCAGCAAAGGGTGGTGAAGGCCTACACAGCGTCTGAACAGCACAGGGCAGAACAGCGGCACTGCGCCGCTAACAGTGGCGGGCACAGGGCACAGGGCAGCTGGGGGGCTATGTCAAGGGGTGGGCCTGGCCTGGCCTGGCCTTAGCAGGTCTCAACAACCCAACAACAGCCCAACGCTGAGTGGAATTCAGCCGCCCTGCTGGCGCCCTGACCACCAGCAGAGCCAGCAAGTGCCTGCTAGGGATCACCACACTCTGATTTCAGCAGTCTGCTCAGCATGGCGGGTGTGAGAAGGGTGAAATTCGTATGACTGGCTGTGCCTGGCCCTTCATGGCGCAGGGTGGTGGAGGATGAGGGGTTTGGTGCGGGTGTGTGTGGCTGTGCTGTGGTGGCGGCTGCAGATGTTCCAGGAGCTGCCCGCCACCATCAGGCTGCACCTGGAGGAGCCCAGCCCGGGCGCAGCATCCACTGCCACGCCCTGGGCTGTGGCGGCCACCAAGTCGCTCAGGGTGCTCATGGAGTGCCCGCTGTCAGGTGGGGGGACGGCCAGGGGCCACGGGGTCAGGGGCAGCATGGGCAGGGGCCATGTGGACATGGGCGGGGTCCATGTGGGCTGGGGGAGGGTCCATGCGGGTAGAGGCAGGGGCCGTGATGGCAAAGCCATGGCTCGTGTGAGCAAAGGCAGGGGCAGGGTCAGCAGCTATTGCAGGAGGTGGGCAGCAGTGATTTTTTTTATTTTGCGTAATACGTAACGATCGGAACCAAAAGCTCGTTTTATAGGCCTGAATTTCGTTACCAAACAGACCCTTGCGTTGGCTGGCCTTGGCTGCTCGTGACCAACTGCGTAACCAGCCATGTGATGATCCTGGACCCCTCGTTACGAGAATCAGCTTGGCTTTTTTGAAAAAAAAAACTGGTGGGCAGTGGTAATAGCAGCAGCAAGATCAGCGGGCATGTGGCCAATGGGAAGGCAGGCGCAAGAGCAGGGGCAATGCGTGGAGGAGGGGTGAAGGCCGGGTGCATGCTGGCTGTGGAGCCGTACACAGACAGTAGGCACAGGTCTGTGTGACAGAGTGACTGTGGCTGCCCCTTCGACCCTTCCCTGGCGTCACACGCCTGGCGCCCTCCTGTCCCCCTGTCACCTGCCACCTGCCACCTGCCACCTGCCACCTGCCACCTGCCACCTGCCACCTGCCACCTGCCACCTGCCACCTGCCACCTGCCACCTGCCACCTGCCACCTGTCACCTGCCTAGCTACCACTCATCCCGGCCCCTGCCCCCAGCGCCTGCCTGCCAACCCCCTCTCTGCTTGCGCCTCTGCTGGCTCCCTCCTGACCGTCTGCCTCCGCTAATTGCTAACTGCTAACCTGCCTGTCTGCTAACCTACCTCTCTCTGCCCACCCACCTGCCACTCATCTCGGCCCCTCAGCCCCCTGCCTGATTGCCTACCCGCCTGCCTGCCACCGCTGTCCTGCTTGCGCCCGCAGTCATCTACGTGTTCCAGCTGTACCCCGACCTCTCCAGCCAGCACCTGGACGTGGTGCTGTCGGTCCTCATGAACGTGGCCTCCAGCTCGCAGCCGCCACCCGCTGCCAGCCTGCACCCCAGCCGCCTGCCCGCTCTGACTGAGGTCAAGATGCTGCAGATCAAGTGCTTGCAGGTCCTGGGGCACATCCTGAGGCAGAAGCCCACCCTGGTCAAGGTGCACATGCAGGTGAGGGCAGGGCTGCAACCAGGGTCAGGCGGAGACCCTCTTAAGGGTCCCGGATCGAATCTAGCCCGGATCGAATCCAGGCGGAGACCCTCTTAAGACACCAAAACTGAATAAGCATAACGCACAGCTCAACACATGACCAGCTACGCAGCGGATAGTCGGGCAGGGTGGTACAGCAGGAAAAGGTATAGGCTGCATTGTCAGCAGGTAAGGGTGGTGGGGGAGCAGTTACCTACACCGCTGCTGGTGCCATCACTACAAATCAGCTGCAGCGCTTAGGAAGAAGGTCACGCGTGGTGCCTGGCCTTGCCCTACTGGCTGCAGGCCATGGGCAACGCGCTGGTTGACCTGTTGCGCTCCTGCCCTAGCAGCCTTGCCCCGCGCAAGGAGTTGCTGCTCCTAATGCGCCAGCTCACCGGCATCAGCGGCAGCAGCATGGCCACCATGCCGGCAGCGCCCCTGATGAGGGAGACGGTGAGGGGGCGGCTGGAGGAGCTGCTGGATGACGCAGCGCTGCTGGGCGCAGGGGCGGCGGCCAACAGAGGCTCAGGGCTGGCAGAGGCGCTCCGGCCGCAGGCCTACCTGGTGGGTGGGGGGAGAGGGGGAGGGGGCAGGGGGGCCAGGAGGGGCGTGGGGCGGCTGCTGAGGCAGTCCTGCAAAGGTGTTCAGGCAGGCTGCATGCTGCTCCCCGCTGTTCACTGCGCTGGCTACTGTGTTAGGTATCAGCACCCCTGCTGCTCTGCCTCCCTGCCAGACTTGCCGGGGAGCTGCCGCTGTCAGCCTCCTCCCCTGAACAGCCACACTCCTCTGACCTCCTCACCGCCTCCACCCGCCCCGCCGGGTCCAGTCTCTGCTCCTCACCCTGGCCTTGGTCCTGGCCTTGGTCCTGGCCTTGGTCCTGGCCTTGGTCCTGGCCTTGGTCCTGGCCTTGGTCCTGGCCTTGGTCCTGGCCTTGGTCCTGGCCTTGGTCCTGGCCTTGGTCCTGGCCTTGGTCCTGGCCTTGGTCCTGGCCTTGGTCCTGGCCTTGGTCCTGGCCTTGGTCCTGGCCTTGGTCCTGGCCTTGGTCCTGGCCTTGGTCCTGGCCTTGGTCCTGGCCTTGGTCCTGGCCTTGGTCCTGGCCTTGGTCCTGGCCTTGGTCCTGGCCTTGGTCCTGGCCTTGGTCCTGGCCTTGGTCCTGGCCTTGGTCCTGGCCTTGGTCCTGGCCTTGGTCCTGGCCTTGGTCCTGGCCTTGGTCCTGGCCTTGGTCCTGGCCTTGGTCCTGGCCTTGGTCCTGGCCTTGGTCCTGGCCTTGGTCCTGGCCTTGGTCCTGGCCTTGGTCCTGGCCTTGGTCCTGGCCTTGGTCCTGGCCTTGGTCCTGGCCTTGGTCCTGGCCTTGGTCCTGGCCTTGGTCCTGGCCTTGGTCCTGGCCTTGGTCCTGGCCTTGGTCCTGGCCTTGGTCCTGGCCTTGGTCCTGGCCTTGGTCCTGGCCTTGGTCCTGGCCTTGGTCCTGGCCTTGGTCCTGGCCTTGGTCCTGGCCTTGGTCCTGGCCTTGGTCCTGGCCTTGGTCCTGGCCTTGGTCCTGGCCTTGGTCCTGGCCTTGGTCCTGGCCTTGGTCCTGGCCTTGGTCCTGGCCTTGGTCCTGGCCTTGGTCCTGGCCTTGGTCCTGGCCTTGGTCCTGGCCTTGGTCCTGGCCTTGGTCCTGGCCTTGGTCCTGGCCTTGGTCCTGGCCTTGGTCCTGGCCTTGGTCCTGGCCTTGGTCCTGGCCTTGGTCCTGGCCTTGGTCCTGGCCTTGGTCCTGGCCTTGGTCCTGGCCTTGGTCCTGGCCTTGGTCCTGGCCTTGGTCCTGGCCTTGGTCCTGGCCTTGGTCCTGGCCTTGGTCCTGGCCTTGGTCCTGGCCTTGGTCCTGGCCTTGGTCCTGGCCTTGGTCCTGGCCTTGGTCCTGGCCTTGGTCCTGGCCTTGGTCCTGGCCTTGGTCCTGGCCTTGGTCCTGGCCTTGGTCCTGGCCTTGGTCCTGGCCTTGGTCCTGGCCTTGGTCCTGGCCTTGGTCCTGGCCTTGGTCCTGGCCTTGGTCCTGGCCTTGGTCCTGGCCTTGGTCCTGGCCTTGGTCCTGGCCTTGGTCCTGGCCTTGGTCCTGGCCTTGGTCCTGGCCTTGGTCCTGGCCTTGGTCCTGGCCTTGGTCCTGGCCTTGGTCCTGGCCTTGGTCCTGGCCTTGGTCCTGGCCTTGGTCCTGGCCTTGGTCCTGGCCTTGGTCCTGGCCTTGGTCCTGGCCTTGGTCCTGGCCTTGGTCCTGGCCTTGGTCCTGGCCTTGGTCCTGGCCTTGGTCCTGGCCTTGGTCCTGGCCTTGGTCCTGGCCTTGGTCCTGGCCTTGGTCCTGGCCTTGGTCCTGGCCTTGGTCCTGGCCTTGGTCCTGGCCTTGGTCCTGGCCTTGGTCCTGGCCTTGGTCCTGGCCTTGGTCCTGGCCTTGGTCCTGGCCTTGGTCCTGGCCTTGGTCCTGGCCTTGGTCCTGGCCTTGGTCCTGGCCTTGGTCCTGGCCTTGGTCCTGGCCTTGGTCCTGGCCTTGGTCCTGGCCTTGGTCCTGGCCTTGGTCCTGGCCTTGGTCCTGGCCTTGGTCCTGGCCTTGGTCCTGGCCTTGGTCCTGGCCTTGGTCCTGGCCTTGGTCCTGGCCTTGGTCCTGGCCTTGGTCCTGGCCTTGGTCCTGGCCTTGGTCCTGGCCTTGGTCCTGGCCTTGGTCCTGGCCTTGGTCCTGGCCTTGGTCCTGGCCTTGGTCCTGGCCTTGGTCCTGGCCTTGGTCCTGGCCTTGGTCCTGGCCTTGGTCCTGGCCTTGGTCCTGGCCTTGGTCCTGGCCTTGGTCCTGGCCTTGGTCCTGGCCTTGGTCCTGGCCTTGGTCCTGGCCTTGGTCCTGGCCTTGGTCCTGGCCTTGGTCCTGGCCTTGGTCCTGGCCTTGGTCCTGGCCTTGGTCCTGGCCTTGGTCCTGGCCTTGGTCCTGGCCTTGGTCCTGGCCTTGGTCCTGGCCTTGGTCCTGGCCTTGGTCCTGGCCTTGGTCCTGGCCTTGGTCCTGGCCTTGGTCCTGGCCTTGGTCCTGGCCTTGGTCCTGGCCTTGGTCCTGGCCTTGGTCCTGGCCTTGGTCCTGGCCTTGGTCCTGGCCTTGGTCCTGGCCTTGGTCCTGGCCTTGGTCCTGGCCTTGGTCCTGGCCTTGGTCCTGGCCTTGGTCCTGGCCTTGGTCCTGGCCTTGGTCCTGGCCTTGGTCCTGGCCTTGGTCCTGGCCTTGGTCCTGGCCTTGGTCCTGGCCTTGGTCCTGGCCTTGGTCCTGGCCTTGGTCCTGGCCTTGGTCCTGGCCTTGGTCCTGGCCTTGGTCCTGGCCTTGGTCCTGGCCTTGGTCCTGGCCTTGGTCCTGGCCTTGGTCCTGGCCTTGGTCCTGGCCTTGGTCCTGGCCTTGGTCCTGGCCTTGGTCCTGGCCTTGGTCCTGGCCTTGGTCCTGGCCTTGGTCCTGGCCTTGGTCCTGGCCTTGGTCCTGGCCTTGGTCCTGGCCTTGGTCCTGGCCTTGGTCCTGGCCTTGGTCCTGGCCTTGGTCCTGGCCTTGGTCCTGGCCTTGGTCCTGGCCTTGGTCCTGGCCTTGGTCCTGGCCTTGGTCCTGGCCTTGGTCCTGGCCTTGGTCCTGGCCTTGGTCCTGGCCTTGGTCCTGGCCTTGGTCCTGGCCTTGGTCCTGGCCTTGGTCCTGGCCTTGGTCCTGGCCTTGGTCCTGGCCTTGGTCCTGGCCTTGGTCCTGGCCTTGGTCCTGGCCTTGGTCCTGGCCTTGGTCCTGGCCTTGGTCCTGGCCTTGGTCCTGGCCTTGGTCCTGGCCTTGGTCCTGGCCTTGGTCCTGGCCTTGGTCCTGGCCTTGGTCCTGGCCTTGGTCCTGGCCTTGGTCCTGGCCTTGGTCCTGGCCTTGGTCCTGGCCTTGGTCCTGGCCTTGGTCCTGGCCTTGGTCCTGGCCTTGGTCCTGGCCTTGGTCCTGGCCTTGGTCCTGGCCTTGGTCCTGGCCTTGGTCCTGGCCTTGGTCCTGGCCTTGGTCCTGGCCTTGGTCCTGGCCTTGGTCCTGGCCTTGGTCCTGGCCTTGGTCCTGGCCTTGGTCCTGGCCCTGTCTCCAGGCCTGCCCCTGTCCTGACCTGCCCCTGCCCCTGACCTGCCCCTGTCCTGACCTGCCCCTGCCCCTGACCTGCCCCTGTCCTGACCTGCCCCTGTCCTGACCTGCCCCTGCCCCTGACCTGCCCCTGCCCCTGACCTGCCCCTGCCCCTGACCTGCCCCTGTCCTGACCTGCCCCTGCCCCTGACCTGCCCCTGTCCTGACCTGCCCCTGCCCCTGCCCCTGCCCCTGTCCTGACCTGCCCCTGCCCCTGACCTGCCCCTGTCCTGACCTGCCCCTGCCCCTGACCTGCCCCTGCCCCTGACCTGCCCCTGCCCCTGACCTGCCCCTGTTCTGACCTGCCCCTGCCCCTGACCTGCCCCTGTCCTGACCTGCCCCTGCCCCTGACCTGCCCCTGTCCTGACCTGCCCCTGCCCCTGACCTGCCCCTGTCTCCAGGCCTGCCCCTGCCCCTGACCTGCCCCTGTCCTGACCTGCCCCTGCCCCTGACCTGCCCCTGTCCTGACCTGCCCCTGCCCCTGACCTGCCCCTGTCCTGACCTGCCCCTGCCCCTGACCTGCCCCTGTCCTGAACTGACGCCGGTCCTGGGCACCTGCCGGGCCCTGCAGGTCATGGTGGAGTACATCCACTTTGTGCGCAAGACCCTGACCCCCTCTCAGTTCAGCTGCTGCGCACACTTTGTGCTCGTCATCTTCACCGCCCCGGGGAGCTCCACCGCCCTGCAGGTCAGCGGCACTGCCACCACACCCTCAACCTCAGCCTCAACCTGAAGCACACCCTGAACCATACCCTGAACCATACCCTGAACCTGAACCTGAACCTGGCCCCATTCAGGCCCAGACCACCCCCCCAAGCAATCCCAACCTGGGCGTGACTAGCTTGCCAACTGCCTTGGCTTGTGTGTTCAGAGGCCAGGCTGAGTTGAGGTGCTTTGTCCCCTGCAGCCTGGGGTGCTGGCGGGGTGGGGTGCTGGGGTGGTGTGCAGGTCATGTGCGGCAAGGTGCTGGTGGGCCTGGCAGAGGCTAGTCTGGCAGCGGCCAAGAGCAGCAGCGTGGAGGTGGCGGTCAAGGTGCGGCACCGCGCCCTCATCACCTGCATCCTGGGCTGCTTCGTCGACCGACTGCAGCTCCTCCACCGCCAGGTGAGGGGGCAGGCAGCAGGGCAGAGGGCGGCAGCAGGGCAGAGGTGAGGGGGCCATGGTGCCGCAGCATGGCCTCGGCAGCAGGGGCCAGGGCAGCAGGGCACTTGCTCGCTACTCATCTCCTTGCTATTCTCCCAACCTTCCCATTACTCTAGGTGTGACCCCCACTGATGACAGCACTCCACCCCCCTCTCCCTCACCCCTGCCCTCCGCCCCCCCCTCGCCTGCTGCCGCCCTCCCCCTGGCCTCCGCTGTGCCAGGCCGCCGCCATCCTTGAGCAGGCCAAGGTGGAGAGGGGGGTGGTGACGGGTCAGCGCACCCGGCTCAGCGCACCCGTCACCACCTCCACTGGACCCAACTCCCTCACCCCGGCCGATGCCGCCGCTGCCCTGGCCCCCCCTGGCCCAGCCCCAGCGCCAGCAGGGGAGGGGCAGCACGCACCTGAAGCCCCTGGGGGGGGTCAGCCGGGGGGGGAGGCTGGGGGAGTCCGGGCAGGAGGGGCCCTGGGTCTGCCGGCCGCCCCCCCAAAGGCTGCGGGTGGGGCTGGGGCTGATGAGGGGGGCGAGCAGGAGCCGCTGCCGCTGCTGTCAACTTTGACCAACCCTGGGGAGAAGGAGAGGGAGGTGAGGGGGGCGGGGGCCTGTGGCTGGGACGGTGGGCCTGAGGCAAAGCGTGGGGGGCAGGGTGATGGGGTCATGGGGCCATGGGTGCCAGGTGTGATTGGTGGGATATGAAATAGAGTGAGGGGCTGACACGGAGGGAAACACGGACTGAGGGTGGCAGGGCAGGTACCAGTGGCTGGGCCTCCTTTTCCGACTATGCTACAAATGGTTTCTGCTGCTTGCCGCTCCTCCTGAACCAGACCTCAACCCCAACCTGTCCCTGCCCTTACCTCTAACCGTGGTCACTGCTTTTGACTCGTCTTTTGACCCTGCTGCTGTGCTGTGCTGTGCTGTGCTGTGCTGTGCTGTGCTGTGCTGTGCTGTGCTGTGCTGCTGCTGCTGCTGCCGCTGTGGTGACTATGCCTCAGGCCATGGACGCCAAGCAGCTGGCAGGCGTGCTGGTGGGCAGTGTGCGCACCTTGGTCACCGTCATCCTCAACTGCCACCGCCTTCACCAGCAAACACTTCTGCAACAGCTGCAGCAGCAGCAGCAGGCAGTGGGCAGCCAGGCTGGTGCTGCCCCCCTGCCCTGGTGGCCCCCCCGCTGCCACCAGGCATGCCTGCAGGCTTTTTGGAGGAGGAGCTGCGCCTGCTGGCCAGGCAAGCACTGATGCCTAAGCACCCCCATGATCTGATCTGATCTGATCTAATCTGATCTGATCTTGGTGTCTGATCTGGGTGTCTGACCTGGCCTTCGCCTGGTCTGGTCTGGTCCCACTTTTGTTATGAAGGCGTCTGTCTCTCTGAAATGGTGGAGGTGTTGTAGGGGTTGTGTGGGGGTGGTGTGGTTGGCCCCGCCCACCTCAGCTGGCTCACAGTGTGGCAGCCATGGCATGGGGCCCTGCCTGCCTGCGCCATCACACCCGGTCACCAAAGATGCGGGGGGCCACCGGCAGGACCCTGCTCCACCTGTAGCCAGGGCCTCCCCTTCCCTTACGTGGTCAGGGCCAGGTGCAGGGCTGCAGGTGACACTAGCAGGTGACAGTCGCAGGTGACACTAGCAGGTGACAGTCGCAGGTGACACTAGCAGGTGACAGTCGCAGGTGACACTAGCAGGTGACAGTCGCAGGTGACACTAGCAGGTGACAGTCGCAGGTGACACTAGCAGGTGACAGTCGCAGGTGACACTAGCAGGTGACAGTCGCAGGTGACACTAGCAGGTGACAGTCGCAGGTGACACTAGCAGGTGACAGTCGCAGGTGACACTAGCAGGTGACAGTCGCAGGTGACACTAGCAGGTGACAGTCGCAGGTGACACTAGCAGGTGACAGTCGCAGGTGACACTAGCAGGTGACAGTCGCAGGTGACACTAGCAGGTGACAGTCGCAGGTGACACTAGCAGGTGACAGTCGCAGGTGACACTAGCAGGTGACAGTCGCAGGTGACACTAGCAGGTGACAGTCGCAGGTGACACTAGCAGGTGACAGTCGCAGGGGACACTAGCAGGTGACAGTCGCAGGTGACACTAGCAGGTGACAGTCGCAGGTGACACTAGCAGGTGACAGTCGCAGGTGACACTAGCAGGTGACAGTCGCAGGGGACACTAGCAGGTGACAGTCGCAGGTGACACTAGCAGGTGACAGTCGCAGGTGACACTAGCAGGTGACAGTCGCAGGTGACACTAGCAGGTGACAGTCGCAGGTGACACTAGCAGGTGACAGTCGCAGGTGACACTAGCAGGTGACAGTCGCAGGTGACACTAGCAGGTGACAGTCGCAGGTGACACTAGCAGGTGACAGTCGCAGGTGACACTAGCAGGTGACAGTCGCAGGTGACACTAGCAGGTGACAGTCGCAGGTGACACTAGCAGGTGACAGTCGCAGGTGACACTAGCAGGTGACAGTCGCAGGTGACACTAGCAGGTGACAGTCGCAGGTGACACTAGCAGGTGACAGTCGCAGGTGACACTAGCAGGTGACAGTCGCAGGTGACACTAGCAGGTGACAGTCGCAGGTGACACTAGCAGGTGACAGTCGCAGGTGACACTAGCAGGTGACAGTCGCAGGGGACACTAGCAGGTGACAGTCGCAGGTGACACTAGCAGGTGACAGTCGCAGGGGACACTAGCAGGTGACAGTCGCAGGGGACACTAGCAGGTGACAGTCGCAGGTGACACTAGCAGGTGACAGTCGCAGGTGACACTAGCAGGTGACAGTCGCAGGGGACACTAGCAGGTGACAGTCGCAGGGGACACTAGCAGGTGACAGTCGCAGGGGACACTAGCAGGTGACAGTCGCAGGTGACACTAGCAGGTGACAGTCGCAGGGGACACTAGCAGGTGACAGTCGCAGGGGACACTAGCAGGTGACAGTCGCAGGGGACACTAGCAGGTGACAGTCGCAGGTGACACTAGCAGGTGACAGTCGCAGGTGACACTAGCAGGTGACAGTCGCAGGGGACACTAGCAGGTGACAGTCGCAGGGGGACACTAGCAGGTGACAGTCGCAGGGGACACTAGCAGGTGACAGTCGCAGGGGGACACTAGCAGGTGACAGTCGCAGGGGACACTAGCAGGTGACAGTAGCACTGCAGGTAACAGTAGCAGGCAGCGGTACACTAATGCATGGAGTACATGCGTGCATGTGGTCAGGGCTAGGTGCTGGGGTGCAGGGCTGCTGGTACCTGCCAGGCGGTGGCTCAGGCTGGCAATGCCTGCTGCCCTGCAGGATGTGGCACCACGCCCTGCCCTGCCTCAAGCTGGTGGCATACCAGACTGAGGCGCGGGAGGTGTGCGAGAAGTTCGTGGAGACGTTCAGGTGAGGCGGTGGCAAGGGGCACAGCCAGCAAGCCTGCCCGCTTGCCTGCCATCCGTGTGAGGCGTGTATTTCAGCAGCCATGGCCGTGTTGATGCACTTTTCTGTCGGTTAAGTGGTTGGTGCTGCAACACGACAATGCATCAGGGGTGGCTGAACAGGGAGGCTGAACAGGGAGGGTGGATGGGGAGGGTGGATGGGGAGAGGTGTCGGCAGCAGGGAGGCGCACCAGACTCCTGCATCAGAGTCACCAGCCTCACAAGGAGCTGCCGGAGGGAGGTGCCAGAGGAAGGTGCAGTAGAGGACAGTGACCTGTGACAGTGACACACACAAGCAACAGGGCACAAGCACAACAGGCCACACACAAGCAACACGGCCATGGCTGCTGCTGCCGCGTGTTGGTCTTCATCAGGGTGCGGTGACCAGGGGCACGGCCAGGGCACATGTAGGGTAAACACACAAGGTGCAAGCCGTGTTAGGCGTGTCCCTGGGCAGGTTAGTTGGTTAGTTAGTTGGTTGGTCGGTTGGTTGGTTGGTTGCTGTCATTGCCGTGTTGCTGCCAAGCACCTTGTGTATAGATTGGTTGGTTGATGCCGCATCAAAACGGCCATGGCTGCAAATGCCTTATATCGGTCACCCCCATGAGGGCCATGAGGACCAGGACCGTGTTGCTGCACCCTCAGAGTTGGCACCAGACTGGTGCAGCAAAGGACACTGGGTGTGAGCAGAAGAGGTGTGCACCCGCCCTGCACCCGCCCTGCACCCCGCCCTGCACCCCGCCCTGCCCCGCCTGTGCTCCCAGCGGCATGGAGCCCAAGGACTTCGTGGAGGTGCTGGTCCCCAACCTGGACGCCATGTTCCCCTGCTGCCCCCTGGAGGACAGCGAGCTGGTGATGCACGTGGCAGCGCACCTCATGGCGCATGCTCAGTTTGGCCGCCCTTTCTGCTGCCACCTGCTGGACTTCCTCTCAGCCTCGCGCCTGCACCTGCTGGAGCAGCATGAAGAGCCGCAGGGGGCGCTGGTGCTCAAGCTCATACAGGTCAGGGCCAGGCAGCCAGCTCAGCCCCACACCCGACCCTGACCACAACCCTGACCCTGACCCTACTCCTGACCGACCCCTGACCGACCCCAACCCCTGAC
>JASKMD010000011.1:5858793-5898793 GCA_030144725.1 Haematococcus lacustris
ACGGAACAGCTTGAGCTCAGCCAGGGCCGCCACGTGAGCTTGCCTCGGCGTCCATGGGGTGAAGGGAGGGAGAGCTGGCGGAAGGTTCCCCACCCACCCACTGCCCGGCTGTGGCTAGGCCCCTAGCTGTGGCGTCTCTCAGCTTACGGGCAGCGAGCTTGCCCTTGGAGGCCAGCACCGCGCCCTCAGAGAGGGCCTTGCCCAGCAATCCCAAGTGCCCCAGGGAGCGCGGAGAGGCTGATGGGGGAATACCGGCAAGGGAGCCAGTGGCAACAGACCCCTCAAGAGGCCCGGGATGGACAGCGGGAGGATAAACAAGGGGGGGAGGGGCGGCCCAAGGGGGGCTGAGGGGGCCAGAGGGCAGAGGGGTGTGGGGGGAAAGCGCGCAACGGGGCGGGACAGAGCAAGGCGCATGCGCCTGAGCCACGAAGGCCCCCAAGGCGCTGGGCTGGAAGGTGGTGGGCGTTGGGAAAAGGGTAGAGGGCAAGGGACGGGGAAGGCGTGGGCGATCCAAAACCATCGGAGAAGGCACGGCCCCAGCTCGGTGCGCGCTGGCCTCCCACTTGAGCTCCAGCTCCCTCAGGGCTTCATCAGCCACCGCTGCCACTACCGGTTCGCCCGCTGCCCGGGGGGGGGCGCACACCCCACAGCGCAGGCCACAAGCCCCAACTGGGTGGGTAGAGGGGGTCGGCACTGACGCGCTGGAGCTGGTGGAGGCGCACCCTGGCATGCTTAACAGAGAAGTCCAGTAGGGTGGTGGTGCCCATGCCCCACACCTGAGGGTCCAGCTGCAGGTGAGCCCAGGGGCCCAAGAGCCACTCCTCCTTAGGCCAGGTGCCAGGCCTCTCCTCAGCTGCGTCGGCAGCCCGCCCTCCCGCCCCGCCCCCTGCTCCCCAACGCCCTCCACCTCCTCCACGCCCTCTCCCCCTGCCCCCGCCCCGCCCCCTAGTCCGCCCCCCCCTTCCTGCCAGCTGCCCTGGCCCATCCTTGCTCCTGCCCCTGAGCCTGCTCCTGCGCCACGTGATGCTGGGCGGGTAGACGGCGGAGGTGGGTGGCTCGCTCTTCCGGGGTGAGCCTGTAGCTGGGCTTGTTGAGCCGGGCCACCGCTGCTGGCTCCCAGGCCGCCCCCTCCTCCACCCAAAAAGCCCCGAGGGGCCCTTGCCCAGTGGGGTCTACGGGGTAGAGGCGGCCATTGGGGCCCACCCAGTGGGAGGGCTGGAGCATGGGGGTGCGCCGCATCACAAACCCCACCCCTGGCCCAACCCTCAGGCACTCCCACTCCGGCTGTGGAGGCTGCAAGCGGTCCACCATGCCCTGCCAGGGCTCGGGGAGGCAAGCCCTGACCAGGTCAGCAGCCCAGCGGGCCTCCCCCTCCAGCAGGGGGCTGTGAAAGGCCTCCCTCACGAGGCGGAAGTGGGTCCAACCCTGCTCAGCTGCCGCCTCCCTTGCTGCTGGGTTCATGCGAACTTGCGCGTTGTACCACAGCGGCTCCGCCATCACCGAGAAGAAGCATTGGCTAGCGGGGGGCACCGCACGGAACAGCTTGAGCTCAGCCAGGGCCGCCACGTGAGCTTGCCTCGGCGTCCATGGGGTGAAGGGAGGGAGAGCTGGCGGAAGGTTCCCCACCCACCCACTGCCCGGCTGTGGCTAGGCCCCTAGCTGTGGCGTCTCTCAGCTTACGGGCAGCGAGCTTGCCCTTGGAGGCCAGCACCGCGCCCTCAGAGAGGGCCTTGCCCAGCAATCCCAAGTGCCCCAGGGAGCGCGGAGAGGCTGATGGGGGAATACCGGCAAGGGAGCCAGTGGCAACAGACCCCTCAAGAGGCCCGGGATGGACAGCGGGAGGATAAACAAGGGGGGGAGGGGCGGCCCAAGGGGGGCTGAGGGGGCCAGAGGGCAGAGGGGTGTGGGGGGAAAGCGCGCAACGGGGCGGGACAGAGCAAGGCGCATGCGCCTGAGCCACGAAGGCCCCCAAGGCGCTGGGCTGGAAGGTGGTGGGCGTTGGGAAAAGGGTAGAGGGCAAGGGACGGGGAAGGCGTGGGCGATCCAAAACCATCGGAGAAGGCACGGCCCCACGCTCGGTGCGCGCTGGCCTCCCACTTGAGCTCCAGCTCCCTCAGGGCTTCATCAGCCACCGCTGCCACTACCGGTTCGCCCGCTGCCCGGGGGGGGGCGCACACCCCACAGCGCAGGCCACAAGCCCCAACTGGGTGGGTAGAGGGGGTCGGCACTGACGCGCTGGAGCTGGTGGAGGCGCACCCTGGCATGCTTAACAGAGAAGTCCAGCAGGGTGGTGGTGCCCATGCCCCACACCTGAGGGTCCAGCTGCAGGTGAGCCCAGGGGCCCAAGAGCCACTCCTCCTTAGGCCAGGTGCCAGGCCTCTCCTCAGCTGCGTCGGCAGCCCGCCCTCCCGCCCCGCCCCCTGCTCCCCAACGCCCTCCACCTCCTCCACGCCCTCGCCCCCTGCCCCCGCCCCGCCCCCTAGTCCGCCCCCCCCTTCCTGCCAGCTGCCCTGGCCCATCCTTGCTCCTGCCCCTGAGCCTGCTCCTGCGCCACGTGATGCTGGGCGGGTAGACGGCGGAGGTGGGTGGCTCGCTCTTCCGGGGTGAGCCTGTAGCTGGGCTTGTTGAGCCGGGCCACCGCTGCTGGCTCCCAGGCCGCCCCCTCCTCCACCCAAAAAGCCCCGAGGGGCCCTTGCCCAGTGGGGTCTACGGGGTAGAGGCGGCCATTGGGGCCCACCCAGTGGGAGGGCTGGAGCATGGGGGTGCGCCGCATCACAAACCCCACCCCTGGCCCAACCCTCAGGCACTCCCACTCCGGCTGTGGAGGCTGCAAGCGGTCCACCATGCCCTGCCAGGGCTCGGGGAGGCAAGCCCTGACCAGGTCAGCAGCCCAGCGGGCCTCCCCCTCCAGCTGGGGGCTGTGAACGGCCTCCCTCACGAGGCGGAAGTGGGTCCAACACTGCTCAGCTGCCGCCTCCCTTGCTGCTGGGTTCATGCGAACTTGCGCGTTGTACCACAGCGGCTCCGCCATCACTGAGAAGAAGCATTGGCTAGCGGGGGGCACCGCACGGAACAGCTTGAGCTCAGCCAGGGCCGCCACGTGAGCTTGCCTCGGCGTCCATGGGGTGAAGGGAGGGAGAGCTGGCGGAAGGTTCCCCACCCACCCACTGCCCGGCTGTGGCTAGGCCCCTAGCTGTGGCGTCTCTCAGCTTACGGGCAGCGAGCTTGCCCTTGGAGGCCAGCACCGCGCCCTCAGAGAGGGCCTTGCCCAGCAATCCCAAGTGCCCCAGGGAGCGCGGAGAGGCTGATGGGGGAATACCGGCAAGGGAGCCAGTGGCAACAGACCCCTCAAGAGGCCCGGGATGGACAGCGGGAGGATAAACAAGGGGGGGAGGGGCGGCCCAAGGGGGGCTGAGGGGGCCAGAGGGCAGAGGGGTGTGGGGGGAAAGCGCGCAACGGGGCGGGACAGAGCAAGGCGCATGCGCCTGAGCCACGAAGGCCCCCAAGGCGCTGGGCTGGAAGGTGGTGGGCGTTGGGAAAAGGGTAGAGGGCAAGGGACGGGGAAGGCGTGGGCGATCCAAAACCATCGGAGAAGGCACGGCCCCAGCTCGGTGCGCGCTGGCCTCCCACTTGAGCTCCAGCTCCCTCAGGGCTTCATCAGCCACCGCTGCCACTACCGGTTCGCCCGCTGCCCGGGGGGGGGCGCACACCCCACAGCGCAGGCCACAAGCCCCAACTGGGTGGGTAGAGGGGGTCGGCACTGACGCGCTGGAGCTGGTGGAGGCGCACCCTGGCATGCTTAACAGAGAAGTCCAGCAGGGTGGTGGTGCCCATGCCCCACACCTGAGGGTCCAGCTGCAGGTGAGCCCAGGGGCCCAAGAGCCACTCCTCCTTAGGCCAGGTGCCAGGCCTCTCCTCAGCTGCGTCGGCAGCCCGCCCTCCCGCCCCGCCCCCTGCTCCCCAACGCCCTCCACCTCCTCCACGCCCTCGCCCCCTGCCCCCGCCCCGCCCCCTAGTCCGCCCCCCCCTTCCTGCCAGCTGCCCTGGCCCATCCTTGCTCCTGCCCCTGAGCCTGCTCCTGCGCCACGTGATGCTGGGCGGGTAGACGGCGGAGGTGGGTGGCTCGCTCTTCCGGGGTGAGCCTGTAGCTGGGCTTGTTGAGCCGGGCCACCGCTGCTGGCTCCCAGGCCGCCCCCTCCTCCACCCAAAAAGCCCCGAGGGGCCCTTGCCCAGTGGGGTCTACGGGGTAGAGGCGGCCATTGGGGCCCACCCAGTGGGAGGGCTGGAGCATGGGGGTGCGCCGCATCACAAACCCCACCCCTGGCCCAACCCTCAGGCACTCCCACTCCGGCTGTGGAGGCTGCAAGCGGTCCACCATGCCCTGCCAGGGCTCGGGGAGGCAAGCCCTGACCAGGTCAGCAGCCCAGCGGGCCTCCCCCTCCAGCTGGGGGCTGTGAACGGCCTCCCTCACGAGGCGGAAGTGGGTCCAACACTGCTCAGCTGCCGCCTCCCTTGCTGCTGGGTTCATGCGAACTTGCGCGTTGTACCACAGCGGCTCCGCCATCACTGAGAAGAAGCATTGGCTAGCGGGGGGCACCGCACGGAACAGCTTGAGCTCAGCCAGGGCCGCCACGTGAGCTTGCAGCCGCGGGCTGATGCCTCGCGAGGGGGGGGCGGTGGGGTCGGTGATGACCCACGTGCTTTTTTTTTTTTGATGGTAGAGCATTACAAGAGATAGAGTGACACTAAAGAAAAGATGAAAAGAGAAGACTACTACAAAACAAGGTTTCCCCCATACACGAACCCCAAGCACCCCACCCAAACACAGCGGTCCACACACCCCAAGCAAAGGTCCACACCCCACATGCAAAGGTCCACACAACCCCAGCAACCCCCTCCCTAGGACGTCAAGACACTCCCCCACACCAACGCCCTCCCACCCTAGCTCACCTCCCCAGACCCTCCCCATACCCTCCCCACAAAACTACCCACACGATCCTAAGTTCCGCCTCTCGACCTGAAACCGAGAACCCTACCCCCAACGCTCAAACCAAGACCACCTTAGCCCCCTGTCCCATGACAAACAGACATCCCGCCTTAGCCTAGCCCACCCCACCCACCGAACGCCCTAAGCCCCCACCAGCAACCCTGCAGCTCAGGCTGGCTCCACGGGGAAGGGGACGGGCCACTGCAAGGAGAGGCGAACCACTAGCTCTCCCCCCCCCTGCGCCCTGCCCTCCCCATGCCTAGGCCTCCCTGCTGCCCTCTCCTCCTCCACTCCTCCTGCCCCAACCCTCCCCTCTGCCCCCTCCTGCCCCCTCTGCCCCCTCCGCTCCCTCCTGGGCTGCTTGGCAAACCAGCCCCCCGACGCCTCGGGCCACAACTGGTCGAAGTGGGCCGCGTCCAGCTCCGGGTCCTTTCCCTTGAACCAGGTGGAGGGCACAGCGCCGCAGAGGCCCACGCGGATGTCCCTCCCCACCCGATGCCAGTCCCGCTTGACGGCCGTGGTGAGGGTGGAGATGACCTCCTCCACGACCCGCCTCGCCACCTGTTGTGGCTGCAGGGCTGTAGCGGCTCCTGAGCTGCGGAGGCGCCACACTGCGCCCATGTAGGCAACGCGCAGCCGCAGCCACAGCAGGCTGTCAGGGGGCTGAAAGGGGGGGGCCTCGCTGCGGGTGGGGCGCCCACTGAGGAGCAGCATGGCGTCGCCTGAGGGGGGGCGGGTGCCTGTGAGGCGGCCGTACACGTCCAGCACCCACTCCCAGGCTGGGACCACGGCGTGGCAGGACAGGAAGGCGTGGGTGAGGGTCTCCAGGTGCCCCGGCTGGCAGAAGCGGCAAGCGGACGAGCCCGGGGCAGCCGTACCCTTGAGGATGTGGCCCCACAAGGCCCCCACCATGAGGCTGGCGTGAAGCACCCGCCAGGCCACGATGACATGCTCCCGACGGAGGGTGGGGTCTAGCAGCTCCTTCCACACCTTCGCACACGGCTGGCCCGCCTGGACACCCACAGCCAGCTGGTGTAAAGTGCGCACCTCTGGAAGAGATTGCCGCTTCGCGTCGTCTGGGCTGTCTCGTAAATGCGAGCCGTCGCGGGACGCGGGTTACACGTGTAGAGTGAGATTTGGCAGGTAAAGACTAGCGGACATTGCGTCCGTGAGTACAACTGGTTCGATTCCAGGGAGCCCCGTTCTAAGCTCTAGCCATTCTCGCAATACACCACTGTAACCCAACACCCTAGTCGGAAGTCTCCGCCTCGACTGGACCGGCCTTCGAGCTTGTGTCAAAAGGTCATCTGACGTTGCGTCCCCGCACGTTACAGCTGGTTTCCGACCCCGAGCATTTAAGCTCGCGGTCCAGTCAACATGACTTCAACTACCCAAAATGTCGCTTCGGCGAATAGGACCAATGGCGCCTCTGGCGTCCTTCCTCCCGCTGCAGCTGTTACAGCTACAGCGGAGACGCTTCCTGCACTCGGTGCAGTAAAGGAGCCGGGCGAGATAACCGCTCCACTTCCCGCAGGAGACTTGCAGGCTGGTGAAGGAGACGAGCTACTGGACGAGTTTGGCCTCGACCAATTCGACAGCACTTCGACTCCAGTCGACGAGCTCAACGCGCAAATTGCCACCCTCCAGGCGCAACTGGTCGCAGCGCAGGCCAACAACCAGCAAGCTGGTGCACTGGTGAGTCCTCCTGCTGCTGCTAAGCGTGCTGCTGATGCTGCTTTGCTGCCAGCTAGCCCTAGTCCAGCTAAGAGGCCAGTCGAAGTAACGTCGCAGCTAGTCAGGCCTTTGGCTGCTGCTCTGCGCGCACTCCAACACTTGACTGCTGCAATGCACCAGCCTGTTGCGCAGAAAGATGTTGCCTCGGGTTCACCCGGCACTTCGAACCCTCGCACACTTGCTGCTGTCCGGGACAAGTATGCTGGGGTTCATCCCGCTGCTGCACCCCTGCCTGCCAATGCCACTGCTGTTGCTGGTCATGATTCCAACTCACGTCGCGGGTTGCCCGTGACTGAGCGGTGGACTGATGCCAGTTCGACCTCCGGTCGCCGTGCTCTGTCATTCCTGGAAGACCTTGAAGCACACTGTGTTGCACATGGCCTGGACCCTGCTCTTGCTCTGCCCTCTTTCCTGTCAGGGAAGGCTAGGGATGTGTGGTTCCAATCTGTTAGGGACTCATATGCCCTGACCCACTCTGGCTACCCCACATGGCCCTACCTGTCACAGCAGTTCCTTGAGTTTGTAGGGGAGGACCTGACCACTGATGCTGATGCAGCACGTGCTAAGCTCCTTGACTCAACTCACCTGCGTATGACTAATGGTGTTGCCCTGTCAGCATACATTACTGACTTCAGGAACACCCTCACCTTGGCTGGCAAGGACTGCATGACAGACTCCATGCTTGTGAATGTCTTCCAGCGTGGCCTGTCAGCAGATCTGCGTGGTCCTGTTGCCAAGGATCTGCGTGCCCTTGTGGCCCCCACTTTGGATGAAGCCATTAAGGCTGCCATCACCAACCACAAGGCCCTTGTGGCTGCTGCTGGCTCTGGTGTGCATCCTGCCTCAAGGCGCCCGGTTGCTGCTGTGCACCAGGTGGCCCAAGTGCAACGTGGGCTGCAGAACCTGGCCAGGTTTCCTGGTCCACCTCCTGGGCGTCCTGCTGCTCCCTCTGCTGACAGTGAGGGTCCCCCCCCTGCCAGCGGCTATTGCTACCACTGTGGATTGTCATCCCACTGGACCAAGCATTGCAAGAGGAAGGCCTCTGGCATGAGCAAGGAAGAGGCCATGAAGGATGCTGGCACCTGGGAGCTGATGCAAGACCTGAAGAAGGGTGGCTCTGCCCCCTACAAGGCTGCAAAGCGTGACCGCAGCCCTGACCGTGGTGGTGACCCTAGTGGTCCCCCCAGGCAGTATCAGGGTAGGCACCCTCAGGGTGCAAGGCACCAGGCCAATGGCATGGTGAAGCACTTTCAGAAGTATCAGCGCAAATAGGAGTTTGCTCAGCCAGTAAACCAAAACTGTGCTGAGTACTCTGAGGCTTGCTTTGTGTGTGAACCTGCTCATGTGCTGACTGCTGCACATGCTGATGGGGAATCCCTGCATTTTGCCTTTGCTGGTCACCTGAATGAGCACCCTGTCCGTGTCCTGTGTGACACTGGTGCTACCCACAGCTTTGTCAGTGCATCATTTGTTGCTGCACATGCTGTACCTGTCCACATGTTGAAGCACATGCAAGAGTGGCATGCTGCTAACAACACTGTGTTGAGCTGTTCCCAGTTTGTCAAGGCTGAGCTGAGATTGCCAGGTGTTACAGTACCCTGCCAACTCAATGTCATGCCTTCCCTTTTGCCAGACTTTGATGTGCTGCTGGGGAATGACTGGTTGAATGAGCATGAGGCCGTGATGTCATACCAGGACAAGACACTCAGCCTGGCATGTGACAAGAGTGAGCCAGTAGTGCTGCCATGTCCTTCTGCTGGTGTGTCTCAGTCAGGGCAGTCTGCTGTAAGCAACCCTGCTTCTTTCCTGGTCAATGCTCTACGTGCAAAACCCCCTCTGGCTTCTGCAAAAGTTGCTGCCAGGTGGTTACGAAAAGGAGGCACAGGTGTCCTGGCCCTGATCACTGTGGACAATTCCAGTACCCCTGATCCAGCTCCAGCTGAACCTGACCTACCTCCAGGTGTGTCCCAGGCACTCAATGCTTTGCTGGATGAGTATGCTGATGTGTTTGCACCCATCACATCTCTGCCACCTGAGCGTCCTGTGGGCCATGCCATCCCCCTTGTGCCTGATGCACGACCCTCTGTGGTACCTCAATACCGCATGAGCCAGGAAGAGCATGCTGAGCTGAAGAAGCAGGTGCAGGACCTACTTGCCAAGGGCATGATAGAACCAAGCTCCAGTCCTTTTGCTGCTCCTATCCTGTTTGTCAAGAAGAAGTCTGGTGAGTTACGCATGTGCCTTGATTACCGTCAGCTCAACAAGATCACCATCAGGGATCAGTATCCACTGCCCAGGATTGATGACTTGTTTGACAAGCTGTCAGGTTGCACTGTGTTTTCTTCCCTAGACCTTCAAGCAGGTTACAACCAGATCAGGATCACCCCTGAAGATGTGCCCAAGACGGCCTTCAGGACCCCTGACGGCCACTACCAGTTCAAGGTACTGTCCTTTGGGCTCTGCAATGCACCTGCTACATTCCAGCGTGTCATGAATGATGCCTTTGCACCAGTCCTGAACCAGTGTGCCCTGGTGTACCTGGATGACATCTTGGTCATGTCCAAATCTGTGGACGAGCATTTGAAGCATCTCAGTAAGGTCTTTGACCTCCTGAGGCTCAACAAGCTCTATGCCAAGCAGTCCAAATGTGAATTCATGCGTTCCACGCTGAAATTCCTTGGCCATGTCATCTTTGCTGGTGCTATTGCTGTGGACCCTGAGAAAATCAAGAGCATTTCTTCCTGGCCTGTGCCTCAATCCCTGCAACAGCTCCAGTCATTCCTAGGTGCTGCTAATTTTGTGCGCAAATTTGTGCATAATTTCAGTGTCCTAGCTGCACCTCTCACAGATCTGTGTGGCAAAGCTGGTGACTCATTTCTGTGGCACAACTGGCCTGCTGATGAGCTGAAAGCCTTTGCTTCCCTCAAAGCTGCTGTTGCCCAGGTCCCCATGCTACGTCTACCTGATCACACCCAGCCCTTCCAGGTCTACTGTGATGCCTCACTCCAAGGAGTAGGAGCAGTCCTGATGCAAGATGGCTACCCCCTTGCATACCTCAGCAAGAAGCTGTCTTCTGCTGAGCGTAACTACACCACTGGTGAGCAAGAGCTTCTTGCCCTCATCACTGCATGCAAGGAGTGGAGGTGTTACCTTGAGGGTGTACCATTCACACTCTTCACCGATCATAAGCCTTTGACTGCTCTGCCCACCCAGAAGGTGCTGTCTAGACGTCAGGCTAGGTGGATGGAGTTTCTGTCACGGTTTACATTTGACCTGCAGTACCTGCCAGGTGATGCTAATCCTGCTGACCCACTGTCCCGGATACCTGCTGGACCCCAGGACTGTGCCATGGTGTGTGTTGTTACCACCCGGCGGCAAGCTAAACAGTCTTTGGAGAGGGGGGAAGTGCGTGTGGCGCAGGCTCTGCCTCAGGTTCCACCTGTGGGTACTCCCTCAAATGCCCCCACTGCCGTTGATGCTTTGGCCCCCCGGCCCACAGTGTCTGATAACCCTGTTGCTGCTCACCATAGTAGGCTCCCTGAGCTTGAGGCCCCATCTGCTGCTGACACCTCAGTGCACTATCCTGCAGCTCCTGCCCACCCATTGGAACTGGCTGATCACCTGGTCCATGGTTACCGGCTTGACCCTGCGTTTACTGCTGAAGCTGATCTGTCTGGCATGTACATGGACGACCATGGCCTGTGGCGGCGCACTGGCAAGGGCACAGTGATGGTTCCCAATGACCCTGAACTGCGTGAGTACATTCTGCATGAAATGCATGATGCTGCCTATGCTGGTCATGTGGGTATAACCAAAACCCTTGAGAGGCTGTCACGTGTGTTCTACTGGGACACCATGCGTGCTGATGTCAGGCACTATGTCACTACCTGTGATGCCTGCCAGCGTGACAAGTCCTCCACACTGAAGCCTGGTGGCTTACTCAACCCACTGTCCATTCCAGATTACCGTTGGGAGTCAGTGTCAATGGACCTGATCACCAAGCTGCCATCTGCTTCACATGGGTTTGATGCCATCTGTGTCTTTGTTGACAGGCTCAGTAAGATGGTGCACTTTGTGCCCTGCAAGGAGAGCATGAATGCCAAGGGCTTTGCCCGTCTGTTTGTTGACAATGTCTTCAAACTGCATGGCCTGCCAAAAGACATGGTCTCTGACCGTGGGCCCCATTTCCACAACACTTTCTGGCACCATGTGCAGAAGTTGCTGGGCATGAGGGGTTCCCTGTCTTCCTCCTATCACCCTCAGTCTGATGGCCAGACTGAGAGGTACAACCGTGTGTTGGAAGAGATGCTACGTCATTACATCTCTCCCACCCAAGCTGATTGGCCTGACTATCTGTCACTTGCTGAGTTTGCTGTGAACAACTCATGGCAAGAGTCCATCAAGTCTACACCGTTCCTGGTTAACACCGGACAGTCCCCCATTACCCCTATGCTCCACTCTCTACCTGACAAGGGGCGGTGCCCTGAAGGCCTGACCTATGCCACTTGGTGGCAGGAGGCTGTGGCTAAGGCCAAGCTGTGCATGCAGGCTGCTCAGCAACGTCAAGCTGCCTATGCCAACCAGGACCGTCGAGAGGTGCATTACAAGGTGGGTCAAATGGTCCTGCTCAGCACTAAGAACATGAGGTTGAAGCCAGGCAAAGCACGTAAGCTGCTGCCACGTTTTGTGGGGCCCTTCAAGGTGCTTGGATTGGTTGGCCAGGTTGCAGTGAACCTGCAGCTGCCTGCCTCCATGTCACGTCTTCACCCTGTGTTCCATGTGTCACTCATCAAACCCTACACTGGCACTGATGTGGGCTTCATGCCTCCGCCTGTTGAGTGGCTTGATGAGGAGCCTGTGTACTATGTTGAGCGTCTTCTGGACCACAGACATGTGCATGCAGGAAAGGCCAAGGAGTACCTGGTGCAGTGGGAAGGCTATGATGCCCATCACAACACCTGGGAGCCACGTTCCAACTTGGTTGGCTGTGACAAGATCCTGGCTGAGTACAATGCAGCTCACAACCTGAAGTAAGTCCTAGGCCATGCATGCTGGTATGCTGCTGGACTATGGCATTCTCAGCATGCTTGTACCTCTGGTCAGCTGCTACCTGTGTGGTTATGGTTTCCCTGTGTCTAGTCGGCACGATGGTCTTTGACCGCTCCCTGAGCTATGACCTGGTGCGCCCTTTGGGTTGCCCAGTAGCTAAATCAGCATGCTGTAGGCAATGCGAGTCACGTGGTTTCACCCGTGGCGGAACGGAAGCCCCTTTGGAGGGGGAGGAATGTAAAGTGCACACCTCAGGAGGTGATTGCCGCTTCGCGTCGTCTGGGCTGTCTCGTGAATGCGAGCCGTCGCGGGACGCGGGTTACACGTGTAGTGTGAGATTTGGCAGGTAAAGACTAGCGACATTGCGTTCGTGAGTACAACTGGTTCGATCCCAGGGAGCCCCGTTCTAAGCTCTAGCCATTCTCGCAACACACCGCTGTAACCCAACACCCTAGTCGGAAGTCACCGCCTCGACTGGACCGGCCTTCGAGCTTGTGTCAAAAGGTCATCTGACGTTGCGTCCCCGCACGTTACAGCTTGTACCTGGCCTGCGCATCAGCCATGTGCCGCCTTGCATGGGCAACACCTTCTTTCCACCAAGTGGCAAAGGCATGGGCAGAGGGACAGCGGCCGCCATCAGGCAGGTCACGCAGCCCAGGAGTGACAGGGCTCTGGCCTGTGTTGAGGAAGAAGGGCGTGGAGTGTATAGACTCCTGCCATGAGTTGTTGACAGCAAACTCAGCCAAGGCAAGGTGATCAGGCCAGTCAGCCTGAGTGGGAGAGATGTAATGACGAAGCATTTCCTCAAGTACACGATTGTACCTCTCAGTCTGGCCATCACTCTGTGGCCTGTAGGCAGTAGACATATTAGTCTTCATACCCAGCAGCTTTTTAACAGCATGCCAGAACTTATTATTAAAGTGTGCACCACGATCGGTGAGTACTTCAGCCGGAAGGCCGTGTAACCTGAATACATTGTTAATGAACAGCCGGGTGAAGGCCATGGCATTCATGGCCTCCTTGCAGGGCACAAAATGCACCATTTTACTCAGGCGGTCAACAATGACACAGATGGCATCATAGCCATGGGTCCCAGTAGGCAGCTTGGTCACAAGGTCCATAGACACATGTTCCCACCGATACCCTGGGACAGTCAGGGGTCTCAACAGACCACCTGGCTTAGAGTTGGAGGACTTATCGCGTTGACACGCATCACATGTCCCTTACATCAGCACGCACAGTGTTCCACCAGAATACACGTGTGACACGCTCGAGGGTTTTGGTCATTCCCACATGGCCAGCATAGGCAGCATCATGCATCTCGTGCAGAATGTGCTCACGCAGTTCAGGCACATTGGGGACCACCACTAAGTCCTTACCAAAGGTCCGCCAGAGACCGTCGGTGTCCTGGTACATTCCAGAATGATCAGCTCCAGCAGTAAACGCCGGGTCCTGCTGGTATCCAAGGGTCAGTTGATCAGAAAGTCCCATAGGAGCAGCTGGAGCCGCAGGATACTGCGCTGTCTCATCCTGTGTAACAGGGGTCTCAGACCCTATCGGGTCCAACATGGCTTCAACACACGTGGTATCTTTCTCAAATTGTGACAGAGCAAGGGGGGATTTCGCACTGATGGCAGCCGGGGCAGCGGCACGAAGGCCAGCCTCACGAGCTCCCCCCCCCTCCAAAGAAAGCTTGGCCTGCCTTCTGGTGGTGACAGCACACACCAAGGCACTTTCTGGAGAATCGTGCACAATCCGGGACAAAGGGTCTGCAGGGTTCACAGTGCCGGCAATATGCACGAGACTGTATGAGAACCTGCTCATGAACTCCATCCACCGAGCCTGGCGCCTAGATAGCACTTTCTGGGTAGGCAAAGCAACCAGGGGTTGGTGATCAGTGAACAGAGTGAATGGCACGCCCTCTAAATAGCAGCGCCATTCTTTGCATGCTGTGACTAAGGAGAGGAACTCCTGTTCACCAGTTGTGTAGTTGATCTCAGCAGGTGACAGCTTACGGCTTAGATAAGCCAGTGGATAGCCATCCTGCATGAGGACTGCACCCAGTCCCTGAAGGGACGCATCACAGTAAACCTGGAACGGTTTGGTGTGATCGGGTAGTCTCAGCATGGGTACTGCAGCGATGGCAGTTTTGAGAGCATTGAATGCTGTCAAAGGTACCTCAGGCCAGTCATGCCATGGGAAGGACAGACCGCCTTTACCACAAAGATTTGTGAGAGGTGCAGCAATATTGCTGAAATTACAGACAAACTTGCGCACATAATTTGCAGCGCCAAGGAATGACTGTAATCCCTGGAGGGACTGGGGAATAGGCCAGTTGGCAATTGTTGAGACCTTATCAGGGTCTACAGCAATACCTCCAGCAGTGACCAGATGGCCTAAGAATTTAAGTGTATAACGCATAAACTCACATTTAGATAGTTTAGCATACAACTTATTCTTACGCAGCAGTTCAAATACTTGCTTGAGGTGCAGCAGGTGATCCTGGACTGACCTAGACATGACAAGGATGTCGTCCAGATACACCAAGGCACACTTACCCAGCACAGTAGCAAAGGCGTCATTCATGACCCGTTGAAATGTAGCTGGAGCGTTGGTCAGTCCAAAGCACAACACCTTGAACTGAAAGTGACCTTCAGGTGTGCGGAAGGCCGTTTTAGGCACATCCTCAGGAGTGATCCTGATCTGGTGGTAACCAGCCTGCAGGTCTAGGGATGAGAAGACCTTGCAGCCAGACAGCTTGTCAAACAAGTCATCAATGCGAGGCAGTGGATACTGGTCACGCAGTGTGATCTTGTTGAGCTGCCTATAGTCTATACACATTCTCAGTTCACCTGACTTCTTCTGAACAAACAGGACAGGAGCTGCATAAGGAGAGGAGCTTGGCTCAATCATACCTTTAACCAGGAGGTCCTGTATCTGTTGCTTCAGCTCGTCATGCTCAGGCTTGCTCAGCCTGTACATGGGAGTGGCTGGAGGGCGGTTACCAGGCTCCAGGGGTATTGTATGACCCACTGGGCGCTCCGGTGGCAAGCCAGTGAGAGGTGTGAACACATCACTGTATTCTGCCAGCAGAGAATCCAACTGAGCTTTGATAGCATCAGGGAGACCATGAGGGGTTACCTCAGGTTCAGGTGTGGCAGAGCCATCAGGACTGATAACAGCCACAACGGCACGACCGCCTTTTCTCAACCACCTTGCTGCTACCTTGGCAGTAGCCATTGGTACAGTAGCCTTCATGGCACTGATGAGAAAGGCAGGTGGAGGAGTGACCATGGGCTGCTTGATAGCAGGGAACGCTGCAGGGGGTACTGCAGAGTGACATGGTAATTGAACAGCAGGTTGACCTGGGCGGGCTAAAGACAAAGTCTTATGCTCAAATGACAGTGTAGCTCGATTAGCAAACAACCAGTCATCACCCAAAAGCACGTCATACCCTTTTACTAACTGAGGCATGACAGTCAGCTTGCACCTTGCATCGTGCCCTGGCAGAGACAGAGGTACTGACACAAATCCATTGCAGGACAGTGACCCATTGTCTGCAAGCAGCCAGGTACGCTCAACGGCATACTTAAGCACAGGCAAATTATTTGCAGCGACAAAGTCTGCACTGATAAAAGAGTGCGTGGCTCCTGTGTCACACAGAAACATAGCTTGATGGCCATCAACAGTGCCTTCAAAAGAGAAATGCAAAGAACCACCGTCAGCTGCAGATCCACAGATCAGGGCAGCAGGCACAGTGGCAGCATCAAACTTCTGTACACCAGAACAGTTTTGGCTTACTGTCTGGGCAGGTTCCTATTTGCTGGCCTTAGCAGGGCCTGAGCTGGGGCCAGGGCCACCAGGACCAGGGCCAGAACCAGGGCCAGGCCTGCCACGCTTGCCGCTGCCCCCACCATCCCTGCTGTTGCCGCCACCTTTCTTGCCACTGCCTGAGGCAGGCCTCTTAGCTGCCTTTTTAGCTGCGATGGCTTCCTTTAGCTTCCTGACCAGAGTCGAGGTGCCTAGCTCACGCTGGGCTTGCTCAGGTGTCAGGCCAGCTGCCTTCTTTGGGCAGTCGGGCACCCAGTGGCCGTCCAGGCCACACCATAGGCAGTTGGTGGTGGGCGCACTGCTCTGGCCACCGTGATCAGTGGGCGCAGGAGCAGATGGGCCGGGCCTCGATGGGCCACCAACTTCACGGCGCAAGGCCGCTACCTGTGGTACAGAAGGGGCAGTCTTTTTAGGAGGGGGAGGAGGCATGGCATTGCCAGCACAGGCGACGATGGCCTTATGGTTTTGAATAGATATTTTAATAACATCATCAAGGGTAGGATTAGTCAAGGCCAGAAGGTCCTTGGTAACTGGGGTGCGAAGGTCAGCTGCTAGGCCACGCATGAATGCGGATACCATCATAGCATTATCCATGCACATGGTACCAGCTAAAATAAAGGTATTCCTGAAATCAGTGACATATGACTGTAAGGAAGTACCAGGTTTCATGGACAGGTTATGTACAGATAGCAGCTTCTGACGAGCCGAATCAATATCTTTAAATAGATCTTCACCAGTATATTGTATAAATTGTTCCTTAAGAACAGACCAAGTAGGGTAAGCCCCATTGGTGATTGCACATGTGTCTCTTATGGATTGAAACCACAAGTCCCTTGCTCGACCGGTTAGGTACGAGGGGAAGAGGGCAGCAGGGTCAAACCCTTGCAAGGAGCAGTACAGCTCATAGTCCTCTAGAAATGTGACGGCACGACGGCCAGATGCAACGCTATTATCAGACCATTTATCAGGGAGGGGTAACCCTTTCTTGTAAGATGGATGCTGATTATAATTAGGCATATACATCATAGGTACTCCAGCAAAAGCAGAGGAGTGAGGGGCTGTGAAGCCAGGTGGTAGGTTAGGATCAGCATGTGCTTTCATGTGCATGTCAGTGTACCAGTGAGGAACCTGAACTGGCCTACCATGCTCATCATACAGTTTAGGTGTGGCTACACCAGGGTCACTGGTAGCACGGGTGGTCTGTCGAGGGGGATTAGCTTGAAAGCCATTGTACCCATGTGACAAGACAGGTCCAAAAGGACTCTCACCATGCCTAGTGGGAGTGGATTCTCTCCCTCTAGGCCCACCAAACAGTTGAGATGGAGCAGGCAGGTCACCATGATACACAGGATATGCACGATCAGCCAAAGGGAAATCAGCATCAATCCTTTGAGCCACATCAGTGTGAAGTACTGCACCGGCATTATAGGGAGTACGGTAGTCATTAAGACGCGGCGTATATGCACCAGGATTAGTAGGGGACCTGTTAGGACCACCTGTACTGGGGACAGCACCATTAGCAGGATAAGTAGAAGGCATACGAGGGCCCCTTGTATCTGTAATAGCATGTCCACCAGCATAACCAGCAGCTCTAAAAGCTGATATACGTTGTGCAGCACGAGCAGATGCTGCAACATCAACCTGAACAGGCTGTGTAAAGTTTGCAGTAGGCCTCAAAGTACCAGGACTGGCAAATGACATCGGTCGGGCTGCAGTCAGAGGACTAGGACCTCTTACCGTGTTTTGAGCCGCAGCTACGTTGCCCTCCAGGGTATCAACCGTTACAGATGTGGGGCACAGAGAGCAGCGAACTAGTGCAGCGTAGTCATGAGGCGCGACACAAATGTGCGAAACAGTCAGCTTGTTGTGATGGTAGCTTACTCAGCTTGTTAACACCAAGAAGGTACAGCATTGCAATCACGTTTTACCGATATGCTTTACGCCTATCCGGCACACAAAACGGATTGCACCCAATGATACGTGAAAGACGCTGCTGCGCCGTGCCATGCCTGTTAGGCACCTGTGATGAGCGAGAGTGTTACTTCACAGTTTTATCTCGGCTAGGTGTCAACATGTGCATGAACATGCAGTTCTTTAGGGAGGAATTTTATGTCATTCAACATAAATCGCCGCAGTGCATATAGTTGTCGAGCTTAGATATCCCTGCTGAAATGGCCAACACTGGTAGCGCTGACCCGACTCAACGAGTGGCGCAACAATTCACAGAGCTGTTTTACCGTGTGCTGAGAAGCTCTCCGCAACAAATCGGCAAATTCTACAAGGAGCCCAGCACGCTGACATATTCAGACTCCGCCGGCTCAGTGACAGTCTCTGGAGAACAGGTCAGCCTCTTTGCAAGAGCTTGTACAAGGCTCGCGGCGATCTGATCCCAGGCACTTTCCTGTCAATGCTGGGTTGAAAGCAGGACATCCAGCAACACTGGGCGAGCAGCAGGCTGGGTCACGCTGAGGCCACGCCTCACCATGTAGCAGCGCACCTCTCCGCTAATGGCGGCGTCTTGCTGTGCGTCCACGGGTCGCTAAAAACAGTAGTGGGTGCAGATGCATTTCAATCATCCGTTCGTGCATTCAAGCATTGCAAGTGTGTGGTACCGATTTGTCCCGCGGTATGGCAGTCTGCACAAGTATCGGCCAACTGTTGCTTCGATGCAGGATGGACAAGAGCAGTCATTTGTCCAAGTCTTTTGGCTTGATACACAGGTGAGGTCTGTTCAGCCTGACCTTCAGCTGCAACAATGCAAAACAAGAGCATGTGTTGCAATGCAATGACAGGCGAATGGGTATTACATCTACAACGATTTGTTGAGGGTAGAAGATGCGAAACCAGCACCAGCACCTGATCCAGCGCCAGCGCCAGCATCAGCTCCAGCTCCGGTGCAACAGACAAGTGCTCCTGTGCATCACAAGAACAACCCAGTGGTGGCCAACGGCAACGTACAGGCAAGTCCTGCACACCTCCGTCAGTGTTGCTGGGAAGAGGTGTGCAGCTCGCTAAGGCGGCCAGACCAGGAGCTCAGCATGGCTAACCTGGCCTGTGCATCACAGGGTGCTGTCAGCGTCGTGCTGCAGGCACCAAGGGAAAGTGTTCCTGAAGCTGCTCTGCCACCTGAAGAGACCCACCCTCAGCAAGCCAACAGCCAACCCGCAGCACCCCCTGCCCACAGGCCTGCTAACCAGGGCCAGGGGGAGAGAAGCAGCAATGGACATGGCACCAGCACCTCTGCGTCATCACAGCAGCCAGCCACAGCACAGCAACGCAGCAGCTGGGCTCAGCTGCTGAAGCCGGCAGAGAGGGAAAAGCTTCAGACGGCGTCAGCCACAGGCAGCTCTGAGGAAGGGTCAGCGCCTGCAGCAAACGCAGCACAAGGCATGGCAGGCACAGCCGGCAGTGAGCAGCAGCAAGCAGCGCGAGGCAACTACCAGTACCGCGTTGTGGTCAGCAACCTTCCACAGGAGCACTTGCCCCAGGTGTGCTGGCTCTGCATACCCAGTCACGGCCTCTCACATCACACATATGTGCAGCTAGAAATGGCAACTTAGCTGAGAGGCAGCATGCGTTTGCTCAGACCAGCATCAGTGCGTTGCTTGTGCTCCATGTTCATTCAACAATGTACAAACTCAACTGTTGAGCTCTGATGAGCGTGGGGCGTGTGTCTATGCTTACATATGCTTACCCATGCAGAGCTTGTTTGATGAAGAGTTCTCCAAGTATGGACCCTTGAAGAAAGGACCAGGGGCTGTGACAATACACAACCTGGGCCCTGGGCAAGGAGGTGCGAGTGCGGCAGCAGCATGCCTGATGATGTTGCTGGTGGTGGTGGTGGTGGTGGGTGACACCCCTACCGCACCAGCCTGGCATTGTTGTTGGGCTGATGCGCTGATCCTGTGTGTCTTCAAACAGCTGCTCAGCTCTGCTTAGCCTGGCACACTCACCGCGCGAGGCACACGCTGAGCAGCTTTTGGGCCACACCCTGATTTGTTGCTTCAGGCAAGATTGCGTTCATCAAGTTTGAAGATGCAGCCGCTGTGGAGCTGGCCATCAAGAACAAGTTCGTGATAGGGGACAGGCAGTGCGAGATCAAGCGCTGGGAGGGGTCAACGCAATCCTACTTGCAAAGCCACGCCCGCAATGGAGGTGGCCGGGGGGGAGGCTATCGAGGGGGCCGAGGGGGCAGAGGTGCGCCGGCAGCTGCTTCCCCGCCAGCTCCCCCTGACGCTCATGCTTCGCTGCCTCCGTACAGACTGAAACCTCCCTTGGCACCCCTTTGGTCAGGGCTAGGCTGAGGGTTAGGGTCAGGTCAAGTTTACCCAAACAGTAACCTTACCCTGACACACCCCTAACCTTACCCTGGCACCTCTTGCTCACAGCCTGGCACAGGGATGGCATGGGGCGTGGGACAGGCACCCATGCCTCATGACACAGGGTGCTCTTGCTGCCACCCTTGGCACCTCTTGCTGACCCCAGTTCCCTGTGCCCCTTGACTCAGCCCTACCGCCCTCCTATCACACAATGCACGCCTGGCACATTCGGCCGAGCACAGAGTGGCCACAAAGCTACGACCTCTGTGGCTGACTGTCTCCTGCGGTGTGTTGTTCTGCTCAGGCGGGCCGTATGCTGGTGATGGAGGGCGTGCCCGCAATGGTGACAGGAATGGAGACAGGAGCGAGCGCCCGCCCCGCGCTGAGGGCAGACCCGGCAGTGGCTTCTCACAAGCGCCCCACCCGCAGACAGGGGCCCCCGCGCATGACAGGAGTGGCAGCCGGCCGCGAAGGGAGGAGGCACCCCCGCCTCAGCCTGTGGCACCTGCAGCAGCAGCAGCAGCAGCAGCTGGTCAGGACTAGCAACACCCGCCCTCCATGCCCTGTTCCGGGGTTATGTCGTGGCAGATGGGGTCCCTTGCAGTTGGTTGGCAATGTGCTTTCCTTTTGATAGCAGCAGGTGGCTGTCTATAGCTGTGCTGTGGCAGCCGTTGCAGCGTTCGTAGATTTTGTGTAGCTCACCTGGTGCCACAAGACGGCAGGCATGTGCTGCCGCTCTCAAGCCCTTTTTTGCATGCAAGTGCTGCATGTTGGAAACAAGTGGGCGCTTTAGGTCATGGTGCGTACGAGCTAGGCCCCTTAGTTTCAGCGCTGCTTCAGGGTTCTCGCAACGCCATTCGCAGCGCCGCCGCCCTCCCAACAACTGTGTTTATATATGGCCATGCGGAAGTTCTTCCAAATCATTTAGCTGGCGCGAAAGCCTTCAGCTGGTGTACAAATCTTAAACTTGACATGGTGACGGGTGGTGGGCCAGCCAGCTGCATTAAGCAGAGCAGCCAGCCGGTAGTAAGGTACCCACTGCTGCTATGGGCCTGGTCACCTCGTAACCTGTCAAGACATCATTCACACTGTCAAGACATCATCCACACCGCCCAGCCTGGAGCCAGCCAGTGAGGGGCCTGATGTGGTGCTCGGTAGTGGCACCTCACAAGCCCCCACAGGCCCCATGCAGCAGCCAGGAATCCACACCGGCAGCAGCCTCAGAGCCAGGGCCCAGCACTCCCCCACCAGCCAAGTGCAGCAAGCGCACCAAGGCTGAGCAGGCAGCTGAGCCCACCCAGCCCACCAAGGGCAAGGGGAAGGCTGCCAAAGCCAAACCGGAACCACAGCCAGGCAGGTGGCTGGACAGGGACTGCAACGCAGCATTGAACATGCAACGCACTGGGGAGAGCAGGTGGCGTACTGAGCTCGCAGTAAAATGGTGCTCGTCACACGCGGGATGCCTGGGTAAGGTTCTAGGGGCCAGGCGGGGATGTGCTTACGCTTCTTGCCTGCCATTTAGGCCGGAGATTAGGCCGTCGCGTCGTTGATTCCGTCGAGGGGGCCCACTCAGGACAAGTCGCACGACCAATCGACGTCCTGAACTCCAAACACTCTTTCTTAATTACCAGCGTCGTTGCCACATGTTTGACCGTGGCTGACTTACACAGTTGCTGCTTCATACCGGACGAGGACATCACATGACTAGGCAGGACACGGTACACATGGGCAGACCATACTGTGCCTCCCACTACCAGAAGCCAGACACACGCCTGCTATGCACCACATCGCTGGCACTTGTGAAGCACCTCTGAAGAGCAGCAAGCACGTGTGTCTACAGCTGCAACACCAATCAGCCTGCACCCCTCCACGGCATATCCTGGAGCTGAATGGGTTTTGCCCAAGCCTTACCCCCCACCTCCCCCAGGCATGCAAGTGATAGCGTCACAACTGCTGCCCGTTGATGCTTTGCCCCACTATGGCATATCATCCCTGTAGCGTGCTGGCACACCACCTGCCAGCCCCTGGCTACTGAGGCTTGGTCTTGATTGCAGCTAGAGCTGGCACGTTGATCTTCAGGGAGGGGCCCATCGTGGTGCACACATACATGCTTTTCCAGTACACACCCTTGGCTCCTGGCGGCTTGTTGCTGTCGATGGACTCCTGCGCATTGACACGCACACACACACACTTGGCAGCTATGTGCACTGAGCAGATGGTGGGCTCCATGGAGCATCAGGCATGCATAGCAAGGTGAGCATGCTGGAGAATCTGGGGTGTGCTGTGGCTGCTCCTCCATTGTCCTCCATTGTCCTCCGTAACCTGGTAAGCCATGAGTCCATGCCTTGCAGCTGCATACTGGCCAGGCTGGTGTGCTGCTGTAAGCACCTGAATGGCCTTAAGATTGGACAGCAGGTCCTCCTCCTTGAAGTCAGCACGGCCAAACAGCACATGCAGGTTACCACCCTTGTCTAGACGGTACTCAACCTTGCCGCCCTTGAAGTCTCGCACGGTCTGCATAATACAAGCAAAAACCTGCCAGTGTCATCATGTGCATGAATGTATGCGCATGAATGCTTTCCAGCAGGATGTTGACTGTGAAAACACCTGCCTGCCATGACCTTCAGAAGCTATGCTGCAGTCAGCCTGACGCTCACCATTGCCACATCTGTAGTGACTGTGCCAGCCTTGGGATTGGGCATCAGACCGCGGGGTCCCAGCACACGACCAAGCTTGGCGACCTTGGGCATCATGTCAGGAGTGGCGATAAGCTTGTCAAACTCCAAGAAACCGCCTGTGATCTTCTCCACCAGGTCGTCGCCGCCAAACACGTCTGCTCCCGCTGTCCTGGCGATGTTAAGGTTGTCGCCCTGCGTTAGGACTGCTACACGCAGCTCCTTGCCCGTCCCCTTGGGCAGCGACACGGTGGCACGCAGCTGCTGGTCTGCAAACTTAGGGTCCAGCCCCATCCGCGCATGCATTTCCAAGCTCTCCGTGAACTTGGTGCTGGCAGTAGACCGCGCAAGCTTTATAGCCTCAATAGGGTCCAGCTCCACTGTCCGCTTCACAACCTTGCTCTGCATCGCCCTGAAGCGCTTAGAGCGAGGACGCTCACGCCTGATAACCTGGGGTGCTGCCCGCTTCTCTGCCTCCATCTGCTCGAGGAGTTCAGCATCGCTGAGTGTTGCTATTGATGCGGCTGTCTGGACTCTGAGCTGGCGGAAAGAGGGCAAGGCAGGCCTAAAGGCAATGCAAGCACTGCGGACATTGCAGGTGGGCTGCAGCAGCATCCGACCGGCAAGGGCCATCGTGTTTAACCTGCACGGGCAGGCTGGTACCCGTTTGCGTGGAAAAGCGAGCATGGCTACCATGATGGCACATGACTAGACTTGCCTGGTAAGTTTACCATGACCTTGCTGTAGCTCTTAGATATTCAACGTTAAGCAACTCAGCTACTTCAATTCAGCAAGAGTTGCAATCGAATACAGGCCGAGAGCTCATCATTGTAAAGGCTACTGCTAGTGCGCTTAATGCCCACATCAGCTCTGCCCATCTGGTTTGTGTGCCTTGCGGCCGCCGCAGCCCCGGCACAGCCATCGGCATTAGGGCAGCCCCTTATGCACCGCAAGCCAGCCAACATCGTGCCACCTCGTTGTTCTGGTGAGCGTGTGCAGCCCCAGATCCCTGGCTCAGGGCAGAGTGTGGCTAAGGGCATATGTGGGATGCCAGTCATGCACCTGCAGTTTTGCAACCATGCTATTGCACTGATGCCCGGCCGTTCACTATATCTCAGTATGTCTGACACGCAGCTGTGGCCTTCGGCTCGTCGTGACAACATCCGTCCCAGTAGGGTCTCGCCAGCAGGTTCTAGGCTTCAAAGGTCTAGCTACAGGTCAGAGACTCAGGCACGCCAGCGTCACGGAGCTTTCCTACCTCTTTTGGCAAAGGCAACCCCTGGTGGCATATGCATTCAATCCCCAGCTAAGAGCCTAAAGCCCTAACCCTTAGGTAAGAGCCCATAACTGTACTGGCCATGTGAAGGGGTGGCTAGTGTCTTGAACATGAGGTGAACTCAAGCGTAGCAGGTGGTGGAGTGCGCTGTGCGCTCTGGCCAGGCACAACCATCAGCGGGATACATTGTTTTCAGTGGGCAGGGAACAGAGGCAGATAGCTAGGAACAACACCCCCCTTGTCCCTCACTACACTCCTACAATTTAGGCCCTGCGTTTTTCCCTGCGCGTTGGCCGACCTTGTCCAAATGGGCTGAAACTTAGTTAGTTGGTAGCTAATGATATAAGGAATCCATCCCAAAAAGAATCAGGTCAAAAAAATCAAAGGCTGAGGCTGGGCGGCCCGTGGCGTTTACGCAGGGACGAATGCAGGGATTGAGGGGGGGGCGCAGGGACGAATGCAGGGATTGAAGGGGGGGTGCAGGGACGAACGCAGGGATGGATTGGAGACGCATGGATGGACGCAGGGATGGAGGGGGGGGCGCAGGGACGAACGCAGGGATGACTTGGTGTAGCGTGCTAAGAGCAGCGCCGATAACCGATAACCACCTCTTTCCCACAGCGTGACACGGCCAGGGTTTAGAACGTTTCCCCTAAGGAGTCGAACCTCTGAAGCAGGTGTGCACGAAGGCCCACCTGCCCCTTTCGCCCACCATGTCACACTGCAGTACAGAAGTACCGTGAGGCGAGCTAGGCTTCGAGGAGCCGTTCGCTACATTCCTCCCCCTCCAAAGAGGAAACGCTCCGCCTTCGTGAGAACACAAGGACTCGCAACACTATAGCAGTGATGCTAAGACAAACCATGCACTGCATTATATGCAGCCAACACTTCTTGGCAGTTCACAAGGTTATTCCTTGGCTCCCATGTGTTGTAAGAGTCATCATAACCCTGCCACTTGACCAAGTAGCCTCGTGCTCTACCAGCACGCACACCACGATGGGCGAGCAGCTTCTCAACTTCATACAGAGGCGCCTCATCTAGCCAATCCACAGGAGGAGGCAAGTGAGGATGCTCAGAAGTGTAGGGTCTTAACAGGGCGACATGGAACACAGGGTGCATGCGTGCCATGGCAGGAGGCAGGTCTAGGCGCACAGCAACAGGACCCACATGCTCCAGTACCTTGAAAGGCCCAATGAACCTAGGCAGCAACTTCTTAGCCTTACCTGGCTTCAGCCTGAGATTCTTGGTACTCAGTAGCACTAGCTGGTCAGGGTGGTACTCCACATCCCTGCGTCCTTTGTTGGCCAGATAGGCCTGACGCTGCTGAGCTTGTTCCATGAAATGGCGTGCCTGCTTGACATTACTCTGCCACCATTCAGACAGCTTCCTGGCAGAGGGGCAGTACACCTCACCTGGTAGTTCCAACAGGACAGGTGTCAAAGGTGACTGGCCAGTATTGACCAGGAAGGGCGTGGACTGGATGGATTCCTGCCAGCTGTTGTTCACAGCAAACTCAGCCAGAGACAGGAAGAAGGGCCAGTCAGACTGGGCAGGGGAGATGTAATGACGTAGCATTTCCTCCAGGGTACGATTATACCGCTCTGTTTGACCATCAGATTCAGGATGGTAAGCACTAGATTTACATTCTTTTACACCAAGAATGGCCATAACTGACGCCCAGAAATGATTAGTAAAGTGAGAGCCCCTATCAGAGATTATTTCCCTGGGCACTCCATGGTGTTTAAACACGTTATCAATGAACAGGCGGGCAAAGCCCTCAGCATTCATAGACTCACGGCATGGCACAAAATGTACCATTTTAGATAGCCTATCCACAAAGACAGCAATGGCATCAAAGCAATGATCACCGGGCGGTAGCTTAGTGATCAAGTCCATAGACATGGACTCCCATCTGTCATAGGGTATGGCCAGCGGTGTGAGTAAACCACCAGGTCTGGTATTCACAGACTTGTTGCGCTGGCATGCATCACAGTTACTCACATAGTGACGTACTTCAGATCTCATGCGTGGCCACCAGAATATCCTGGAGATACGCTCCAGCGTCTTGGTGATCCCCACATGGCCTGCAAACTGTGCATCATGCATCTCCACCAATATCCTGGCTTTGAGCTGTTGGCAGTTAGGAACCACTATCTGGTTCTTGCCTTTGGTGCGATACAAGCCATGCTTATCCTGATCATATTGATCCACCGTGCTGGCAAAGTCCTCGTCTGCTGCATATGCTGCTAGCAGCTGCTCTGTCATATTGACAGCATGCAACGGGTGCACAGGTAAAGGAGGTGGAGGCAAGGGCTGTTCCAAAACCAGCTGAGGCTGTGGCTCCTGCTGTAGCTGCTGAATGGCAGGCTGAGCAGGCTGTGCCACACCAGCTTCCTCCCCCTCCAAAAGGCGCTTCTTGCTCCTGGTCATAACCATGACAGGGTTGCTGGCAGGAGCATCAGGTATACGTGACAGAGGGTCAGCAGGGTTAGTATCACCAGGTAAATACTCAATGGTAAAATCATACCGGGAGAGAAACTCCAACCACCTGGTTTGGCGTCTTGACAAGACTTTCTGAGTTTTTAGAGCTACCAAAGGTTTGTGGTCTGTATACAATGTGAAGGGTACACCTTCCAAGTAGCAACGCCACTCTTTACATGCAGTGATAATTGCAAGTAGTTCTTGTTCACCAGTGGTATAGTTCTTTTCAGCTGGAATCAGCTTTTTGCTCAAGTAAGCTAGAGGATAACCCTCCTGCATGAGCACTACTCCTACCCCTTGTAAAGAGGCGTCACAGTAAACCTGAAACGGTTTAGTAATATCTGGGATTTTGAGTAAAGGTACTCTAGAAATAGCATGCTTAAGAGCATCAAAAGCTTGTAACTTATCATCAGGCCATTTGTGCCAATTGAAATCTGTACCTGCTTTACCAGTCAGGTCAGTCAGTGGTGCTGAAATAGCACTAAAGTTGTGTACAAATTTGCGCACAAAATTTGCAGCTCCCAGGAACTGCTGCATGGCAATGAGGCTGCGTGGCACAGGCCAGGAAGTGATGGACTTCACTTTATCAGGGTCAACAGCTATGCCCTGGTCACTTACAATGTGACCCAGGAATTTGAGTGCGGTTTTAAGGAATTCACACTTTGATAGCTTAGCTTTAAACTGATGCTTACGTAATAGTTCAAGAACTCTCCTCAAATGTGTGAAGTGTTCTGGCACAGTTTTAGACATGATGAGTATATCATCTATGTACACAAGGGCGCAGTCATTAATGACATCAGCAAAGGCATTGTTCATCACACGTTGAAACGTGGCTGGCGCATTGGTTAAGCCAAAGCACAAAACTTTAAACTGATAAAGCCCACTGGGTGTCCTGAAGGCTGTCTTAGGGACATCCTCATCAGGAATCCTGATCTGGTGATATCCAGCTTGCAGGTCAAGTGAAGAGAACACTGTACACCCAGCTAACCTGTCAAACAGGTCATCCACTCGAGGTAGTGGGTATTGATCTCTAAGTGTGATCTTGTTCAGCTGACGATAGTCTACACACATCCTCAACTCACCTGATTTCTTTTTGACAAAGAGGACAGGGGCAGCGTAGGGGGAGGAGGAGGGTTCAATGATGCCCTGCTCCAGGAAAGCTGCTACCTGCTTCTTCATCTCCAACAGTTCTGGCTGGCTCATCTTATATGATGGTAAGGCTGGTGGCTTACAGCCAGGCTGAAGGGGGATGGTGTGTCCCACTGGACGTTGAGTGTAACGTGCGGAGATCGTCAGCCACGCACCCCACAGGATGACCTAGCCTAGATGCCAAATACACGAGCTTAGAGCGGGGTAGCTCGTTGGGTTCTGAGCCCACTGTTCCCATTACAGGGTCCAGGTATCTCATGGCCAACGTCACACTTGCATGCGCCCTACAACTGTAACATTCCTCCCTTCCTACAAAGCAGCTTCCCCTCTCCGCCGCACCCTTGGCGACTCGCGGTCTGACATCATGTCAGCCGCTGGACACAGCCGACGGAATACACCGTGGCCTTGCACGAGCCTAGCACCCACACACCCATGTGTGCTTCATGTGCATGTAACTTCATGCATGCACCATATGCCAACATGCATGCAGCAGCAAGCAACCATGCGTGTCAACAGCTCATTGACCGAGCATGGAGCATGGATGCAAATGGGTTAGTGATCTGCAGCACGACATGCATGCATCATACTCATGCATCATGTATGCATCATGCATGCGCACCAGCAGCAACTTCATGAGCATGACGGGATACCTGCAGGCAACACTTCCTTGGTCTGACATCATGCCAACCATTTACTTAAGGTTGTGCGCGACATTGTACACCTGTAAAAGCTCTGCACACCCAGTCAGGTTCTTGCGCGGCTCCCATGTGTTGTGCTCCACGCCGTAGCCCTTCCACTTGAGTAGGTAGGCCCAAGCCTTCCCGTTTCGCACTCGTCTGTGCGACAACACCTGTTCCACTTCATACACCGGCCTGTCATCCAACCACTCAAGGGGAGGGGGCAGGTGTGGGACATCGCCTTTGTACGGCTTCAGCAAGGACACGTGAAACACAGGGTGCACCTGGCTCATGCATGCGGGCAACACCAGCTTCACAGCCACTGGCCCCACCAAGGCTGAGACCAACAACGGGCCTATGTACCTAGGCAACAACTTACGCGCCGCACCAGCCTTCAATGCCAGGTTGCGTGTGGATAGCAAGACTTGCTGCCCTACCACATACTGCACTGGACGTCGGCGTGCATTGGCATATCTGGCCATGCGTTCTTGTGCACGTGCCATGCTTGTGCGTGCATTTGCCACACTCACTTGCCATACTTTGGTGAAAGCTTGGGCAGAAGGTACCCGCCCAGCTGGCAGGTCCAGCAACACTGGCGTCACCGGTGACTGCCCAAAGTTGACAAAGAAAGGGGTGTTCTGGATTGACTCCTGCCAACTGTTGTTCACGGCAAACTCAGCACAAGGCAGGTGGTCAGGCCAGTCATTCTGTGTAGGCCCCACATAGTGACGCAACATCTCCTCAAGCACCCTGTTGTAGCGCTCAGTCTGCCCATCTGACTGTGGGTGGTAAGCAGTTGATAAGCACCGCTTGATGTGGAGCTGCTCACACACACCCTCCCAGAAAAGGTTGTGGAAGTGGGCACCGCGGTCAGTGATAACTTCACGTGGCAGGCCATGCAGCCGGAAAATGTGCTTGATGAACAGTTTGGCAAACCCCATGGCATCCATTGACTCATTGCAAGGAGCAAAGTGCACCATCTTTGAGAGCCGGTCAACAAAGACGCAGATGCTGTCATAACCCTCATGGCTCTTGGGCAGTTTGACAATTAAGTCCATGCTGATGCTCTCCCACCTCCAACCAGGCACGGACAGGGGTTGTAGCAGCCCACCTGGCTTCTGGGTGGCAGCCTTGTTGTGCTGACATGCATCACAGTTTGCCACGTAGTGACGCACATCCTCTCTCATGGTGCTCCACCAAAAAACAGCCCGCAGCCGTTGCAGAGTCTTTGTGATACCTGAATGACCGCTATAAGCGGCATCGTGCACTTCATGCAAAATGTGCTCACGCAGAGCCGTCACGTTGGGCACCACATAGACATCAGTGTCAGCCATCTTCCACAAACCCTCATCAGTGTGCTTCATAACAGCAGTTTGTGCAGGATCTTTGAACATGGGATCATCTTCATACCCAGCCCGTAGTTGGTCTGCCACAGAGATGTGGTGAAAGAGTGGCGGCTCAGTATTGCAGGTCATCTTGACACCCGAGTCAGAGTCAGAGCTGGAGCTAGTGCTAGCATCACCATGTGGCAGCAAATCAGCAGCCTCATCATAAGAAGGAGGCTCGTGTGCTGCAGGCACTGTCATCACATGATCAGCATAAGGTGGCATGGGAGGCGCATGCATCGCCGTCACAGGATCAGCATCAGGCTGTGTGGGTGGCTTGGCAGTGTGCTTTGGTGTCACACAGCGAGCCTGAGCGCGTGTGATGGCCAGGAGCCACACAGTCATTGCGAGGACAGGATACCGGCTGAGTGGGTCAGCCGGGTTGCCAACACCAGGCTTGTATTTGATCTCAAAGCTGAACCTGGCCATGTACTCCATCCACCTGGCCTGACGCCGTGACAGCACCTTCTGAGTGTGAAGGTACGTTAGTGGCATGTGGTCAGTTACCAAGACAAATGACACACCTTCAAGATAGCAGCGCCATACTTTGCATGCCGTCACCAGTGCCAGCAGCTCCTGCTCTCCCGTGGTGTAGTTGCACTCTGCCGCCGAGAACTTCCTGCTCATGTATGCCACTGGGTGGTCATCTTGCAGCAACACAGCCCCCACACCCAGCAAGGACGCATCGCAGCACACTTCAAATGGGCGCGTGTGATCAGGTAGCTTAAGCATGGGTACTTGGGCAATAGCATGCTTCAATGCTTGGAATGCAGCTAAGGTCTCGGGGTTCCAGGCCTGCCAGTCAAAATCCTTGGCTTTGTGGCCCACCAGATCTGTGAGTGGCGCAGCCAGCATGCTGAACCCTAACACAAAGCGGCGCACATAGTTGGCAGCCCCCAAGAACCCTTGTAGAGCAAGCAGGGTTCTGGGCACAGGCCAGCTGTGAATGGCCTCAACCTTGGCTGGATCAACAGCAATGCCATCTTTGCCAACTATGTGGCCTAGAAACTTTAGCATGGCCCGCAGAAAAGAGCACTTTGACAAGCGTGCAAACAGTTTGTGCATATGCAACCGTTGTAGCACCTGCTCTAGATGCATGAAATGCTCTTCCAATGATCGTGACATGATGAGGATGTCATCCAAGTACACCAGCACAGACTTGCCCAGCAGGTCATGGAAGATGTTGTTCATGACGCGTTGAAAGGTGGCTGGTGCATTAGTCAGGCCAAAGCACAATACCTTGTATTGGTAATGTCCGGTGGGGGTGCTGAAAGCGGTCTTGGGTACGTCCTCAGCTGGGATCAGGATCTGATGGTAGCCGCTCTGCAAATCCATGCTGCTGAAAAGAGTGCATCCCTGCAGCTTGTCAAACAGGTCATCGATGAGCGGCAGTGGAAACCTGTCACGCACAGTGATCTTGTTGAGCGCCCTGAAATCCACACACATGCGTAGTGTGCCATCATTCTTTTCCACAAACAGCAGCGGTGAGGAGTAAGGGGAGTCACTAGGCTCAATCCAGCCTTTAGCAATGTACTCCGGTATGCGCTTTGCCAGCTCAGCTTGCTCAATGGGACTTAGCTTGTATGGCCGGCTGTGTGGTATAGGCTCATTAGGTTTCAGTTTGATGCTGTGTCCCACACCACGGTCAGGTGGGAGTTCTGTAAACTCAGCAAAAACAGAGCTATACTTGTCAAGCAAGGCTTGCAGCCTGACAGTAACATGAGGAGGCACATCCGTTTCCTGGAGCGCAGCCAGCACCGCACCATGCGCAATGGCGTCCATATGCACAGATTGCACCAAGGCGACAAAGGCACGGGCACCTTGGTTCAGCAAAGCCTCAGCCTCATTGGCAGACAAGAACAGCTCAGCTTCCGCTTGACCTAGGGCAGCAGCAGTCAGCTTGGGCACTTCAACGTGCATGGGCGGCATGGCTGCAAGCACCTCTCCGGTGAGCTCATGCTTGTTTATGCCACTGACAATGGTGCATTTCCGTGATCCATAATCTAGCACAGCTTGGTGGTCATCCAGCCAGTCATTACCCAGTATGACATCCACACCACACAGCAGGTCAGGCATCTTCATCAACCACAGTTGCTCACATGGGGCAGGGTAGAGCCATAGATGTAGTAAAGCCTGTGAGGTGATGACTGCATTGTGACCATTTGCCACACGGATGCGCACCGTATCCTGGTGACGCACGGGGGCCTCCAGTTTGTCAGCAAAAGAAGCATCCACAAATGACTCAGTAGCACCCGTGTCAACGAGCACCTTGCAGCGCACATCACCCTGCACCTTGGCGGGCATCAGGAAACGTAGCTTGCCCTGCGGGGATGAGCCAGCTACGCAAGCATGGCCGGAGAAGCGGAGTAGGGAAACAAGTGGTGCACAAGAGAGAGGGATCTTACATCCACTCTTGATCAAGAAATCCACCAAGTCCGGTGACATCTTGTCAGTCCCAACATGCTGTGCACTAGGCAGTTGGGCAACATCCTAGGCGTGCCTTGGTGGGCCTGGTGCAGCCGGCATGCCAGGAGTGCTCACAGCTGCCACAGAGCCCCTTCGCTGCCACTGAGGCTTCTGCACACCCCTTGGGCCAGTAGGTCCAAGGCGAACACCATTGTGGATGCGAGGAGTGCGGGGACGACCAGCTGCCTTATCAGGGCACGTGGCCACCACATGGCCAAGCTTTTGGCAGTAGTAGCAGACCGTGTTGCCCGTGACAACAAGGGCAGCGTGGTTCTGAATGGGTGGCACAACGGCAGCAATGACGTTCTGCATGGGGCAACGACATCGGCACGAGCATTGCTGGCAGCCACTGCCATCAACATGCGTTCAGCACCTTGAGCAGCAGCAATCACTGCAGGTAGGTGGGGCCAAGCATGACCGGAGAAAGGGTTCACAGCAACCCGGCTTCGTAGCTCATGAGACAGGCCTTGCACAAACAGATCCACTTGCACCACATCAGATAGTTGGTTGGCACCCATGCGCACGACATGGTTCCGAAATTCAGTGGCATAGGACTGCAAGGACATACCAGCAGACATCTGCAGCCGGTTGTGCGTGCCAATGAGGCGTTGACGAGCAGCAGAAACATGGTCAATCAAATCATCGCCGATGTAGGCCAGGAACTGGGTGCGCACAAAGGACCATGGCGGACGGTTGATAGTGAAGTTTGACTGCCGGTATGACTCCACCATGCCATCATACCACCAGTTGCGAGCAGCACCAGTGATGTACAGCGGAAATGATGTGCACATGTCATACCCACATTCAGTGCAATAGAGCTCATAGTCATCACAAAAAGCAGAGGCACGCCTGCCACTCTCAATGCACTTGTCGGTCCATGCGTCAAGACGATGCCGGGATTTGGCAGGGTTCGGCGCTATCTGAGCATGAGCTGGAACCATTCCAGGCGAGCCAGTCAAAAGTTCTGGCCTCACCTGGGCCTGCTGCAGCAGATTAAGCAAGGCTGCTAGTTGCGACTGGGGAACGGTAACCGTCGGCCCCGCCGCGGGTGTGAACGGAACATTGGCCATGAACGGCGCGGACGGCGCGGGAGCCACTTGCATTGCCGTGTCAAGAATTGGAGGTCCTGCGCCGTAATAAAGCGGCAGAGGAGGTTGTGCCGCCACATAGCTGGCAGTGCCATCAGGACCCAGCACATAAGACATTGGAGACGAGAACGGAGATTGCACGTTAGAGGTTAGCATTCCGTCGTTGCTGTACAGCGCCATTGCGCGATTCTATCAGCGACGAGGGTTTCTCACTGGCGGCTCACTGGCGGCTGGCGGAAACGGCGGCGGCTTACACCTCGGACATACCGTTGAGCGACACTACACCAAGCGCTCTTGTCAATTGGTCCATCTAGCGCAAATCGGTCGGGAAGCAATGTAACGTGCGGAGATCGTCAGCCACGCACCCCACAGGATGACCTAGCCTAGATGCCAAATACACGAGCTTAGAGCGGGGTAGCTCGTTGGGTTCTGAGCCCACTGTTCCCATTACAGGGTCCAGGTATCTCATGGCCAACGTCACACTTGCATGCGCCCTACAACTGTAACATTGAGGAGGTAGAGTATTGAAAGGGGCGAAGACATCGTCGTACTCAGATATGAGCGCTGTCAGCTGAGCTGCCACTGCAGGGGGTATAGAGGTTGGGTAATTGATAGGTGTGTTAGGGGGTGAGGTAGTTGATTGAGAGAGGGGGTCAGGGTCATTGGACAGCAAATTAGCTGGATTGGGGGTTGGGTGAACGGACAGCACACTTGCTGGGGTAGGGTTGATGGGCTGAGACGAGATGAGTGCAACCAGGGACTGGCCGCCTTTCCTTAACCACCTGTAAGCGACTTTGGCTGACACTGTGGCTTGCTTATGTTTTGCCAGGATATGAGCACAATGAGGAGCCATAATTGGCGCTGCTGGCTCACATTTGAGTATTGTTTTAGCAGAAGCCATTTGTACTGTAATAGTACGTGCCAGGTAGTCCAGCAGCACACCATTGGACTGAAGCCAGTCACTGCCCATTAAGATGTCAAAGGCAGAGAACATCTCAGGCATCACCAACAACTCGACCCTGCAGCTCAGAGTCTGCACATTCGACTGGACGCTGCATGCATGCGTACAAACTACGGGCTGCCCATTAGCCACAAGGAATTCCTTGGGCTGCTTCAGTTTATAACTGGACAGTTGGTACTGCTCAACAGCAGCACAATTGATGAAGCTAGCAGCTGCTCCACTGTCAAATAGCAGAGTGCAATCATAGCCATTCACTTTGCCAGAAAACGAGAAGTGTAACACACAGTCGTCTGCAGCAGGACCCTCGGGCATACATGCCTTCTCAGCGGGCACAGTGCTACAGGCACCAACACAGTTCTGACCAGCTGGTTGGGCAACACATCAGCGGCGGCGGTCACCCTTGCCACCCTGCTGCTTCCATCCACCCTTGCCTGGGCTGCGGTCACGCTTGCCTGGACCCCGTGGGGGACGGTCCCCAGCACCATGGCCAGAAGGAGGGCCCAGGGAAGAGGGGCGTGGGAACCCAGAGACCCGACGGGCCTCCTCAGCAGACAGGTGCTTGAGGTTGCAGTAGTCCCTGAAGTGGGCGGGGTTCCAGCAGTGGTGGCAGGCGTGGCCAGGAGGTGGCCTGGGAGGGGCATCAGACACAGGGGCAGCGGGGGGGGGAGGTCGTGGAGGACGTCCACCACCCTGGCTGCTGTGGCGACTTCCACGGTGGCCACTGCTGCTGCTGCTGCTGACGTCCCAGTAGGGGCCACGAGGGGCCGCAAGAGGAAATCCTCCAGCAGGAGCGGTGAAGCCTCTGATACGGTCCATCTGCTTGTGAGGCACAAAGGCAGCTATAGGTGGAGGAGGGCGACGTCCCCCAATGCTGGTGGATACTGCAAACAGCACCTTCTGTCCATTCACTGCAGCCTGAATAGCATCAGTGAGGGTGGGCTCAGACATGAGTGCCAGGTCATGCACAACACGTCCCTGCAGCTCAGGGGTGAGACCCCTAATAAAGGTAGCCACAAGCATTGCAGGCGCCATGCAAGTCATGCCTGCAACAGTCAGGGTATTCCTGAACTCAGTGATGTACGCATTGAGGGTGGAACCAGCTGTCATGCGTAAAGCACCTGGATCCAGCAGCTTCCTGCGGTGCACATCTGAGTCATTTCGCAGGTCATCACCAACCATTTCTTTAAAAGAGGTTCGTAGGAATGACCAGGTGGGCCTAACGCCATGTGCAAGGATATGGGCATTCCTAGTGGCTGGGTACCATACCTCACGTGCTTTGCCTGTCAAGAAGTTTGGCAGGGCATCAGCAGGGTCAATGCGCAGATATGCACAGTGGACCTCAAGGTCTTCACAGAATATTTCTGCTACTCGAGAGGTGTTGAGGCACTGATCTGTCCATTTCTCAGGCCCTGGAACCTTGACCCTGGGCAGAGATGCTGACACAGGTAAAGGGGATGCAACCTGAGATGAAGGTGCCTGCCCTACTGACAACGGGCGAGGCGCAACAGGTGCGACAGGGGCAGCAGGTGCGGTGGTGCCAGACGAGGCTGGTGCGGCAGGAGCAGGCTTTGCAGCAGAGGTGCCACTGCTACCATTCACAGCAGGTCGAGCTGACAGCGAATACTGGTTGCGTATGTCTGCTACAGTCTGCTCTCCACTCACCAGCGCGTTCTGCAGGCCCTGGAGACGCTCCATCTCAGCGAGCTCCGCTCGGATCCGAACAGCTTCGTTCTGAGAAGCCTGGAGGGTCGCATTCGCTCCCACCAGCTGCTGGCGAAGCCTCTGAATCTCGTCAAATTGCGCAGTAGCCGCAGACGTGCCAACATCAGGCAGGATCGGGGCAGCTGTCAGGGCTCCTGCATAAGAGAGCGGGGCAGCTCCAGGGGCCGCCACAGCTGAAGGTGCTGGGCCAGCTGAAGGCTGAGCGGAGGTCATGGCACTCAGAGTCTGCAGAACGCTCTTCAGCAGATCCATCGCCTGAGCGGGTGGTAGACCAGTAACCCTCTCAATTTCCGCGAAGGCGGGGCTTGTGATAGGCACAGGAAGAACAGGGTGGGTGATAGACACCGTCGTGCCAGTAGTTGGCGCCCCAGTCACAGCAGGAACTCCTGCTGTAACACCAGGAGTGGCGTTCGGAGCCCCTGGGGGCGGGGAGCCAGGAGTTTGGCTCCCAGGAGCAGAACGCTCCGGTCGTTTGTCTCCTCCAGGAGGAGGCTCCTTGTTGACAGTCATTTGCTTAGAGAGAAAGTGGCGTTAGTAGCAACGTCGGTCGGAAACCAAAATGTAGCGTGCTAAGAGCAGCGCCGATAACCGATAACCACCTCTTTCCCACAGCGTGACACGGCCAGGGTTTAGAACGTTTCCCCTGAGGAGTCGAACCTCTGAAGCAGGTGTGCACGAAGGCCCACCTGCCCCTTTCGCCCACCATGTCACACTGCAGTACAGAAGTACCGTGAGGCGAGCTAGGCTTCGAGGAGCCGTTCGCTACACTTGGGGGCGCAGGGACAAACGCAGGGACGTGTGCAGGGACGAACGCAGGGATTATGGGCGCAGGGACGAGTGCAGGGATGAACGCAGGGACGAGCGCAGGGACGATGGGCGCAGGGACGAGTGCAGGGATGAGCGCAGGGACGAGTGCAGGGATGAACGCAGGGACGAGTGCAGGGATTATGGGCGCAGGGACGAGTGCAGGGATGAGCGCAGGGACGAGTGCAGGGGGTCACCCCGGCCATTGGCCATGCCAATCCGTGACAGGCCTGCGCATCGCACCACGCGCTAATGAAGGGTAGCTGAAACTATCGCGGTAAGTCACGCGCGCTGAAACTCGCGTTTTGGACTGAAGCCTTGTCCCAGTACACCGCCCGCCATTCCCGCGGACTGTGAACATGGTCGCTCGCTGCAGCCTGGGGCTCAACGGGGTGCCACCGTACGTGGGTCGCAGGTCGAAGCGCAAGATTCCCTGGGTCGGGTCGGGACCCCTCATGGCCCGGGCCCTTCCTGACACCTGGCGCGAGACCTGCCTAACCCTCCCTCCAAGCAAGCAGAGCATCTCACTAAGGTGTCAGCAGCACCGTGCGTGGATTTTAATTCGCTACCGTGCACTCTGCTGAAACCTTGACCCCATCATTTCGGGGCTTCTGTCAAGACCATAAACTTCTTGGCCTTTGGTCCTTTCCACGTGCTTCCACCTCTGTCGGATAGCTGGGCGAGTCCACATTCCGGGATGCATCTCCGGGCATGCTCCATCACCTTGTGTGGTACATACAATGACAACATGTTGAAGAGGGTTAATGTGACATGGGGCGGTCTCATCACAGGGGGTGATTGGCGGCGTCCTTGGGTGCTTCCCCGACGGGTTGGACCATGTGCTGCCGCTGGGCGCCCTCATCGCTACATTTCTCGCACTGTGCGCGAAGTTGATACCGAAAAATGCGATGAGCCCTCCTGGACCCCGACGTCGCGCTGCTCTGGCACACCATAAAGCGATACGTGCCAAGCTGGTAAGTAGTGGCAGTGGCAGTGGCGGACACCTCCATTGTGGCGGAATCCACCATTGTGGCGGGAACCCATACCTTAACCCATACCTCCTCCATCCTACACCCTGCAGAGCCCTACCGAGCTGCCAGCCCTTGAAACAGCCCTTGCAACACCACAACAGTCAAGCAGGGGTGCCAGCACATGGGGCCATACGCGCCCACGCACCTGCCTTGGCCGGGGCGCCCAGCAGCAGCTGAGCATGGACCAGCAGCAGCTGCAGGGTGCCCAGCACAAGCTGGCTCAGGACCAGCAGCAGCTGCAGGATGCCCAACACCAGCTGAGCCTGAATCAGCAGGAGCTGCAGGGTGCCCAGCACCAGCTGGCTTAGGACCAGCAGCAGCTGCAGGATGCCCAACGCTGAGTGCTTGAGGCTTCTGCATACACGGGCAACGCTGAGTGCTTGAGGCTTGAGATGCTGAGTGCTTGAGGCTTCTGCATACACGGGCACCACACATTGCAAGCGCCCACATGACCTTGAATGTGCATCTGTTGAAGGAGTATGCACGGGAGTGCTTGGGCTGGAAGGGCAAGAGGTTGACGCAGAAGAAGCCATTGCTTAGGGCTGACATCCTAGAACATCTGAGGTGGGAGCAAGAGATGGAGGAGGATCAGTTGGCTGAAGTGGGGGTTGACGAGGCAGATGAAATGTAAGGCCAAGCACTCTCGATTGAGACCAGCAGCACCAACTAAGCCAGAATAGCACGAACTGAGCCGATAAAGCCGATTAAGGCAATGGCCAAAAAATTAACAGTGCCATGCGCCCAACTTGCACAGTTTCAGCTAAGCGTGGCGTGACTCAGTCTCGTGGTGTAATGACATGGCTCGGTAGCATGGCGCACTGCGATGGCCTACTCCGCAGTACTGCGAGGCTGCCTCCATGGTGCGAACTTTGCTACGGACGCCACGGAGCGCCTCGCCACCCTGCTCTTAAACGTGGGTCGCTGCTTGTTTGCGCTATCTCAAGTTTCGACCTGGTGGCGGGCGGTGTACTGGGACAAGGCTTCAGTCCAAAACGCGAGTTTCAGCGCGCGTGACTTACCGCGATAGTTTCAGCTACCCTTCATTAGCGCGTGGTGCGATGCGCAGGCCTGTCACGGATTGGCATGGCCAATGGCCGGGGTGACCAGGGACGAACGCAGGGACGAACGCAGGGATGACGGGCGCAGGGACGAGTGCAGGGATGAACGCAGGGACGAGTGCAGGGATTATGGGCGCAGGGACGAGTGCAGGGATGAGCGCAGGGACGAAGGCAGGGATGAACGAAGGGACGAGTGCAGGGGTAAACGCAGGGACGATTGCAGGGACGAGCGCAGGGACGAGTGCAGGGACGAACGCAGGGATGAACGCAGGGACGCGTGCAGGGTCGAGTGCAGGGTCGAGTGCAGGGACGAGTGCAGGGACGAACGCAGGGATGAACGCAGGGACGCGTGCAGGGTCGAGTGCAGGGTCGAGTGCAGGGACGAGTGCAGGGTCGAGTGCAGGGACGAGTGCAGGGACCGACGCAGGGATTGTAGGAACGTGCATGATGCTTACAGCAGTGCCTGACACGAGCATAAATAACCTTCTCTATGTTTGCTACATCCAACTACATACATCACATCCATCTACTGCGATCATTTAGGCTGGAGGCTGGCTGCTGCATGTCAGCTGGCTCCTGCCTGTAAGCTGGCTGCCACCAAGCTGCTACGGCCTCGTGGCTGCTGATCCTGGCTTGCACCACTGCTCCATTGCCACACCACTGCCAAGAGGCTGCTGCACCCCTGCACAACAACAACATGCACACAAGGGGACATGTGCACAAGAGCACACACCTTACTAATGAAGGACGCACCCACGACGTTCATCTGCAATCAGGCAGGCAACACAGATGTGGTGGAACGTGACGCTATATAGATGAAGCGCGACTGGTGCTGCGTGATTGCTGCCACGAAAACGGCGGCTGCACCGCACTGCAACATCGCACCTGGCATAGTGTACGAGTGCAGCCCGGATCCTGCAAGCTTGCGAGCGTGCAAGCCGGCAAACCTGCAAGCCACGAGGCGGCAAGACACATCGCACATCGCTCAATTGCCAGCCGAAGCCACTTACCACCACTAGCGTGCAACGGGCCCTCCTCTGTGACGACCACCAGCCAAGCCTTGCCAGTTTCTCGTCGCCTGATCCCGCTTGGGGAAGCAATATGTGTGCTGCCTTGTATCCTAAGGGATGAACGATGCCGCCGTTAGAACTGCTCTACAACACGCAAACTTCGTCACTCGCAAGCTTCGCGATTCACTAACTTTGAAAGTTCACTAACCAAGATAGCGCTTATCCAGACTGTGCTAGGCCTTGTCGGGAACGTTATGCGATGTATTGGCAAAGGCTTGCGTCAAGATTGGCCTTAGT
>JASKMD010000011.1:5903793-5923793 GCA_030144725.1 Haematococcus lacustris
GGCTACGCGGGTTCCATGCTCCTATCTCAAAGATGTCAAGCTCCTCAGCTGCAGCGGCCGGAGCCACCTATGTGCAATGTACAAGCCTTGTAGCATGCGATGCTAAGGTTACATGCTATTGCTTTAGCAAAAGGGGTCAGCAAATTCGAAATGCTCGGCGGTTGGGTCCGACGGTTGGGTCGCCACGGGTCGTCCATTTGCGCTGCTGAGACGCTCCCCAAGCAGCTACAGGTATACAGGAGAACCGTGTGGGGTCAGACCGCGCATCGCGCCAGGCACTTTTGCACACGGCCGAAAAGTGCAGTGGTTGCGAGCAAATGGGATTCTAGAAACATGGGAACAGGGCCCATAGCTTGTTGTTGATGTGCAATTGACTTTGGCTCGGTTTTGGCTTGATCATATTTCATCATATTCTCTGGCTTGATCATATTGGGTCATATCTTAAAGATTTTCCGGGCGCGCCTTACCCTCCGCAGGGTCAGGAATGCCTAAATTGTAAAGTGCGCACCTCTGGAAGAGATTGCCGCTTCGCGTCGTCTGGGCTGTCTCGTGAATGCGAGCCGTCGCGGGACGCGGGTTACACGTGTAGTGTGAGATTTGGCAGGTTAAAGACTAGCGGACATTGCGTCCGTGAGTACAACTGGTTCGATTCCAGGGAGCCCCGTTCTAAGCTCTAGCCATTCTCGCAATACACCGCTGTAACCCAACACCCTAGTCGGAAGTCACCGCCTCGACTGGACCGGCCTTCGAGCTTGTGTCAAAAGGTCATCTGACGTTGCGTCCCCGCACGTTACAGCTGGTTTCCGACCCCGAGCATTTAAGCTCGCGGTCCAGTCAATATGACTTCAACTACCCAAAATGTCGCTTCGGCGAATAAGACCAATGGCGCCTCTGGCGTCCTTCCTCCAGCTGCAGCTGTTATAGCTACAGCGGAGACGGGTCCCGCATATGGTGCGGCACCGGAACCGGGCGAGGTAATTGCAGGAGTTTTGCATTCGCAGGAGCTTTGCAGGTCGATGGAAAAGATGTGCTGGTCGATATTGGATTGGTCCAGTTCGACAGTCCTTCGACCCCAAATCGCCTCACTTCTGCGGCAGCTGGTCGCGGCCGGTACAAGGGTGAGTCCTCCTGCGGCTAAGCGTGCTGCTGGTGTTGCTTCGCTCCCAGTCAGCCCTAGACCAGCTAGGAGGCCTATCGCTGTCGCACATGTCTCGACATTGCTTGCCAAGCCTCTGTCGGACGCATTGCGTGCATTGCAACACTTGTATGCCGCTCTGCAAAAGCTTGATGTGCAGAGCGATGTTGCCTCGATATCTGCGGGCACTTCGAACCCTCGCACGCTTGCTCCGGGAAAGGTATGCCGGTGTTCACCCCGCTGCTGCACCCCTGCCTGCTGTTGCCACTGTCACTGCTGGTCATGACTCCAACTCATGTCGCGGGTTGCCCGTGACTGAGCGGTGGACTGCTGCCAGTTCGGCCTCTGGCCGCCGTGCACTGTCCGGAGGACCCAGTAGCACATTGTGTTGCACATGGCCTTGACCCTGTCCTTGCTCTGCCCTCATATCTGCTTGGCTTGGACTGCATGACAGATGTCATGTTGGTCAGTGTGGTTTAACGTGGTCCTGCTGCCAAGGACCTGCATGCCCTTGTGGCCCCCACTGTGGATGATGCCATTCGTGCAACCATCACCAACCACAAGGCCCTTGTGGCTGCTGCTGGCTCTGGTGTGCATCCTGCCTGACGGTGCCCGGTTGCTGTTGTGCACCATGTGGCCCAGGCACAACATGGGGTTTTGCAGTTGGCCAGGTACCCTCTCACACCTCCTGGTTGTCATACCATGAGCTCATATGATAGTGAGGGTTCCCCTCCTGTCAATGGCTGCTGCTGCCATTGTAGTTTGTGTTGCTGACATGGTGGACTGCATGTCATGTCAAGTCATGTCAGACTGCATGTCATGTCACACCACATGTCATGTTACACATGTGCTGAATACACTGAGGCATGCCTTGTGTGTGAACCTGCTCATGTGCCTTTGCTGGTCACTTGAATGAGCACCCTGTCCTGTGTGACACTGGTGCCACCCACAGCTTTGTCAGTGCATCATTTGTTGCTGCACATGCTGTACCTGTCCACATGTTGAAGCACATGCAAGAGTGGCATGCTGCTAACAACACTGTGTTGAGCTGTTCCCAGTTTGTCAAGGCTGAGCTGAGATCTGCCAGGTGTTACTGTACCCTGCCAACTCAATGTCATGCCTTCCCTCTTGCCAGACTTTGATGTGCTGCTGGGGAATGACTGGTTGAATGAGCATGAGGCCGTGATGTCATACCAGGACAAGACACTCAGCCTGGCATGTGACAAGAGTGAGCCAGTAGTGCTGCCATGTCCTTCTGCTGGTGTGTCTCAGTCAGGGCAGTCTGCTGTAAGCAACCCTGCTTCTTTCCTGGTCAATGCTCTACGTGCAAAACCCCCTCTGGCTTCTGCAAAAGTTGCTGCCAGGTGGTTACGAAAAGGAGGCACAGGTGTCCTGGCCCTGATCACTGTGGACAATTCCAGTACCCCTGATCCAGCTCCAGCTGAACCTGACCTACCTCCAGGTGTGTCCCAGGCACTCAATGCTTTGCTGGATGAGTATGCTGATGTGTTTGCACCCATCACATCTCTGCCACCTGAGCGTCCTGTGGGCCATGCCATCCCCCTTGTGCCTGATGCACGACCCTCTGTGGTACCTCAATACCGCATGAGCCAGGAAGAGCATGCTGAGCTGAAGAAGCAGGTGCAGGACCTACTTGCCAAGGGCATGATAGAACCAAGCTCCAGTCCTTTTGCTGCTCCTATCCTGTTTGTCAAGAAGAAGTCTGGTGAGTTACGCATGTGCCTTGATTACCGTCAGCTCAACAAGATCACCATCAGGGATCAGTATCCACTGCCCAGGATTGATGACTTGTTTGACAAGCTGTCAGGTTGCACTGTGTTTTCTTCCCTAGACCTTCAAGCAGGTTACAACCAGATCAGGATCACCCCTGAAGATGTGCCCAAGACGGCCTTCAGGACCCCTGACGGCCACTACCAGTTCAAGGTACTGTCATTTGGGCTCTGCAATGCACCTGCTACATTCCAGCGTGTCATGAATGATGCCTTTGCACCAGTCCTGAACCAGTGTGCCCTGGTGTACCTGGATGACATCTTGGTCATGTCCAAATCTGTGGACGAGCATTTGAAGCATCTCAGAAAGGTCTTTGACCTCCTGAGGCTCAACAAGCTCTATGCCAAGCAGTCCAAATGTGAATTCATGCGTTCCACGCTGAAATTCCTTGGCCATGTCATCTTTGCTGGTGCTATTGCTGTGGACCCTGAGAAAATCAAGAGCATTTCTTCCTGGCCTGTGCCTCAATCCCTGCAACAGCTCCAGTCATTCCTAGGTGCTGCTAATTTTGTGCGCAAATTTGTGCATAATTTCAGTGTCCTAGCTGCACCTCTCACAGATCTGTGTGGCAAAGCTGGTGACTCATTTCTGTGGCACAATTGGCCTGCTGATGAGCTGAAAGCCTTTGCTTCCCTCAAAGCTGCTGTTGCCCAGGTCCCCATGCTACGTCTACCTGATCACACCCAGCCCTTCCAGGTCTACTGTGATGCCTCACTCCAAGGAGTAGGAGCAGTCCTGATGCAAGATGGCTACCCCCTTGCATACCTCAGCAAGAAGCTATCTTCTGCTGAGCGTAACTACACCACTGGTGAGCAAGAGCTTCTTGCCCTCATCACTGCATGCAAGGAGTGGAGGTGTTACCTTGAGGGTGTACCATTCACACTCTTCACCGATCATAAGCCTTTGACTGCTCTGCCCACCCAGAAGGTGCTGTCTAGACGTCAGGCTAGGTGGATGGAGTTTCTGTCACGGTTTACATTTGACCTGCAGTACCTGCCAGGTGATGCTAATCCTGCTGACCCACTGTCCCGGATACCTGCTGGACCCCAGGACTGTGCCATGGTGTGTGTTGTTACCACCCGGCGGCAAGCTAAACAGTCTTTGGAGAGGGGGGAAGTGCGTGTGGCGCAGGCTCTGCCCCAGGTTCCACCTGTGGGTACTCCCTCAAATGCCCCCACTGCCGTTGATGCTTTGGCCCCCCGGCCCACAGTGTCTGATAACCCTGTTGCTGCTCACCATAGTAGGCTCCCTGAGCTTGAGGCCCCATCTGCTGCTGACACCTCAGTGCACTATCCTGCAGCTCCTGCCCACCCATTGGAACTGGCTGATCACCTGGTCCATGGTTACCGGCTTGACCCTGCGTTTACTGCTGAAGCTGATCTGTCTGGCATGTACATGGACGACCATGGCCTGTGGCGGCGCACTGGCAAGGGCACAGTGATGGTTCCCAATGACCCTGAACTGCGTGAGTACATTCTGCATGAAATGCATGATGCTGCCTATGCTGGTCATGTGGGTATAACCAAAACCCTTGAGAGGCTGTCACGTGTGTTCTACTGGGACACCATGCGTGCTGATGTCAGGCACTATGTCACTACCTGTGATGCCTGCCAGCGTGACAAGTCCTCCACACTGAAGCCTGGTGGCTTACTCAACCCACTGTCCATTCCAGATTACCGTTGGGAGTCAGTGTCAATGGACCTGATCACCAAGCTGCCATCTGCTTCACATGGGTTTGATGCCATCTGTGTCTTTGTTGACAGGCTCAGTAAGATGGTGCACTTTGTGCCCTGCAAGGAGAGCATGAATGCCAAGGGCTTTGCCCGTCTGTTTGTTGACAATGTCTTCAAACTGCATGGCCTGCCAAAAGACATGGTCTCTGACCGTGGGCCCCATTTCCACAACACTTTCTGGCACCATGTGCAGAAGTTGCTGGGCATGAGGGGTTCCCTGTCTTCCTCCTATCACCCTCAGTCTGATGGCCAGACTGAGAGGTACAACCGTGTGTTGGAAGAGATGCTACGTCATTACATCTCTCCCACCCAAGCTGATTGGCCTGACTATCTGTCACTTGCTGAGTTTGCTGTGAACAACTCATGGCAAGAGTCCATCAAGTCTACACCGTTCCTGGTTAACACCGGACAGTCCCCCATTACCCCTATGCTCCACTCTCTACCTGACAAGGGGCGGTGCCCTGAAGGCCTGTCCTATGCCACTTGGTGGCAGGAGGCTGTGGCTAAGGCCAAGCTGTGCATGCAGGCTGCTCAGCAACGTCAAGCTGCCTATGCCAACCAGGACCGTCGAGAGGTGCATTACAAGGTGGGTCAAATGGTCCTGCTCAGCACTAAGAACATGAGGTTGAAGCCAGGCAAAGCACGTAAGCTGCTGCCACGTTTTGTGGGGCCCTTCAAGGTGCTTGGTTTGGTTGGTCAGGTTGCAGTGAACCTGCAGCTGCCTGCCTCCATGTCACGTCTTCACTCTGTGTTCCATGTGTCACTCATCAAACCCTACACTGGCACTGATGTGGGCTTCATGCCTCCGCCTGTTGAGTGGCTTGATGAGGAGCCTGTGTACTATGTTGAGCGTCTGCTGGACCACAGACATGTGCATGCAGGAAAGGCCAAGGAGTACCTGGTGCAGTGGGAAGGCTATGATGCCGACCACAACACCTGGGAGCCACGTTCCAACTTGGTTGGCTGTGACAAGATCCTGGCTGAGTACAATGCAGCTCACAACCTGAAGTAAGTCCTAGGCCATGCATGCTGGTATGCTGCTGGACTATGGCATTCTCAGCATGCTTGTACCTCTGGTCAGCTGCTACCTGTGTGGTTATGGTTTCCCTGTGTCTAGTCGGCACGCTGGTCTTTGACCGCTCCCTGAGCTGTGACCTGGTGCGCCCTTTGGGTTGCCCAGTAGCTAAATCAGCATGCTGTAGGCAATGCGAGTCACGTGGTTTCACCCGTGGCGGAACGGAAGCCCCTTTGGAGGGGGAGGAATGTAAAGTGCGCACCTCTGGAAGAGATTGCCGCTTCGCGTCGTCTGGGCTGTCTCGTGAATGCGAGCCGTCGCGGGACGCGGGTTACACGTGTAGTGTGAGATTTGGCAGGTAAAGACTAGCGGACATTGCGTCCGTGAGTACAACTGGTTCGATTCCAGGGAGCCCCGTTCTAAGCTCTAGCCATTCTCGCAATACACCACTGTAACCCAACACCCTAGTCGGAAGTCTCCGCCTCGACTGGACCGGCCTTCGAGCTTGTGTCAAAAGGTCATCTGACGTTGCGTCCCCGCACGTTACATAAATCGTCTGACCCTCCGCAGGGTCAAGCCACCCCCCCTGAAGCCAAAAGGGGTACTTAACCCTGCGCAGGGTCACAAAACCTTGTGGAGGGTCACGTCTGACCCTGCGGAGGGTCACAAGACCCTGCGGAGGGTCACCTCTGACCCTGCGGAGGGTCAAGTCACCCCCCCTTTGGGCAAGAGGGGTACTAAACCCTCCGCAGGGTCACCTAAAGTGGGCCATAACTTATCACTGGCTTGGACGTTTTGCATGCCACCTACTAGGTTGGGACCCTGTAGGCGTGCGGCAGGACCCTGTAGGCGTGCGGCAGGACCCTGTAGCCAATCGTCGCAGGACCCTGTAGGCGTGCGGCAGGACCCTGTAGACTAACGTCGCAGGACCCTGTGTGCCAGAACCCTGTGGGTGTGCAGCAGGACACAGTAGGCCAGGACCCTGTGGTGCCAGGACCCTGTGATGTGGTGCCCGGACCCTGTGGTGTGGTGCCAGGACCCTGTGTGCCAGGACCCTGTGGTGTGGTGCCAGGACCCTGTGGCGTCTGGACCCTGTGGTGTGGTGCTAGGACCCTGTAGGCCAGGACCCTGTGGTGTGGTGCCAGAACCCTGTAGGCCAAGACCTGGTGGTATGGTGCCCGGACCCTGTGGTGTGGTGCCAGAACCCTGTAGGCCAGGACCCTGTGGTGAGGTGCCAGGACCCTGTGGTGTGGTGCCAGGACCCTGTGGTGTGGTGCCAGGACCCTGTAAGCCAGGACCCTGTGGTGTGGTGCCAGGACCCTGTGAGCCACAACCCTGTGGTGTGGTACCTGGACCCTGTGGAGAAAGACACACATCGTAGGACCCTGTACAGGGTCCTGGCACACATGGTCGAAAGCATCCAAACGGGGTCAACATGACCAACCACCGGCTATGTAGGAATCCTAACTGGGTTCTATCACATAGGGATGCAAATAATGATTATAATATCAACACTCATAGGGTACACAGGACCCTGTACATGGTCAGCAGGACCCTGTACAGGGTCCTACGACCATGATGTCGCTAGGACCCGGTACAGGGTCCTAGGACACGGGCCATAGCTCATCACTGGCTGAGACTTTTTGCATGCCACCTACTAGGTTGGGCAGCTGTAACCACCCTCTACAATCGCCCATACTCACATTTCATGAAAAGTCACTTTGGTCACTCGGTGCCAACTCCCTTAGCCAAAATCAGGGTCACAGCCCTACACCTGGTCCAGCAACTCCCCAACGACTGAGAATTACACTTTGGCCCAAGAGAGTCTTGTCATCCTCTAGGTCACAGCAACCCACATACCAAGTTTCAGAACTCAACTCTTAGGTTTTCCAAGCCAGCCAGGCCTTAATTTCCCGGAGTGCCCCTAGCAGCATGTACTAGGGACCACTAGTGGCCCGACTCATAATGGTGTTGTTGGGCTGTGTGGAGTAAACCCAACGCACATAGACATGGTGCATGAGAGCCTGCCACCTACACTATTGCCTGACCCGTGAAGGCTAGTGTGTAGAGTTGGCATGACAAAACATGCGCTAATGTAAGCTGATAACAACTCAAGAATGGGGCACACACTACTGTGCCACAGCAGGCTGCTGCTGCTGCTGCTGCTGGGCCTTGAGTGGCTTGTTTCGCAGCCGCTTGTAGCCCAGGCCAGGGTACTCCTTGCCCTTGGGTGGCAGAGCTCCCTGGTCTTTCCAGTAGCATAGCTCCAGTGGGCGCCACCTGCTCTCCCCAATGCACTGCATCTTCAATGCTGCGTTGCAGTCCCTGTCCAGCCACCTGCCTGGCTGTGGTTCCGGGTTGGCTTTGGCAGCCTTGCCCTTGCCCTTGGTGGGCTGGGTGGGCTTAGCTGCCTGCTCAGCCTTGGTGAGCTTGCTGCACTTGGCTGGTGGGGGAGTGCTGGGCCCTGGCTCTGAGGCTGCTGCCGGGGTGGCTTCCTGGGGCGGTGGCATTCGAACCCGTATACCTCAGTTGTACACGCATGGGCGCATTGGTGTAAACCGTGTGCATGTCAGGAGTCCCCAACATGGGGTTGGTAATCTTCATGCAAGTACTCGCTACAAAGTGCACCGACTTCGGTAGCGTTTGTTGCATTGGCACCTGCGAATTACTCCGCACCTACTGGCAAGCGGCGCATTAATCCTTGCATCAGAGTCCATGCCGGCGCAAGCGATCGCGGACACACCTCAGCTGCTCATTACCGATTGTTCTAGTGGTGAGTAGTGGCACCAATGAGGGAACTCCGCCTGGCATCTAGCCGGAAGTACAATCACATTTCAGCCCGCCTTGCTCGCTCCGCGAGCCTCTTGTTGGTGCAGGCGGTGTTGGAGGGCTATCGCTGGGCATGTTATGTATCGACATTGCTGCAAACGCGGGAAATGTGCGTATCTCTCTCGCCAGTCCCACAAGAAAAGGGACCCTCATCCACAAAACGGCATGTTGTGAGCTGACTACTGTGACTTTCCAGACTTTCGATACATAACTCTGTTCCTTACTCAACGTCACAGCTGCTGGAGAAGAAAGCACGTCATTTCATTGAGTAGGCTTGTGGGAACATACTTTGGCGTGACCTAACTTTGCCTTGCAGTGCTGACTAGCCCAACCGGACCACCCCCTGGCAGCCCCACCACCACCCCCTCCCAGCCTCCTGGCCTCCCAGCCTCCCAGCCTCCCAGCCTCCCAGCCTCCCAGCCTCCCAGCCTCCCAGCCTCCCAGCCTCCCAGCCTCCCAGCCTCCCAGCCTCCCAGCACACCCTCCCAGCCACCTGGGCCACCCCCTCCCAGCCCCAGCCCCACCACCTCCCAACCCCTCCCACCCCCTCCCAGCCCCAGCCCCGCCCTCCTACCCCCTCCCACCCCCTCCCATCCCCAGCCCCGCCCTCCCACCCCCTCCCAGCCCCAATGGCGCCCAGCCGGCGGCGTGCTCACCTTCAAGCCCTGAATAGTTCACCAAGAGCTGGTTATCTGCACTGCCCTAACGGCTTAAAAGCTACAGCAAGGAGGGCTAACGACATTGCCCAGGAGGTGCAGGCAGAGAATGAGCTGCTGATGACCGAGGCTCAGTTGCTACATGCTATTGAGGAGCTCCTTGTTGCCAAAATGCACGACCTTGAGGAGAAGCACCAGCACCTACAGGCAGCACACAGGCAGCTGAGATTGGATAACGAGTCTCTTGAGGCAGTCATCGAGGAGTGCAACCTGGCTATTACAATTGCAAGGCGTGATGTGCACCGCCTAGAGGCCCAGCTGCGCAAGTATCAGCGCCGGCCCCAGCTAACCCGCAAGCAGAGGCAGCAGCTACAGATCTTAAAGCAAACAGGTGTTTCTATTGAGGTCCTGCGGCGGTGGGCTGACAGCAACTGCAGCCGACTTGACACCCATGGCAGACCTGGTGGCACAACAGTGCAGCCCACACCGGAGCCGAGCCCACCTTAGCCCACACCGGGGCCGAGCCCACCTGAGCCCTCTGACTTCTTCATCCCCACGCAAGAGGCCCCACCTGGAAAGCCAGCAGCAAGGACAGCAGCATTCACAGCTCAGCACTACCTCAGCACAGCCAAGTTGATGTTGAAGACACATGTCAGCCGTCGCCGGCTTCCCACATGCCGGCGGCTGTTCATCAAAGAGCAGTGTGTGGTGGCCAACACTCACCGGCCTGGCGAGCACACAACTATGGGCCGGCAGCAGCGTGTGGTCTGCAAATACATTCGGCAACGAACCCTAGGTAAGGGCTGGGCTGGGCTGGGCTGGGCTGGGCTGGGCTGGGCTGGGCTGGGCTGGGCTGGGCTGGGCTGGGCTGGGCTGGGCTGGGCTGGGCTGGGCTGGGCTGGGCTGGGCTGGGCTGGGCTGGGCTGGGCTGGGCTGGGCTGGGCTGGGCTGGGCTGGGCTGGGCTGGGCTGGGCTGGGCTGGGCTGGGCTGGGCTGGGCTGGGCTGGGCTGGGCTGGGCTGGGCTGGGCTGGGCTGGGCTGGGCTGGGCTGGGCTGGGCTGGGCTGGGCTGGGCTGGGCTGGGCTGGGCTGGGCTGGGCTGGGCTGGGCTGGGCTGGGCTGGGCTGGGCTGGGCTGGGCTGGGCTGGGCTGGGCTGAAGGGGGGTAGGTCTGATGCTGCCAGCTCCTGGCTGCCCGCTCCAGGTTGCCTGTTCCAGGCTGCTACGGCTATGGTAGGCGCATGGTGCAGGCCCGGGGTCAGCAAGGTCAAGCATTGGAAGGTGGTAGGTGGAAGGTGGTAGGCCTCATAGAGTGGGACAGGTGGTGGTTGATGTGGGGGACCATGAGGGGCAGCATAGACTGTCAGCAGCATATGCTCTGACCTATGATGGGCGCGATTACAGCCACACCACTGTCGAAGAGGCTGAGAAGCTATCTGTTAGGGAGTTGCAAGCTTACCTTCGCTTCCGCCAGCAGGAGCTTATGAAGGGGTGGCTGAAGCCCAAGCTGAAGGGTCTTGTCATGGCCCATATCTGCAACACAGTAGCCGCCCTGCATGGCGATGAGCTGGGGGTAGCAGCAGGTGCCGGTGCTGGTGCCGCCCCTGACCTGCCCCCCCCTCCTGCTGCACCCCCCTGGCAGCAGCAGGCAGCAGGTGTTGGTGCCGCCCCTGACCTGCCCCCCCCTCCTGCTGCACCCCCCTGGCAGCAGCAGGCAGCAGGTGTTGGTGCCGCCCCTGACCTGCCCCCCCCTCCTGCTGCACCCCCCTGGCAGCAGCAGGCAGCAGGTGTTGGTGCCGCCCCTGACCTGCCCCCCCCTCCTGCTGCACCCCCCTGGCAGCAGCAGGCAGCAGGTGTTGGTGCCGCACCTGACCTGCCCCCCCCTTCTGCTGCACCCCCCTGGCAGCAGCAGGCAGCAGGTGTTGGTGCCGCACCTGACCTGCCCCCCCCTCCTGCTGCACCCCCCTGGCAGCAGCAGGCGGCTGGTGCTGGTGCTGCCCCTGGGCTGCCCCCCCCTCCTGCTGCACCCCCCTGGCAGCAGCAGGCAGCTGGTGCTGGTGCTGCCCCTGGGCTGCCCACCCCTCCAGCTGAGCAGCAGGGGGTCAGGGCGGAGCTGGACACTAGCTCGACACGCAAGCGGAGGGCGGGCGGGAGGGACCGGACCCAACAAGTCGAGCAAGGTAACGTAGCAATGGCCTTCACACCTTGTGTGGCCTTACAGAGTGGCCAGGTAGTAGGTACTACTCACGAAGCGGTCAAGCAATGCACCAGCGTTGTATACTTCCGAGCATGGGTGGAGGGGCGTCGTTACATCGGTTTTGCGTGCCATGTGCATTGTTTTGACTGCGGCGACTGTCCCTGACTGTTTGCAGAGGCTACTGGGCCACGTCGGTCGCGGCGGTCGGTCGCGGCGAGGCCCGCATGAGCAAAACTGGCATGAATTTGAATGTCAAGATTCGAGCCGCCATAGCACTCAGCACAGTGCACAGTATTAAATGTTACAAGCTGCACCGCATAGCTGACAGAGTCCTCTATCCAGGGATGTGCGAAACCTAAATAGAAACCACGTGGCTGAGACGCGGCGTCGTTTTGATTACCAGGGGTCGGTTTCCTATCATTTCCAGCCATTTTTTGAATGTTGGGGACACCTGAGTGCATGTGCAGTCATTGAAAGTCAGGTCCCACAAGGTCTGATTAAATGGCTCGTAAAATGTACCGTCAGTTTTTGTCGCGTTTACTGAACTCCAAGTGGTCAAACCGCGAAGCTAGGAACAACAGCCAAAGGTTACACCCAACTCACAGTGGTGCCTCTGATGTGCGCCGGATGCACAGAGACAGGTTATTAATGTAACGTTGAGCTTCACAACGTCCCCAGCTGTCAATGGCTGCAGGGCTTGGTAGCTTTCGCTCGCAGACCTCTTATGCACTTGCAGCTTCACACTGGCACGGTTTCCAGATCTGTACAGGGGGTGGATGTTGAGCAAGGTGGTACACAGCAGGACACGGACGAGCCAGGCACGCAGCACAGCTATCGCACTGAAGCAGGCTGGCTGCTGCTTTCGCTATCCTGACCACTGTACTCACGGTTTCAACGTATGGGTGTAGCTGCCCATGTAGCCCATGCCCATGCAGCCCATGCCCATGTAGCCCTTGCGCATGCATCCCATGCTTGATCAAGTAGGGCCATACACACCATGTTTGAGTGCAGGGAGCAGGGAGCTAGACCGCATCCTTAGTTGGCTGCTCTGGCTGTGTTGCACATCAGAGTTAGCTGTCAAGGCAACATCACGCAGTCACCCCAGTCATCACATTCATCAAAGTCAGGCAGATCAGGACAGGCAGAGCCACAAGCCGTCTCATCCCTGGCCGCCCACAATGTTGCGGTCACAGAAGGTATCCCTCCATGCCATACCATCACAGTCCTGACAACCCTGACCTGTTGTGAGCAGCCCCTTTACTGCACAGTGAGTGGTCGCTCACCCATGCCTTGCCTTGCCTGCGTTTGCAGCAGGTCTAGCGTGCCTGTCTTCGTGAAGTGCAAGGAGGCGGCGGCGCGCAACACATGCTCCGCTGCTGTCTAGCTCCACCGCGGAGCTGCGCCATGTGGCAGTGCCCCTCGAGCACAGCAAACGACCCCCTCTCTGCTTCACTTCAACGTCCAGCAGCTACACCCCAGTGCTGTGTCTAAGTCAGCAGCACCGGCCGCCGCAGCCCCAGCACCGGCCTGGGCACTAGGGGAGCCCTCAATGCACCGCAAGCCGTGTGTTGTCGCCGCTCCTGCTCTCCACTCCCAGCCAACATTGTGCCACCTACTGATCCTGGTGAGCGTGTGCAGCCCCTTGGTCCCTGGCACAGGGGAGAGCAACTTGCAGGTCCCTCTATGCACTGAGGGAAAGGGGAGAGGGGAGAGGGAGCTAGACCACTGCCTCGGACGGCTGCTTTGGCTGTGTTGTGCTGTTAGGCAGACCACGACCCTGGCCGCCCACGACGTCTCAGGACTCTGAGCACACTCACCCGTTGTCGCAGCAAGTCACACTGCAACTGCAGCCGCTGCCTTTGGGTTTGGGGTTTGCACTGTGTGTGATTTAACGCCACCAGCAGGGTGCTCATGGAGCATGCGCAACCGCTGCCTGAGCTGCATGGGGATAGGATGGCCAGCCAGGGAAGTCTTCCCAGGGTGCCTGCGTAGCCCTTTGCCCCTTCAGGGGCTGTAGTACACAACAGCCGCGAGGGGTGTGTGGAGGCTGGACCAGCAAGGTGTGGATGGTCAACATAGTACCCATGGCAGCAGCCCTGGAAGCAGCAGTGGTGGCAGCGGCAGCAGTGGTGGCAGCGGCAGCAGCGGCGGCAGCAGCAGCGGCGGCAGCAATGGCAGCAGCAGTGGCTATGACAACAGCAGCAGCTGATGCGTTGGCTCAAGCTGCAGATTCCAGAAGTGGAAGAAGGGGCACGTGTTAGGGACAGGATGCAGGGGTGAAGTTGGTTGACGATCAGGAGGGGGGTGAGGTGCGGGGAGAGGGTGCACCCTGATGTGCGTTGCTGCCCAAGCAGAGAAGGCCAGCCTAGCAGCCATCTTGATGTCACACCGTTTATCATGAGACCCTTGGTGGCTGGAGTTGCTGTCATCCCTGCTGTAGCACTCAGTCGCCCATAATTCCTAGCCGCTTCTGACCTGCTGGTCTAAGCCCTGTGCCACCACCCCAAGCCCCAGGTAGCTGGACCGGAGCATGGGCCTGAAATCTCAGCATAAGGTCACCCCCGCCATTGGCTGCACCCCTGATAACTATCCGACTGATCTGTAAGAGTTTTTCAGTGATTCTTGCGCAGGGCTGAGCAGCTCACGAGCGCGAGGCTAGCGGGCTGCTCGGGCTGATATGCACCTGTGCCGGGGCGGGCGGGGGTGTTGGAAGTTGGGGTCGCGATGTGTCGGGAATGGGCTGCTTAGTGGGGCTGGGATCAGCGAGCAGCTATCGCGCTCAGTGGCTCAGTTGCATGGCCGCGCACACTTTTTTTTGCGTCTCGCGACCCCATGTCAGATTTCACGAAATGTGGGCTTTTTTATTGTCCTCGTAACTTTCCAACCAGGACGTCAGATGCTGGGCTGGCAAGCTTGATCGATTCTTTGTGAGGAGTTCTAACGTGTCCCTTGACCGAAAACGCGATGCTCTCCTGATTGGGCCGTCCGTGCTGCTGAAAAGTTGACTCTCTTGCACCATGCATCCAATCGAAGTTTCGGCCATTAGTACGCTGCCGATCAGTGTAAGCCGTTTTTGATTCTACAGGTTGACTCTTCGTGCACCTTACACCCAGCCACATCAACCGTCAGCCTCATACTCCCCATGCACCTTACACCCACATAGATTGTCCACATTAGCCACATCCATTGTCCGCCTCATATTCAGCCTCCAGCTGCTCACTTTGCAGCTCTCTCAGCACCCAACGACGCAATTCCCGACGTCCCTCTTCCCTCTTCCACCCCATGTGCATGCGATATTCACGTTCACAGTGTTTGTTGGTCAGTTTGCCGAAGCACACCTCATCATGCAGCAAATCGGAATGGTACAACATCAACAATGCATAACACTCTTCGTCTTCCCTCACCTCCTTCACAGTGTCTTGAAACATGGGCATGGGCTCAAGTGGGGTGGTACTGTCAGGCTTCATGCACGGCTGGCATGGCACACTCATGCACGTGCTGCACGCACAACCAGCCATGGCCCATTGAGGCTGGTCCCCGTCAGGTGTGAACACCATGCGGTGCATTGCCCTGCACCCCTTCACATCTTTATGCATGCGTTCCACATCAGCCTCAGACATGCAGCATACAGTTGCTTGCCTAGCGTCGTCCAGCACAAGATAGCGCCGAAACATGATGTGGCCACGTTGCCTGTGGCTGGCACTAGTGTCTTGTGCATGGCATGGCACAGCAAAATGCCTGTTAGCCCAGTCAGTCAGCAGAGCAGCCCCACACACTTTCCCCACCAGCTCAGGATGCACTAACATCTGCTCCCTCCACTCCCTCTTAGCCACCCCACCCTCAGAGTCATGCGTGCTCTTGAAATGCGACGTGGCACCATATGACCATTGCACAGGCACCCCAAACCTATTGGCTAGATGCCAATGCAACCTGATGGCCTTGGCCCCCTTGAACTGTGATGCACAACCATCTGACCACAAACACAGCTGCCTCATGTCCATCTGTGGCAATGTCTGGAGGCGAGCTTGCTGCTGCTCCCTGGAATCCAGGTCTGCCTGCTGCTGCTGCAGCTGGTGCTGCCGCTCAGTAAGATCTTGCTCCCTCCGGCTAAGGTCCGCCTGCTGCTGCTCCAGCTGGTGCTGCCGCTCAGTTAACTGCTGCTCCCATTGCAGCAGAGCTGACCGCTGCTGCGCCACCGAATCAGCAAGTTGCTGCTCCTTGCGCTGAAGCTCACTCCGCTGGAGGTCCTGGAGTTGTTGCTGTAGATGCTGCATGCGCTGGTTGTGAGCAAGCTGCTGCTCACTGTGCTGCGGGTCTGCCTGTAGCTGGTGCAACTGCGCATCAGCCTCATCAGCACCAGCATCAGCCTGGGCCTCAGCCTCAGCAGCAATAGCCCCTGCTTGCACCATAAACTCAATGGGACCAGCAGCCTCTGCAGCCTTCCGCTGTGCCATAACCTCCCTCGCTTTCTGCACATTGGCACAGTTAGCCTTCACTCCCCTTTTCTTGCCAACCATGGCCTTCACTAGCCTGCATAGCGGCAAACACACATATCAGCACAATTACTGAACCGCATTGACCCATTTTTGGAGCTCGTGGTTGCTTGGGAGCCACAGGCACCAATGCGTTAAGCATCTTGTGCAACCTGTAGTTCGACGGCTTGCACCTGCCAGCAATCCGCCGTCGCAGTCACGTCCCTAGCTAGGGAAAGAGTCTCAATGCGTGCTGTGACGTTGCAACACTGTTGCGTGCCGACCTGAAAACTTGCAATGTCCAGTCACGATGCGAATTCACTCCGCGCTGGGTCCAGGCTGCCTAAAGTAGTTGCTAGGAGTGTCTGCGAAGCCCAATAACACGTCGCATGTTGGGCGCCAGCCACCCGGCAAACCGTTAGGACTGGAAGCACAGTCGTCAGGCTACAAGCAGCCCATCGCCCCAATCGGCGGTCTCATCCGTGCAGAAATGAGTAAGAAAGTTATCTCTTGAGCCATGGGGGTGCAGCCAATGGCGGGGGTGACCATAAGGGTGAGATTCTGCATATCCTACCCGAAACTGGGACTGTAGTTATACTCAGCCCTGTACAACAAACAGCTTTTGACAGGCAGCATGCAAACCTCGGACTCTCAGCACCTTGGCCCTCAACCTTGAGCCTTCATTGCAGTGGAACACTCAGTGTGGACCCCTACAAAATGGTGTTATTCCTGTGTGGAGTTCCCATGCACATGGCATACACATGGCCAAGACATGGCATACACATGGTCATGGTCGCCTACCACCTACATTATTGCCTGACCCAGAGGGCTATGACGTAGAGTTGCATGACAAACATGCACTAATCGTAAGCTGATGACAGCTCAAACGGGGGGGCACACACTACTGTGCCTCAGCGGGCTGCTGCTGGGTCTTGGGTGGCTTGTCTCGCACCCGCATGTTGCCCAGGCTAGGGTACTCCTTGCCCTTGGCGGGCAGCTTCCCTTGCTCTGGCCACCAGCACAGCTCCAGTGGGCGCCACCTGCTCTCCCCAATGCGCTGGATGTTCAGCGCTGCATTGCTGTCCCTGTCCAGCCACCTGCCTGGCTGTGGTGCCGGCTTTGCTTGGACCCACAGCATGCATTCTCTAACTGATGGCATGCAGCTCTCGACAGGCAGCCCCGGGGGTAGCAGCTATCAAGAAGGTTGGTGTGGGTGTGCCATGCTTTACCAGCAAATCTGTCTTCTGTGCCGTGCAGTATAAGTGAGAGGTGACCAAGGTCTCCACGGAGCGCAAGGCCAAGCGCAACCAGCTGGTGGTCTTCTTAATGGAGGCTGCGTTAAGTGCTGATGGTAAGGTTGCAAGCGCGGTGCTCTTGGCCTGCTGCAAGGTGTACGGGAGGCCAAGCAGGCGCAAGCTACAGCCAGGTAGACTGCCCAGATGAGCACTGCATCAGCCGGGTCGGCTCTGCGGTCACTGAGCTTGAGCCCTATGAAGACAGGTTAGATAAAGTACAAGGCCACTAGGCTTGAGTGATGACATCCTCTAGCAGACCAGATGAACCTCCAAAAGTGCTCCCAGCCTGGTTCCAATGCTTTGGCAGGCCAGTCTGGGACCTGATGTTGGGCCCTCAGCTGCCATTCCACCAGCTCCCACAGCCACCATGCAGCAAGCTAGCCACACTGGTAGCAACCTCATAGACGGGGCTCAATGCTCCACTGCCGGCCAAACGCAGCAAGCGCGCATCGAATGGTAGGGCCCCCCCCCCCCATGATGTAGACTGGTACAGCTGCTTGGCTCCCGCGCTGTACATGCCACGAAATGACCTTCAACGTGGCAAAGCTTTGATGTGCAGGCTTGAGCTGGAGCTGAGAGATGGGACACTCGCCAAGAGTGAACTCCAAGCCGAGCTATGCGAGCTAGCTAAGTGCGCATATAACCCGTATGTAACCCAGCGCGAGGGTTATCATGCCATTAGGCTAAGAAGTGTAAATTGCATGGCGCTGACTATACAGTTATACTGACTGTTGCAGCTATACAGTATACATCCTTGTGCCATATGAGGCTGACTACGGCGAGCCCATCGTGCACACTTCTCCTTGCACCAATGTGCTCAGATTGCCGGCAACTGCCACACACCTAGCGTGCATTATATGTTCCTGCACGGAGGTTGTCCTTCCCTGTGTCCCAAACCTGCTTACAATCCCTTGTACCTGCATCTTTCCAATGCAGTCTTCGTACTCATGTGCAAGCAATGCTCCAACAAGCCCTGTCAAGGCTGGGGACACTCTGCTAACTGCCAGAGCGCGCCATGTGGGCACAACATTGGGCTTATGCTTGGGTCATCGTAAAGGCTACTGCTAGCGTGCCTGTTGCCCATGTTAGCTCCCACTTTGGCATAGACGGTGTAACCCCTGGCCCCCGCCATGGTGGCTCTAGGGGGATGCAAGAGCGTGAGTGAGCCCACCCCCCTGCCAGCTGCTGCCCACACCCCTACCAGCTGCTGCCCACACCCCTACCAGCTGCTGCCCACACCCCTACCAGCTGCTGCCCACACCCCTATCAGCTGCTGCCCACACACCTGCCAGCTGCTGCCCACACCCCTACCAGCTGCTGCCCTGCTGCTAGGTTGGACAAGTCCAAGATTGCGCAGCACTGCGGGTGGGACAAGAGCACGGCTATCACGCACTACCTGACGGACGTCCAGACCGAAGCCTTGCTCTGCACGGCTAGTTGGCCTTTCAGCCCAAATCATGCAAGTCGAGTGTGGTGTATCATGCCAAACCCACTCACCCGTCGCTACGCACACGGCCGGGACAGTTCTTGTGCCTTGTGCGCATCTCGCAATGCCGCGGCCAAGACCGCAAGCCCGACGATGTAAGTTCGCGAGCGTTATGGCGAGGTTGCCATATGTTTCTTACGAGCAGGAGTCGGTACATCCCACACACACCGATAGTGCACTGACAATGTTAGCCCTCCACCAGATGGCGAGGTTTACACCACTACGTGCATCAAGACAAGCGCAGGGATGATGCCACTACGCTGCTCACACCTATGGCTACATCGTTTGACTAGTTGCCTTGCACATTTTTCACTTGTCTAAACTCCTGCCACACTTCTATGGGTGATAGTGGATTTTAGAATCTGATTATAGTGCAAAGGGCAAATGCAAGCAAGAAGTCATATACATTAGGTGTAATGAATCACGAACTCACGAACCCATGCACATCGCGGCCACACTGCAACGCTTGCACGCGGCCTGCGTCTTAAGTATCCTACACTGCCTTCACCTTCACAGCTATTGCGCCGGGTCCCTTGTTTGTCCTGGCACGGACATACTTGGACAAGAAAAAGTCGACAAACAGCGCTAGATATGCGGCATACATTGCCAGCCCAGAGAGATGACCAATGCTGTTGAATTTGCACGTGAAGGCACTTGCCACAGCCAGGATGCACTGCGCAAACATCTGTGTGATCTGCAGGGCCGTCACGGCCTGCGCCAACGCCTTTGGCCAACGTAGGTTCGCGCAAGCGCAGGCGTAATAGAAATACCTGCACGCACAAGAGATGCAGGAGGACTGGGCTGAGGACACCAACAGTGTGACCTAGGCATCTGCCAGCAACAACCCCAGCTTCATGTGGCTGCTGCTCGGCCGCACACTTCTGCTGGTGAGTAGAGGGCTGACGGCAACACTTGCACAGCTATGCTGCAAGCCCCACAGTACTCACATGATTGCATGCACGCCATAGTTCCAGCACACTCCGCTGATCATGTGGGGGTGCCACTGAAGGCCGCTGACAAACATGAAGGTGAAGATTGTGATGTGGTGATACCTGGAGCGTCCATCACAAGCTGGGCATGTCAGCTGCTGTCAGGAGCACAAGCAGGTCATGATACCAAGTGGCCGTCAGCTTGCTCCATCGGTTGGGTGATGCATGGTGAAGCCGGGCACAAGTGAGGTGACAGGGTTGAGTTTGCCCACAGCTGCTGCTGCACGTTTGGGTGTTTGGAGCATTGTGCGGGACATCCTATCAGCGATGCTCAAGGGGTGCTGAGTCAGTCCCCAAGTACGGCACCTTTGCAACGATGCTAGGTGTGCATCGTGTGCAGGGGCCTGCCAATTGTTAGCATCAAGACTCTAGCATGGTGGGCAAAAGAAGAGGTGTGCTTATGC
>JASKMD010000011.1:5933793-5936293 GCA_030144725.1 Haematococcus lacustris
GCTGCTGCTGCCGCTGCTGCTGCTGCTGCTAAAGCAGCAGCTGCTGCTGCTGCTGCTGCTGCTAAAGCTGCTGCTGCTGCAGCTGCTGCTGCTGCTGCTGCTAAAGCAGCTGCTACAGCTGCTGCTGCTACAGCTGCTGCTCCTACAGCTGCTGCTGCTAAAACCGCTGCTGCTAAAGCTGCTGTTGCTAAAACTGCTGCTGCTAAAGCTGCTGCTGCTAAAGCTGCTGCTGCTGCTGCTGCTGCTGCTGCTGCTGCTGCTGCTGCTGCTGCTGCTGCTGCTGCTGCTGCTGCTGCTGCTAAAGTTGCTGCTGCTAAAGCTGCTGCTGCTGCTGCTGCTGCTGCTGCTGCTGCTGCTGCTGCTGCTGCTGCTGCTAAAGCTGCTGCTGCTAAAGCTGCTACTGCTAAAGCTGCTGCTGCTAAAGCTGCTGCTGCTGCTGCTGCAGCTGCTGCTGCAGCTGCTGCAAAAGCTGCCGCTAAAGCTGCTGCTAAAGCTGCTGCTGCTGCTGCTGCTGCTGCTGCTATAGCTGCTGCTGCTACAGCTGCTGCTGCTGCTAAAGCTGCTGCTGCTGCTGCTAAAGCTGCTGCTGCTGCTGCTGCTAAAGCTGCTGCTGCTGCTAAAGCTGCTGCTGCTGCTGCAGCTAAAGCTGCTGCTGCTGCTGCAAAAGCTGCTGCTGCTGCTGCTAAAGCTGCTGCTGCTGCTGCTGCTGCTGCTGCTGCTGCTGCTAAAGCTGCTGCTAAAGCTGCTGCTAAATCTGCTGCTAAAGCTGCTGCTGCTGAAGCTGCTGCTGCTAAAGCTGCTGCTGCTATAGCTGCTGCTGCTGCAGCTGCTGCTGCTGCTAAAGCTGCTGCTGCTGCTGCTAAAGCTGCTGCTGCTGCTGCTGCTGCTGCTAAAGCTGCTGCTGCTGCTGCAGCTAAAGCTGCTGCTGCTGCTGCAATAGCTGCTGCTGCTGCTGCTAAAGCTGCTGCTGCTGATGCTGCTGCTGCTAAAGCTGCTGCTAAAGCTGCTGCTAAAGCTGCTGCTGCTGCTGCTGCTGCTGCTGCTGCTGCTAAAGCTGCTGCTGCTGCTGCTGCTGCTAAAGCTGCTGCTGCTGCTGCTGCTGCTGCTAAAGCTGCTGCTTCTGCTGCTGCTGCTGCTAAAGCTGCTGCTGCTGCTGCTGCTAAAGCTGCTGCTGCTGCTGCTGCTGCTGCTGCTGCCGCTGCTGCTGCTGCTGCTGCTGCTGCTGCTGCTGCTGCTGCTGCTGCTGCTACTGCCGCTCCTGCTGCTGCTCCTGCTGCTGCTGCTAAAGCTGCTGCTGCTGCTGCTGCTGCTGCTGCTGCTGCTAAAGCTGCTGCTGCTGCTGCTGCTGCTGCTGCTGCTGCTAAAGCTGCTGCTGCTAAAGCTGCTGCTGCTAAAGCTGCTGCTGCTGAAGCTGCTGCTGAAGGCTGCTGCTGAAGCTGCTGCTGAAGCTGCTGCTGAAGCTGCTGCTGCTGCTGCCGCTGCTGCTGCTGCTGCTGCTGCCGCTGCTGCTGCTGCTGCTGCTGCTGCTGCTGCTGCTGCTGCTGCTGCTGCCGCTGCTGCTGCTGCTGCTGCTGCTGCTAAAGCTGCTGCTGCTGAAGCTGCTGCTGCTGCTGCCGCTGCTGCTGCTGCCGCTGCTGCTGCTGCCGCTGCTGCGGCTGCTGCTGCTCCTGCCGCTGCTCCTGCCGCTGCTGCTGCTGCTACTGCCGCTCCTGCTGCTGCTGCTGCTGCTCCTGCCGCTCCTGCTGCTGCTCCTGCTGCTGCTGCTGCTGCTGCTGCTGCTGCTGCTGCTGCTGCTGCTGCTGCTAAAGCTGCTGCTGCTCCTGCTGCTGCTGCTGCTCCTGCTGCTGCTGCTGCTGCTGCTGCTGCTGCTGCTGCTGCTGCTGCTGCTGCTGCTGCTGCTGCTGCTGCTGCTGCTGCTGCTGCTGCTGCTGCTGCTGCTGCTGCTGCTGCTGCTGCTGCTGCTGCTGCTGCTGCTGCTGCTGCTGCTGCTGCTGCTGCTGCTGCTGCTGCCGCTCCTGCTGCTGCTGCCGCTCCTGCTGCTGCTGCCGCTCCTGCTGCCGCTGCCAAAGATGCTGCTGCTGCTGCCGCTGCTGCTGCTGCTGCTAAAGCAGCTGCTGCTGCTGCTGCTGCTGCTGCTTCTGCTGCTCCTGCTAAAGCTGCTGCTGCTAAAGCTGCTGCTGCTAAAGCTGCTGCTGCTGCTGCTGCTGCTGCTGCTGCTGCTAAAGCTGCTGCTGCTGCTGCTGCTGCTAAAGCTGCTGCTGCTGCTGCTGCTGCTGCTAAAGCTGCTGCTGCTGCTGCTGCTGCTGCTAAAGCTGCTGCTGCTGCTGCTGCTAAAGCTGCTGCTGCTGCTGCTGCTGCTGCTGCTGCCGCTGCTGCTGCTGCTGCTGCTGCTGCTGCTGCTGCTGCTGCTGCTGCTGCTACTGCCGCTCCTGCTGCTGCTCCTGCTGCTGCTGCTAAAGCTGCTGCTGCTGCTGCTGCTGCTGCTGCTGCTGCTAAAGCT
>JASKMD010000011.1:5946293-5951658 GCA_030144725.1 Haematococcus lacustris
GCCGCTGCCGCTGCCGCTGCCGCTGCCGCTGCCGCTGCCGCTCATGCTGCTGCTGCCGCTCCTGCTGCTGCTGCCGCTCCTGCTGCCGCTGCCAAAGCTGAAGCTGCTGCTTAAGCTGCTGCTGCTGCTGCTGCTGCTGCTGCTGCCGCTGCCGCTGCCGCCGCTGCCGCTGCCGCTGCCGCCGCTGCCGCTGCCGCTGCCGCTGCCGCCGCTGCCGCTGCCGCCGCTGCCGCTGCCGCCGCTGCCGCTGCCGCTGCCGCTGCCGCTGCCGCTGCCGCTGCCGCTGCCGCTGCCGCTGCCGCTGCCGCTGCCGCTGCCGCTGCCGCTGCCGCTGCCGCTGCCGCTGCCGCTGCCGCTGCCGCTGCCGCTGCCGCTGCCGCTGCCGCTGCCGCTGCCGCTGCCGCTGCCGCTGCCGCTGCCGCTGCCGCTGCCGCTGCCGCTGCCGCTGCTGCTGCCGCTGCCGCTGCCGCTGCCGCTGCTGCTGCTGCTGCTGCTGCTGCTGCTGCCGCTGCTGCTGCTGCTGCCGCTGCTGCTGCTGCTGCCGCTGCTGCTGCTGCTGCCGCTCCTGCTGCTGCTGCCGCTCCTGCTGCTGCTGCCGCTCCTGCTGCCGCCGCTCCTGCTGCCGCTCCTGCTGCCGCTCCTGCTGCCGCTCCTGCTGCCGCTGCCAAAGCTGCCACCAAAGCTGCTGCTTCTGCCAAAGCTGTTGCTGCTGCTGCTGCCGCCGCTGCTGCTGCCGCCGCTGCTGCTGCTGCTGCTGCTGCTGCTGCTGCTGCTGCTGCTGCCGCTGCTGCTGCTAAAGCTGCTGCTGCTGCTGCTGCTGCTGCTGCCGCTGCTGCTGCTAAAGCTGCTGCTGCTAAAGCTGCTGCTGCTGCCGCTCCTGCTGCCGCTGCCAAAGCTGCTGCTGCTGCGGCCGCTCCTGCTGCTGCTGTTGCTGTTGCTGCTGCTTTTGCTGCTGCTGCTGCTGCTAAAGCTGCTGCTGTTGCTGCTAAAGCTGCTGCTGCTGCTGAACTTGCTGCTGCTGCTGCTGCTAAAGTTTCTGCTGCTGCTGCTGCTAAAGCTGCTGCTGTTGTTGCTAAAGCTGCTGCTGCTGCTGCTGCTGCTGCTGCTGCTGCCGCTTCCGCTGCCGCTGCCGCTGCCGCTGCCGCTGCCGCTGCCGCTGCCGCTGCCGCTGCCGCTACTGCTGCCGCTCCTGCTGCCGGTGCCGCCGCTGCCGCCGCCGCCGCCACCGCCACCGCCGCCGCTGCCGCTGCCGCTGCCGCTACCGCTGCCACTGCCGCTGCCGCTGCCGCTGTCGCTGCCGCTGCCGCTCCGCCCCCCTCCAGCCCTAAAGAGCCTTGGGTTGCCCATTGTATCCGTTCCACCATTTTGAGTGGTCGGCGCAAAGTACCCTTCACCGAGCCACTCTTTGGCGACGTGAGTCTTACCGCTCCCAGCTGTGCCAACGAACCAGCGCACTTTCGGTTTCCAATTCCTGCGCTGGGAGCTGTTGTTCAAGTACATTTCGGCCAGCTTAGCTGCTTGATAGATCAAGGTAGTCTCACACACCTTGTCCAGACCCATACCGTCTTTCACCATTTGGATGGCTTTGGCCATGTCATCCCTGCTCCCCTGCTTGGGTTTCTCTCCATGTCCGATCAACACATCTCAACCTTTGGAGCAGTACACATAGTTCTGTTGTCCAACCCTAGTGTGGTACCCTTGGCCATCTCTACATGCGCACGTAGCAGCTTTTGGTCATGCTGCTGAACTGACGAGCAGAATCGTAGTACACATATGACATATCCCTGCAGGTGGGGGGTGCCGTTGTCATCGACCTCCTTGCCGACGATTCCATACCGGCTGTCACGCACAGCCGTCATGACCGCCTCGCAATCTTCAGCAGTGTAGTTGTTCAAGGTGAAGCACCATCCACGGCTGCGAGTGTCTTTTGCACTCATGTTGCCTTTTGTGTGGGATACCAAAGGTTATCCTTAAGCCCTGACGGACGCAGGGTTGACACACATGTCGGGGGTAATGGGGCTGGCGGTGAGGCACCTCCACGCGGTGGCCCTGGTAACAATCCGCGTTGACTTCGGTCGCACGGATTGGCTAAGCTACCTCACCACCGCACCCAGCGGTATATTAATTGGGATGCAACGGGACAGCCTTCCCAGGCTTGAACGGGCACCGCTTTGTCCAGCGGAATACAAATGAGGTCCGGGTGCCGCACACGACCGTTGCGGGTCATCGAGCTGTTGTGGAGTTGCTGGCGTCGTCAAGGAGGGAGCAGAGCTACCTCAACGCGGGACGTTGGCTGACAGCTGAAGTTTGGACCTTTGGAGCCTGAACTTCAGCTTCTAGTGCGACATCCGACGGACAAGGCGGGAACTGCTCTCGTCAACGAAGAGAAGGCATAGGTCCATAAGCCGAGTGCACTGGTCTTTGCTCCTCTCATGCCTCTTTGTTTGCCTTGGCTGCTAGTTGTGGTCTATGACTACAGCTAGGGCAGCTTGGTGGGGACATGTCCAGCCTGCGTCCCACTTTTGGAGGTGGGAGCAGGCTGCGCCACAGGCGGAAGCTCCTCCCTTGATGCACGCCGGTTTGTACCGGAGTGGTCTTCTTCTTCTTCTTCTTGTCGGGGGTAATACTAGCCCCCGACATGTGTCATTTCGATTTGATTGTGGGTTGCGGGGCAGTGGGAGCTCGCTGACGCGCTCGCTCCCCCGTGCCCTCCACTTGCGGTATGATGGCCCGCGTGAGCGCGACGGGGCCGGGCGCTACGCTCGCTACGCTCGCCACGCGCCCTCTCGTTGCGCTCGCCCCGGACGCTCGTTGACGCTCGCTTCGCCCCGCGGCTAAGAACCAAGAAGGAAAGAGCCGAGATCGCGTTGACGCGCGAAGAATTGCGGCGGGGTTCTTACCGGGCGCGAATGAACTAGGTGATCCTGAGGCTGTTGCCTTCATCGTCGACGCTGTACGCGCTCACTGGCTGGCCGGCGACTTGGATCTGCCGGCTACCGGTGGGCATGGCGGATTCAAACACCACGAGTTCGTTAGCCGTAGCGTTAGGCAGCAACCGCAATTGTTCGCGGTACATGACGCTGCCGATCCATGCCACATTGACGGCGGGTGTGAATGACGGCGGCCGTGGCAAGGCCAACGCGGAACCGAGCGCATTGCTGCCCTGGTTCTCAACACCCACGATGATTTCGGTACCTGCCGTATTGGGCATGACGACTCTAAGACGCACATGATCACAATGTATTGGGTAGCGGAATCAAATCGATTCTCTAGCACCGTCGCGTACTTGAGCGCTCGAATAGATTTCTTCGTCCATGTCCATGTACCTCCCGGGGGCAGGTACACCTCACACACGCGCAAAGATTGCCAGTGATCGTTCTAGACCGGACTATCTTTCAAACCAAGATGGCGTCTACCGCCAAGATCACGCGTGGAAACACCGCGTGCCACTATACCGGCGCCATGGCATCCCAACGGAGTGTAACTGAAATCGCTGTTAGCATAAATGCCGGGCAGGGTCGCACCAACTGAATTGTTGGGCATCTTGCCACGATGTCTGCAAGTGGTAGTCTGCAACCGCATACCTATGTCGGTAGGATTGCGCAATTCCAAATGCATATGGTCACCCCCGCCATTGGCTGCACCCCAGATAACTATCTGACTGATCTTTAAGAGTTTTTTCAGCGAATCTTGCACAGGGCGGGGCAGCTCTCTAGCGCGAGGGCTCTCTAGCGCGAGGCTAGCGGGCTGCTCGGGCTGATGTGCACCTCACTCACACAAATTAGCAGCGTCACCTGCGCTGGAGCCATGTGACTCCCGCGCTGCAGCTATGTGGCTCCCGCGCTGCAGCTATGTGGCTCCCGCGAGGCAGCCATGCGGCTCCCGCGCTGCAGCCTTGCGGCTCCCGCGCTGCAGCCCTACGGCTCCCGCGCTGCAGCCATGCGGCTCCCGCGCTGAAGCCTTGCGGCTCCCGCGCTGCAGCTATTAGCTCCCGCGCTGCAGCTATTAGCTCCCGCGCTGCAGCTATGTGGCTCCCGCGCTGCAGCCTTACGGCTCCCGCGTTGCAGCCATGCGGCTCCCGCGCTGCAGCCTTGCAGCTCCCGCGCTGCAGCCCTAGGGCTCCCGCGCTGCAGCCATGCGGCTCCCGCGCTGCAGCCTTGCGGCTCCCGCGCTGCAGCCTTGCGGCTCCCGCGCTGCAGCTATTAGCTCCCGCGCTGCAGCTTTGTGGCTCCCGCGCTGCAGCCTTGCGGCTCCCGCGCTGCAGCTATGTGGCTCCCGCGCTGCAGCCTTGCGGCTCCAGCGCTGCAGCCATGCGGCTCCCGCGCTGCAGCCTTGCGGCTCCCGCGCTGCAGCTATTAGCTCCCGCGCTGCAGCTATGTGGCTCCCGCGCTGCAGCCTTACGGCTCCCGCGCTGCAGCCATGCGGCTCCCGCGCTGCAGCCTTACGGCTCCCGCGCTGCAGCCTTGCGGCTCCCGCGCTGCAGCCTTGCGGCTCCCGCGCTGCAGCCTTGCGGCTCCCGCGCTGCAGCCCTACGGCTCCCGCGCAGTAGCCATGCGGCTCCCGCGCTGCAGCTATGTGCTCCCGCGCTGCAGCCTTACGGCTCCCGCGCTGCAGCCTTGCGGCTCCCGCGCTGCAGCCCTACGGCTCCCGCGCTGCAGCTATGTGGCTCCCGCGCTGCAGCCATGTGGCTCCAGAGCTGGAGCACCTGTTACCTGCTCTGCAGCCATAAGGCTCCAACGCTGGAGCACTTGGTACCTGCGCTGCAGCCATGTGGCTACTGCGCAGGTACCATGCGGTACCTGCTCTCTTACAATTACAATGTTTGTACTACTGTCTATCTTCAGCTGACAACATAGTGCTTTACAATATTGTGCTGTCAACATAGTGCTTTCAATTTAAAGCTTTTTAAACCATCATCTATCCATTGGCATGTGGCAGCTAGGTGTGTTGAGGGTGATTCCTTCCAAGGCAGAGGGGTGGGGGTGGGGTGGGGTAGTTGGGGAGGCGAGGAGAGATGTGGAGAAGTGAGGGGAGGGTGATATACTTGAAGGTGCTAGTACATGGTGGTAGCACCCGGTGGGTATGGGAAAGGAGAAGGGGGGTGGGGGGGAGGGAGAAGGGAGGTAAGTGTGACCGTAAAACCATGCAGGCAAACACACGGCATGCCAGCTACATCTGTTGTTGCACTGTGCGGTCAGGCGGATGAGGATTGGGAGGGGAGGCAGGAGGGGAGGAGAGGCTGGAGGGGTGGGGAGGGCAGGAGGGGAGGGGAGGCAGCTCTTGACTTGTTGCGCACAGGTATGGTGGGCTTTCTCCTGGCTGCTGGGACGTCATGGGGGAGGTGACGGGGAGGGGGGAAGTGGGG
>JASKMD010000011.1:5952158-5975773 GCA_030144725.1 Haematococcus lacustris
GTGGTGGTGCCCATGCCCCACACCTGAGGGTCCAGCTGCAGGTGAGCCCAGGGGCCCAAGAGCCACTCCTCCTTAGGCCAGGTGCCAGGCCCCTCGTCAGCTGGGCCGACAGCAAGGCCTCCCGCCCCGCCCCCTGCTCCCCTACGCCCTCCACCTCCTCCACGCCCTCCCCCCCTGCCCCCGCCCCGCCCCCTTGCCCGCCCCCCTCCCCTGCCCGCCCCCCTGGCCCCTCCTAGCTCCTGCCCCTGAGCCTGCTCCTGCGCCATGTGACGCTGGGCGGGTAGAGGTCGGAGGTGGGTGGCTCGCTCCTCCGGGGTCAGCCTGTAGCTGGGCTTGTTGAGCCGGGCCACCGCTGCTGGCTCCCAGGCCGCCCCCTCCTCCGCCCAGAAAGCCCCTAGGGGACCCTGCCCTGTGGGGTCTAGGGGGTAGAGGCGGCCGTTGGGGCCCACCCAGTGGGAGGGCTGGAGCATGGGGGTGCGTCGCATCACAAACCCCACCCCTGGCCCAACCCTCAGGCACTCCCACTCCGGCCGTGGAGGCTGCAGGCGGTCCACCATGCCCTGCCAGGGCTCGGGGAGGCAAGCCCTGACCAGGTCGGCAGCCCATCGGGCCTCCCCCTCCAGCTGGTGGCTGTGGAGGGCCTCCCTCACGTGGCGGACGTGGGTCCAACCCTGCTCAGCTGCTGCCTCCCTAGCTGCTGGGTTCATGCGGACTTGCGCGTTGTACCACAGCGGCTCCGCCAGCACCGAGAAGAAGGACTGGCTAGCGGGGGGCACCGCACGGAACAGCTTGAGCTCAGCCAGGGCCGCCACGTGAGCTTGCAGCCGCGAGCTGATGCCTCGCGAGGGGGGGGCGGTGGGGTCGGTGATGACCCACGTGCTGAGGCCGTGGGAGGGGTCTGCCAGCAGGCTGTGGGTCAGAGGCTGCCAGGGACGAACCCTGGGCGACCAGAGCTGGGCCAGCATCTTCGCCAGCATGGCCGTGCTGGTGACCCCCAGGTCGGGAAGCCCCACCCCTCCCTCCCCCCGGGGCATCACGCAGATGGCCTTGCTAGGGTAGAGGCGGCTGCTGTTGGGGCTGCGCTCCTGGGGCAGGTCTGAGGCTGCCACAAAGCGGTTGACAGCCAAGGCCATGGCTTGCGCCAGAGCAGCGGAGGGTTGCACGAAGGCCATCTGGTAGATGGACTTGGAGGCCAGGCACTGTTGTGCCACCTGCACCCGCCCCAGGAGGTTGAGGCCTTGGGGCCGCCAAGGGAGGGAGGCTGCCATCATGGCCGCCGCCGCCCCACCGAAGGCGGCCTCGCTGGTGGCAGCGTAGGAGGCCGCCCCAAGAGGGACCCCCAGGTGGCGCACGGGCACCCCCACTCGGACAGCTGGGATGACCACCTCCGGCTCCTGCTCCCCACCCTGCTCCCGCCCGCCCTGCTGCTGCCCTTGCCCGCCACCTTCCCCCGGCCCACCCCCTAGCCCCTGCTCGCCCACCTGCCCCTGCCCGCCCCCTTGCCCCCCATCAACCCCCCATCCTCCCCTCCCCGCCCCCTCGGGGCCCGAGCCCTCCTGGTTACCCAGCCCGGGCTCTGGCTGGGCGCACGGCAGGGCTGAGCTCTTGCTCGCGCTAAGCGCAGGGCCCCCAGCGGCGCGGAACAGGCCCAGGGCATCCACTACCACCTTCCCGTCTCTGACCCGATCGAGCACCACGATGGTGAGGTCATCCGCATACTCCTTGGAGGGGAGCGCGGGGGTTAGGGCGGCCCTGTGCATGGCCAGAGGGCTGGAGGGGATGATGGGGGTGCTGATGCGGCCTGCCAGCTGGAGCGAGCTGAGGTAGCTGACCAGCGGCTGGAGCACGATGCACCAGTAGAGCGGGGATGCCCCGCTGCCCTGCAGCAGCCCCGACGCAAGGGGGAAGCTGTCGGTGAGGTGGCCGTTGACCAGCACCTGGCTCGTGGCACCCCGGTGCAGCAGCTGAGCCCAGCGCACATGCCCCTCCCGGCAGAACCCCATGGCCTCCATCGTGTCCTGGAGCAAGCCCCAGGACACGTTGTCATAGGCCCCCGCCAGGTCCAGCAACAACAGCCAGGCTGGGCTGCCCCGCTGCTGCAGGTACTCCAGCAGGCCCAGGTGGAACTGCACGCTGTCGCTGATGTCCCTGCCCAGGATGAAGGCCGATTGAGAGGGGGACACCAGCAGGTCCAAGGGCAGCTGCAACCGGTCCTCCACTGCCCTGGCCACCAGGCGCACGTCGCAGTTGAGCAGCGTGATGGGGCGGTAGCCGGCCACCTGGTCCCTCGGCTTGCCAGCCTTGGGCACGAGGGTGATGATGCCGGTCAGGAACTCAGCCAGCGGGGCAGGGTCAGTGGTGTCTGCCAGGGCCTCTCGCAACATGGCCCGCAGCGGCCGCCCCAGCTCCACCCACAGCCGGTCGTAGACCTCCATGGGCAGCCCATCTAGCCCCGGGGCCTTGCTGTGCGCGCAGCCCTGCAGAGCCCGGCCCAGCTCCTCCTCTGACAGCATAGGGCTGCCATCGGGGCCCTCGGCAGCCCTGGCCTGGGTGGGGGTGAGGTGGGAGGTGAGGCTGCCGAGCAGCGTGGCGCGCGCAGCTGTGTCCACCGGCTTGGCTGCGTAGACTCCGGTGGGCTCGGCAGCTGAGTAGTGCTGCTGGAACGCCCTGCACGCTGCCTTCACCCCGGCCGGCGTGGTGAGGTCTGCTGGCTGGCCTGGCTGTCCGGGGAGCTGGAGAGAGGAGATGAGGGTGGGGGTGTGCGCGGGCTGGTCGCGATGGTAGAAGTAGAAGGAGGAGCGGTCGCCGTAGTACTGGTCGAGGACTGCGCTGGCCAGCAGGGACTGCTGGGCCCCCTGCTCCCTCGCCCCCACACCCGCCAGGGCTGCGGCCTCTCCCAGGTGTTGCGCCGCCTGCACCTCAGCCTCCCCCTCTCGCTCCACCCGCACCAGCTGCCGCACGAGGTGAGCCCTGGCCACTGCTGCCGCCTTCTCCCTGCGCTGCTGCAGGTCACGCTGCGCGCGGCGCTGGGCCCGCAGGAAGTGCTGGGCACGCATGGCCATGCCTTGCTTGATGCGGGCCCACCTAGCCCTGTGCCCATCCCTAGGCAGCCCCAGCTGACTCGCAGCCTCGTGGTGATGTGCCTCCGCCTGTAGGAAGTCCTTGAGGCAGTCCAGCAGGTCAGGGTTGTCGAGGTGGGCGGGGTGCAGCTGCCAGGGAGCGGGGACGGTGAGAGGCAGATCGGGGGGGCACACTGCCACTGACACGGGCCGGTGGTCGGTGGGCACAGGCAGCACCCCCTGGATGGCGCTGTCCATCTGCCACTGCACCAGCTCCTCCGAGATGTACCACCGGTCGAGGCGCGCACCCGTCTGCCAACGCTCGCTGAAGTGGGTGAGGTCTCTCTTGGAGGGGTGCAGATGGCGCCACGGGTCCACCAACCCCCGCTCACCCACCAGCTGCCGCAGCTGCTCCGCCCCCTGTCCCCGGCTGCCCACCCAGGCCTCCCCATGCTGCGAGCCCTGCGGGATGCCCACTCTGTCCACGGGGGCTAGGATGCAGTTGAAGTCGCCCCCCATGAGGAGGAGGCGGCGGTCGGCGGCTGGCGGGAGGCAAGCGGGGAGGCACTCTGCGTAGAACGCTGGCCGCTCTGCCTGCTGCGCCGGGGCGTACACGCACACTAGGGACACCGGCCTGCCTGCGAGCTCCCCGTCTACCCGCAGCACCCGCCCCTGGGCCCCCTCTGCCTGCAGCTGCACCTGGGTGCACCCCTGGAGGATGGTGGAGGGCTTGACCAATACCAGGCAGCCTTGGGAGCTGCCGGTGCCGGGGGTGTAAAACCACTGCCCCCGCCAGGCGGGCTTGGCCCCCGATTGGGCTTCTGCCCACTGCCACACGCTCTCCGCCCTATGGCACTCTTGGAGGAACACCACTTGCGCCGGGCTGTCAGCGGCCCAGTCAAGCAGGGCCTGCAGTTTGTGCGGCTGGGCAAGGCCCTGCACGTTGAGGGTGACTGCCAAGAACCTGGCGGCCACACCTGGGCGCTGCATGGCTAGTCCTGGCTTGCCCCCGCGCGGGCTACGCGTGTGTGGAGGAGGGCGGGTGGGCTGGGAAGGGGAGGCGGGCCTGGCAAAGGAGGAGGGCCGGGGGGGGGGGGTGGAGTGGCCTCAATGCACGCCAACTTGGCCCCCGGGCGGCGCAGGCGGATCCGAGGCTCACGCGAATAGATGGCCAGCGGGGGCCGCAGGGGCAGAGGACCGAGCTGCTCGACCTCCTCCCCAAGCTGAGCTGCCTGCTCGGGCTGCGGCCGCTTAGGCACCCTCAACCTCCCCTCCCGGGGCCTTGCTGACTCAACTACAGGGCTGTCACAGGAGGCCCCCAGCGAGCTGGACAGGCTAGCAGAGGGGCTGAGCAACCCGTAGCGGCGCACGTGTGGGGACCCATGGCCAAACTGCGCAGCACGCTGCCTGCCAGCTTGCTGGTGCCCTGCACGCCGTGCCTCCCACTCCCCAGAACTGGAACCGGAAGAAGGGATGCCAAATCGGCGCCGGCGAGGCCCCCCTCTGGTAGGCTGGGTAGCTGGCTGCGTGTTGCCTCGCCTCGACCTACACTGAGCCACCCGCTGCCTCTCCTCCCGCCTAGCCCTCCTGTCATCCGGGGAGGGGCGCGGAGGTGCCCTCGCGGCGGTGTCAAGCCAGCGGGGAGGCTGACTACCCTGCAGCTCACCGGACCCAACCCGCACCGTGCCGAGCCGGGTGCCCAGGCCGGTGGAGGGACCAAGCTCCTGGGCTGGGAGAGGGGCAACTGCGCCAGACCCCGTGACCTCCGTGCGGCAAGGGGCGGTGGGGGCCGCTACCTCGGCGTCCATGGGGTCCCGGGAGGGAGAGCTGGCGAAAGGTTCCCCTCCCACCCACTGCCCGGCTGCGGCTAGGCCCCTAGCTGTGGCATCTCTCAGCTTTCGGGCAGCGAGCTTGCCCTTGGAGGCCAGCACCGCGCCCTTAGAGAGGGCCTTACCCAGCAACCCCAAGTGCCCCGGGGAGCGCGGAGAGGCTGGTGGGGGAGTACCGGCAAGGGAGCCAGTGGCAACAGACCCCTCAAGAGGCACGGGATGGACAGCGGGAGGGTAAACAAGGGGGGGAGGGGCGGCCCAAGGGGGGCTGAGAGGGCCAGAGGTGGGGAGAGGGGTGTGTGGGGAAAGCGCGCAACGGGACGGGACGGAGCAAGGCGCATGCGCCCGAGCCACGAAGGCCCCCAAGGCGCTAGGCTGGAAGGTGGTGGGCGTTGGGAAGAGGGTAGTGGGCACGGGACGGGGAAGGCGTGGGCGATCCCAAACCATCGGAGACGGCCCGGCCCCAGCCCCAGCCCCAGCCCCAGCCCCAGCCCCAGCCCCAGCCCCAGCCCCAGCCCCAGCCCCAGCCCCAGCCCCAGCCCCAGCCCCAGCCCCAGCCCCAGCCCCAGCCCCAGCCCCAGCCCCAGCCCCAGCCCCAGCCCCAGCCCCAGCCCCAGCCCCAGCCCCAGCCCCAGCCCCAGCTCCAGCCCCAGCCCCAGCCCCAGCCCCAGCCCCAGCCCCAGCCCCAGCCCCAGCCCCAGCCCCAGCCCCAGCCCCAGCCCCAGCCCCAGCCCCAGCCCCAGCCCCAGCCCCAGCCCCAGCCCCAGCCCCAGCCCCAGCCCCAGCCCCAGCCCCAGCCCCAGCCCCAGCCCCAGCCCCAGCCCCAGCCCCAGCCCCAGCCCCAGCCCCAGCCCCAGCCCCAGCCCCAGCCCCAGCCCCAGCCCCAGCCCCAGCCCCAGCCCCAGCCCCAGCCCCAGCCCCAGCCCCAGCCCCAGCCCCAGCCCCAGCCCCAGCCCCAGCCCCAGCCCCAGCCCCAGCCCCAGCCCCAGCCCCAGCCCCAGCCCCAGCCCCAGCCCCAGCCCCAGCCCCAGCCCCAGCCCCAGCCCCAGCCCCAGCCCCAGCCCCAGCCCCAGCCCAGCCCCAGCCCCGCCCCGCCCGCCGCTGCTGCTGCTGCTGCTGCTGCTGCTGCTGCTGCTGCTGCTGCTGCTGCTGCTGCTGCCGGTGCTGTTGCCGCTGCTGCTGCTGTTGCTGTTGCTGCTGTGCTACAGGCACCAGCCTCGCTCCCTCTGTACCAGCAGTGCCACCCTCAGCTGAGGCGCGCTGGTGGGGTGTGGCGGCAGCCTGGGGCTGACTAGCTGTGATAGCCCTGCCGTCCAGCGACTCTGCCCCTCCACAGCCGGGCCAAGAGGCCTGGTCTTGGGTAGGGGCGGGGGAGGAGAGGAGAGCTGAGAGCAGCTCCGGCTGAGGGTCTAGGGTGCTCCTACCGGCTCGGAGGGCCCTGCTAGCGGCGGAGAACACGACGGCTAGAGCCTTGCCCCCCACATCTCCCGACTTACCTCCGGAGGAGCTGGTCATGTCCATTCGGGGAAGTAAGGACCTCCTGCCTCGTGTAGGAGCTGCTGCACCGCCTAGCGGGAAGGGCCGGCTCGCGGGCCCCTGACCGGTGGAGGGGGCGGCTGAGCTGCTCGGCGACAGACCCTGCGCCTCCTTCTCCCCCGGCTGCGCTGACTCCCCCCTTGAGCACACCTGGGCAGCCCAGGACGGGCCCAGCCACGGAGTCCCCCCAGATCGCTCTGCTGTAGCTGGGCCCCAGGTGCTATCGAACCGGGAAGGCCTTCCACGGGGCGGAGCAGACGGGTGGATCCCGAGACCCTTGAGCCCTGGCCCTCTAGCCCCTGACTCAACCCCTGCCCCCGCTACAGCCTCTGATCCCGCCCCCGCTCCCACCCCAGGGCTGTGCTGCTGCTGCTGCTGCTGGGCCACCTGGGCGCCCTGCGCCACCCGGGCCTCCTCATCCCCAGCCGTGCCACCCCCAACTGAAGTGCGCTGGAGGGGGGCGGCAGCAGCTGCGGTAGGGTGAGGGCCCCGGGAGGTAGGGCTATGCAGCGACTGCTGCTGCTGAGCACCCTGGGCGCCCTGCGCCACCCGGGCCCCCTCGTCCCCAGCTGTGCCACCCCCATCTGAGGTGCGCTGGAGGGGGGCGGCAGCAGCTGAGGCAGGGTGAGGGCCCCGGGAGGTAGGGCTTAGCAGCGACTGCTGCTGCTGAGCACCCTGGGCGCCCTGCGCCACCCGGGTCCCCTCATCCCCAGCTGTGCCACCCCCATCTGAGGTGCGCTGGAGGGGGGCGGCAGCAGCTGAGGCAGGGTGAGGGCCCCGGGAGGTAGGGCTTTGCAGCGACTGCTGCTGCTGAGCACCCTGGGCGCCCTGCGCCACCCGGGCCCCCTCGTCCCCAGCTGTGCCACCCCCATCTGAGGTGCGCTGGAGGGGGGCGGCAGCAGCTGAGGCAGGGTGAGGGCCCTGAGAGGTAGGGCTTTGCAGCGATTGCTGCTGCTGAACACCCTGTGCGCCCTGCGCCACCCGGGTCCCCTCATCCCCAGCTGTGCCACCCCCATCTGAGGTGCGCTGGAGGGGGGCGGCAGCAGCTGAGGCAGGGTGAGGGCCCCGGGAGGTAGGGCTTTGCAGCGTCTGCTGCTGCTGAGCACCCTGGGCGCCCTGCGCCACCCGGGCCCCCTCGTCCCCAGCTGTGCCACCCCCATCTGAGGTACGCTGGAGGGGGGCGGCAGCAGCTGAGGCAGGGTGAGGGCCCCGGGAGGTAGGGCTTAGCAGCGACTGCTGCTGCTGAGCACCCTGGGCGCCCTGCGCCACCCGGGCCCCCTCAACTCCTAAAGCGCCACCCTTCACTGGTGAGATGTGTTGGTGCTGTTGCCACTGAACTCCGAGCCCATCCCGATGAGACCCATCACCTGTAGTGCCCTTGGCTGTTACCTGGCCCTCTGCGACTGGTAGGGCAGGGGGTACACCTGGAGGTTGGGCGAGGGGCTGAGCAGAGGGTGGAGGGGGAGGTAGCGAAGGGGAAGCACATGGTGGCTGGGTATGGGGCTGGGCAGAGGGAGGTGGGGGAAGATGAGAAGGGGGAGGGGGTGGAGGTAGAACCGGGGAGTCACCAGGAGGCTGGGCAGGGGGCTGTGCCGGGGGATGGGGAGGAGGATGGGCAGGGGGTGGAGGGGGAGGTAGAGCAGGGGGAAACGGGGGAGGTTGAGCCGGAAAATCACCAGGAGGTTTAGCATGGGGCTGGGCAAGAGGCAGGGGAGGAGGATGGGCAGGGGGAGGTATGGGAGGTAGGGCAGGGGGGTCACCTGGTGACTGGGTAGGGGGCTGAGCTGGGTGTGGCGGGGGAGGTTGGGCAAGGGGGGGTGGAGGAGGTAGAGCAAGGGGGTCATCAGGTGGCTGGGAAGGGAGCTGGGCAGGGGGCTGAGGAGGAGGATGGAAAGGGGGAGGAGGGGGAGGTTGAGCAAGGGTGTCACCTGGTGGCTGGGCACGGGGCTGGGCAGGGGGTGGTGGGGGAGGTTGAGCAGGGGGAGGCGGGGGAGGATGAACGTGGGGTCCACCAGGAGGCTGGGCAGGGGGTTGGGGAGGAGGATGGGCATGGGGAGGCGGGGGAGGTTGAGCAGGGGGGTCACCTGGTGGCTGGGCAGGGGTCTGGGCTGGGGGGGGTCCTTGGTCGAGCAGAGGCTGTGTGTCCCCCCACAGCTGCAGGATCTGCAGCTTGCCCCAGCCAGTAGGAGTGGCATACACCTCAGGCAGCAGGGCTAGCTTCGGGTCCCCTAGAGGGGGCACCACGACAGCCTCCACTATGGCCCCGTTACCCCCCGGCGACCCCCAGAAACTGCTGGTGCGGGAATGGGCACCCAACCGCTCGCTGAGCACGACTGCTGTGTGCAGGTCCAGGGCCTCCGGCAAGCCCGCTGTAGGGGCCGGGCTGACCTTGTACCCCACTGCCTTAAGCACCCCCTCTACCAGACCCTCCCTAGACGCCAGGGGGTAGTGGTGGTGGAAGACCAGCTTGACTGCACCTGGGGGGGGGCCATGGTCCATGGGCTCCAAGGGCACACGCACGCTCCGGCCGTAGAGTGGCATCTCCAACCACGGCTGGGAGATGAACTGGGAGTCCAAGGCCCTTCCCTCCATGCTGGCTGCATCATGCACGACCACCAGGCTGTAAAGGGGGTGGCCTGCAGTGTGGAGGGTGGAGAGGGAGGCAACAGCACTGCCATGCCGCTGTTTGTGAGCCAGCAGGGCTGTGCTGCAAGCCTCTGCGAGAGCCCAGGCATCTTCATTAGGGGCAGGCAGCAGGGGGCTAAGCTGCTGGAGCCGCTGCAGCTCCTTGCTGGCGACGCGCCCGATTGGCATGAGCCACGCCATGGGCCCGCCGACCAGGGGCTCAAAAAGGGGAGGGCATGGGTCCCGGGACAAGAGAGGGGCCTGGGACCACGCCAAGTGCCGAAAGACAGGCACAAGCTGCTGCGATCTGCAGCTGGCCTCCATGACGCGCTAAGCCGAAGCGACCTGGAGGGCCACAGGCGCAGGCAACACGCGAGCTTGAGACGGGCACAAACTAAGGGTCAAGCGCACTGGTTGAGCACTTAACTCAGCCTTCCCCCATTGACCCGGGGGCTAGGCTTGGTTCTCAGGTACGCCGGCTCGCACTGAATTCAGTGGAGCGAACCCCGGCGGTGGGCCTTCGACCGTTGTCGTCTCCTTTACAGGGACGCGACAGGCGCCGGCAGAAGGCGAGGCACGCGGGGGGAGGAGGAAGGGGGGGAGAAGGAGAAGAGGGTGGGGGAAGGGCAGCTGGGCGGAAGCTGCAGCGGTTGAGGCGGTTGCCTCAGGCAACCGATAGCGCTGTAGGCTCCCGCGAACTGCTGGCTGTGGTTCGCACAAGAAGCAACAGCAGCTGCACACAGCGATAGCAGGAAAGGACCTGCGGCTGGAAAGGCTGCTAGAGGCGGTTGGAGCGGTTACACCTGCGGCAGCTGCGAGGTAGCGGCGGCTGGGATGAGGCGCTCAGGTGGCGGCGCCTGAGAGAAATGGCTGCGGCTGGCGCAACCTGACAGACGTTAGGTAGCGGAAAGCCGAAAAGAGCAAAAGCGCTGCTGGCTGCTGCTGGCGGCTGGTGGCGGCTGGTGGCGGCTGGCTGCGGCTGGCTGCGGCTGAGAGCAGACAGACAAAGACGACCACACCACCTTAACGCAGCTCCTGCTCCTTGCTGTTTAGCTGCTCCGCAGGCTGAAACTCGCGACTTGCTGCCTTAGCAACAAAAACTGCGAAACAACGCTCCTCCGGCTGCTCCTGCTGCGAAAACGCTAGCTGTGCTAACGGGAGGCGCTAACTCGCGACCCACGCGAAACGGCAGGCTGCGAAAAGTGCGGGAGGCGAAAAAGAAGCTGGTGCGCCCTGGCGGAGGTGTCAAGCCAACGAGGCGGTTGGCTGCCCTGCACCTCCTCGGGGAGCCGCTCCTCCACATCCCTGCCCTGCTGCTCCCGCTCCCCCGTTGCCCCCTGGCCTGCCACCTGCTGCGCGCTGGCCTCCCACTTGAGCTCCAGCTCCCTCAGGGCCCCATCAGCCACCGCTGCCACCTCCGGATCACCCGCTGCCCGGGGGGGGCGCACACCCCACAGCGCAGGCCACAGGTTTCCACTGGGTGGGGACAGGGGGTCGTCACTGACGCGCTGGAGCTGGTGGAGGCGCACCCTGGCATGCTTGACCGTGGGTCCAACCCTGCGCAGCTGCCGCCTCCCTTGCTGCTGGGTTCATGCGGACTTGCGCGTTGTCCCACAGCGGCTCCGCCAGCACCGAGAAGAAGGACTGGCTAGCGGGGGGCACCGCACGGAACAGCTTGAGCTCAGCCAGGGCCGCCACGTGAGCTTGCAGCCGCGGGCCGATGCCTCACGAGGGGGGGGCGGTGGGGTCGGTGATGACCCACGTGCTGAGGCCGTGGGAGGGGTCTGCCAGCAGGCTGTGGGTCAGAGGCTGCCAGGGACGAACCCGGGGCGACCAGAGCTGGGCCAGCATCTTCGCCAGCATGGCCGTGCTGGTGACCCCCAGGTCGGGAAGCCCCACCCCTCCCTCCCCCCGGGGCATCACGCAGATGGCCTTGCTAGGGTAGAGGCGGCTGCTGTTGGGGCTGCGTTGCTGAAGCAGGTTTGAGGCTGCCACCAAGCGATTGACAGTTAAGGCCATGGCCTGCGCCATAGCAGCGGAGGGTTGCACGAAGGCCATTTGGTAGATGGACTTGGAGGCCAGGCACTATTGTGCCACCTGCACCCGCCCCAGGAGGTGGAGGCCTTGGGGCCGCCAAGGGAGGGAGGCTGTCATCATGGCCGCGGCCGCCCCCCTGAAGGCGGCCTCGCTGGTGGCAGCGTAGGAGGCCGCCCCAAGAGGGACCCCCAGGTGGCGCACGGGCACCCCCACTCGGACAGCTGGGATGACCACCTCCGGCTCCTGCTCCCCACCCTGCTCCTGCCCGCCCTGCTGCTGCCCTTGCCCGCCACCTTCCCCCGCCCCACCCCCTAGCTCGCCCACCTGCCCCTGCCCGCCCCCTTCCCCCCCGTCACCCCCCCTTCCTCCCCTCCCCGCCCCCTCGGGGCCCAAGCCCTCCTGGTTACCCGGCCCAGGCTCTGGCTGGGCGCACGGCAGGGCTGAGCTCTTGCTCACGCTCAGCGCAGGGCCCCCAGCGGCGCGGAACAGTCCCAGGGCCTGCACTACCACCTTCCCGTCTCTGACCCGATCGAGCACCACGATGGTGAGGTCGTCCGCATACTCCTTGGAGGGGAGCGCGGGGGTCAGGGAGGCCCGGTGCATTGCCAGAGGGCTGGAGGGGTCAGCCGGTCATAGACCTCCTTGGGCAGCCCATCTAGCCCCGGGGCCTTGCTGTGCGCGCAGCCCTGCAGAGCCCGGCCCAGCTCCTCCTCTGACAGCATAGGGCTGCCATCGGGGCCCTCGGCAGCCCTAGCCTGGGTGGGGGTGAGGTGGGAGGTGAGGCTGCCGAGCAGCGTGGCGCGCGCAGCTGTGTCCACCGGCTTGGTTGCGTAGACTTCGGTGGGCTCGGCAGCTGAGTAGTGCTGCTGGAAAGCCCTGCACGCTGCCTTCACCCCGGCCGGAGTGGTGAGGTCTGCTGGCTGACCTGGCTGTCCGGGGAGCTGGAGAGAGGAGATGAGGGTGGGGGTGTGCGCGGGCTGGTCGCGATGGTAGAAGTAGAAGGAGGAGCGGTCGCCGTAGTACTGGTCGAGGACTGCGCTGGCCAGCAGGGACTGCTGGGCCCCCTGCTCCCTCGCCCCAACCCCCGCCAGGGCTGCGGCCTCTCCCAGGTGCTGCGCCGCCTGCACCTCAGCCTCCCCCTCTCGCTCCACCCGCACCAGCTGACGTACGAGGTTTTTTTCTTTTTTCTTCAGGAGGAGCATTACAAGAGAGAGTGAGACTAAAGAAAAGAAGAAAAGAGAAGACTACAAAAGACATGGTTCCCCCATACACGATCCCCTAGCACCCCACCCAAACACAGCGGTCCACACACCGCAAGCAAAGGTCCACACCCCCCATGCAACGGTCCACACAACCCAAGCAACCCCCTCCCTAGGACAACGTCAAGACACTCCCCCACACCAAACGCCCTCCACCCTAGCTCACCTCCCCAGACCCTCCCCAGACCCTCCTCACAAAAGTACCCACACGAGCCTAAGCCCCGCCCCTCGACCTGAAACCTAGAACCCTATACGTCCAAGCCAAGACCACCTAAGCCCCAGGTCCCTGACACCCAGACAGCCCCCTGAAGCCTAGCTAACCCCACCCACAGAACTCACTAAGCCCCCACCAGCAACCCTGCAGCTCAGGCTAGCTCGACGGGGAAGGGGACGGGCCACTGCAAGGAGAGGCGAACCACTAGCTCTCCCCCCCCCTGCGCCCTGCCCTCCCCCTGCCTAGGCCTCCCTGCTGCCCTCTCCTCCTCCACTCCTCCTGCCCCAACCCTCCCCTCTGCCCCCTCCTGCCCTCCCCTCCGGCCCCTCCTAGGCTGCTTGGATAACCAGGCCCCCGACGCCTCGGGCCACAGCTGGTCGAAGTGGGCAGCGTCCAGCTCCGGGTCCTTTCCCTTGAACCAGGTGGAGGGCACAGCGCCGCAGAGGCCCACGCGGATGTCCCTCCCCACCCGATGCCAGTCACGCTTGACGGCCGTGGTGAGGGTGGAGATGACCTCCTTCACGACCCGCCTCGCAACCTGCTGTGGTTGCAGGGTTGTAGCGGCTCCTGCGCTGCTGAGGCGCCACACTGCGCCCAGGTAGGCCACGCGCAGCCGCAGCCACAGCAGGCTGTCAGGGGGCTGGAAGGGGGGGGGCCTCGCCGCGGGTGGGGCGCCCACTGAGGAGCAGCATGGCGTCGCCTGAGGGGGGGCGGGTGCCTGTGAGGCGGCCGTACACGTCCAGCACCCATTCCCAGGCTGGGACCACGGCGGGGCAGGTCAGGAAGGCGTGGGTGAGGGTCTCCAAGTGCCCCGGCTGGCAGATACGGCAGGCGTACGAGCCCGGGGCAGCCGTACCCTTGAGGATGTGACCCCACAAGGCCCCGACCATGAGGCTGGCCCGCCTGAACACCCACAGCCAGCTGGTCCGCGGTGTCGGCCCGCGGGGCGGGCTGAGCAACTGGCTGCCTGCCCACACGCCGCTGGTGGGCCTCCAGCTGCCGCTCAGCCCGCTGGGCCGCCCTCATCTGCGGCGAGGGACGCTGGTGCGCCCTGGCGGAGGTGTCAAGCCAACGAGGCGGTTGGCTGCCCTGCACCTCCTCGGGGAGCCGCTCCTCCACATCCCTGCCCTGCTGCTCCCGCTCCCCCGTTGCCCCCTGGCCTGCCACCTGCTGCGCGCTGGCCTCCCACTTGAGCTCCAGCTCCCTCAGGGCCCCATCAGCCACCGCTGCCACCTCCGGATCACCCGCTGCCCGGGGGGGGCGCACACCCCACAGCGCAGGCCACAGGTTTCCACTGGGTGGGGACAGGGGGTCGTCACTGACGCGCTGGAGCTGGTGGAGGCGCACCCTGGCATGCTTGACCGTGGGTCCAACCCTGCGCAGCTGCCGCCTCCCTTGCTGCTGGGTTCATGCGGACTTGCGCGTTGTCCCACAGCGGCTCCGCCAGCACCGAGAAGAAGGACTGGCTAGCGGGGGGCACCGCACGGAACAGCTTGAGCTCAGCCAGGGCCGCCACGTGAGCTTGCAGCCGCGGGCCGATGCCTCACGAGGGGGGGGCGGTGGGGTCGGTGATGACCCACGTGCTGAGGCCGTGGGAGGGGTCTGCCAGCAGGCTGTGGGTCAGAGGCTGCCAGGGACGAACCCGGGGCGACCAGAGCTGGGCCAGCATCTTCGCCAGCATGGCCGTGCTGGTGACCCCCAGGTCGGGAAGCCCCACCCCTCCCTCCCCCCGGGGCATCACGCAGATGGCCTTGCTAGGGTAGAGGCGGCTGCTGTTGGGGCTGCGTTCCTGAAGCAGGTTTGAGGCTGCCACCAAGCGATTGACAGTTAAGGCCATGGCCTGCGCCATAGCAGCGGAGGGTTGCACGAAGGCCATTTGGTAGATGGACTTGGAGGCCAGGCACTATTGTGCCACCTGCACCCGCCCCAGGAGGTGGAGGCCTTGGGGCCGCCAAGGGAGGGAGGCTGTCATCATGGCCGCGGCCGCCCCCCTGAAGGCGGCCTCGCTGGTGGCAGCGTAGGAGGCCGCCCCAAGAGGGACCCCCAGGTGGCGCACGGGCACCCCCACTCGGACAGCTGGGATGACCACCTCCGGCTCCTGCTCCCCACCCTGCTCCTGCCCGCCCTGCTGCTGCCCTTGCCCGCCACCTTCCCCCGCCCCACCCCCTAGCTCGCCCACCTGCCCCTGCCCGCCCCCTTCCCCCCCGTCACCCCCCCTTCCTCCCCTCCCCGCCCCCTCGGGGCCCAAGCCCTCCTGGTTACCCGGCCCAGGCTCTGGCTGGGCGCACGGCAGGGCTGAGCTCTTGCTCACGCTCAGCGCAGGGCCCCCAGCGGCGCGGAACAGTCCCAGGGCCTGCACTACCACCTTCCCGTCTCTGACCCGATCGAGCACCACGATGGTGAGGTCGTCCGCATACTCCTTGGAGGGGAGCGCGGGGGTCAGGGAGGCCCGGTGCATTGCCAGAGGGCTGGAGGGGTCAGCCGGTCATAGACCTCCTTGGGCAGCCCATCTAGCCCCGGGGCCTTGCTGTGCGCGCAGCCCTGCAGAGCCCGGCCCAGCTCCTCCTCTGACAGCATAGGGCTGCCATCGGGGCCCTCGGCAGCCCTAGCCTGGGTGGGGGTGAGGTGGGAGGTGAGGCTGCCGAGCAGCGTGGCGCGCGCAGCTGTGTCCACCGGCTTGGTTGCGTAGACTTCGGTGGGCTCGGCAGCTGAGTAGTGCTGCTGGAAAGCCCTGCACGCTGCCTTCACCCCGGCCGGAGTGGTGAGGTCTGCTGGCTGACCTGGCTGTCCGGGGAGCTGGAGAGAGGAGATGAGGGTGGGGGTGTGCGCGGGCTGGTCGCGATGGTAGAAGTAGAAGGAGGAGCGGTCGCCGTAGTACTGGTCGAGGACTGCGCTGGCCAGCAGGGACTGCTGGGCCCCCTGCTCCCTCGCCCCAACCCCCGCCAGGGCTGCGGCCTCTCCCAGGTGCTGCGCCGCCTGCACCTCAGCCTCCCCCTCTCGCTCCACCCGCACCAGCTGACGTACGAGGTTTTTTTCTTTTTTCTTCAGGAGGAGCATTACAAGAGAGAGTGAGACTAAAGAAAAGAAGAAAAGAGAAGACTACAAAAGACATGGTTCCCCCATACACGATCCCCTAGCACCCCACCCAAACACAGCGGTCCACACACCGCAAGCAAAGGTCCACACCCCCCATGCAACGGTCCACACAACCCAAGCAACCCCCTCCCTAGGACAACGTCAAGACACTCCCCCACACCAAACGCCCTCCACCCTAGCTCACCTCCCCAGACCCTCCCCAGACCCTCCTCACAAAAGTACCCACACGAGCCTAAGCCCCGCCCCTCGACCTGAAACCTAGAACCCTATACGTCCAAGCCAAGACCACCTAAGCCCCAGGTCCCTGACACCCAGACAGCCCCCTGAAGCCTAGCTAACCCCACCCACAGAACTCACTAAGCCCCCACCAGCAACCCTGCAGCTCAGGCTAGCTCGACGGGGAAGGGGACGGGCCACTGCAAGGAGAGGCGAACCACTAGCTCTCCCCCCCCCTGCGCCCTGCCCTCCCCCTGCCTAGGCCTCCCTGCTGCCCTCTCCTCCTCCACTCCTCCTGCCCCAACCCTCCCCTCTGCCCCCTCCTGCCCTCCCCTCCGGCCCCTCCTAGGCTGCTTGGATAACCAGGCCCCCGACGCCTCGGGCCACAGCTGGTCGAAGTGGGCAGCGTCCAGCTCCGGGTCCTTTCCCTTGAACCAGGTGGAGGGCACAGCGCCGCAGAGGCCCACGCGGATGTCCCTCCCCACCCGATGCCAGTCACGCTTGACGGCCGTGGTGAGGGTGGAGATGACCTCCTTCACGACCCGCCTCGCAACCTGCTGTGGTTGCAGGGTTGTAGCGGCTCCTGCGCTGCTGAGGCGCCACACTGCGCCCAGGTAGGCCACGCGCAGCCGCAGCCACAGCAGGCTGTCAGGGGGCTGGAAGGGGGGGGGCCTCGCCGCGGGTGGGGCGCCCACTGAGGAGCAGCATGGCGTCGCCTGAGGGGGGGCGGGTGCCTGTGAGGCGGCCGTACACGTCCAGCACCCATTCCCAGGCTGGGACCACGGCGGGGCAGGTCAGGAAGGCGTGGGTGAGGGTCTCCAAGTGCCCCGGCTGGCAGATACGGCAGGCGTACGAGCCCGGGGCAGCCGTACCCTTGAGGATGTGACCCCACAAGGCCCCGACCATGAGGCTGGCCCGCCTGAACACCCACAGCCAGCTGGTCCGCGGTGTCGGCCCGCGGGGCGGGCTGAGCAACTGGCTGCCTGCCCACACGCCGCTGGTGGGCCTCCAGCTGCCGCTCAGCCCGCTGGGCCGCCCTCATCTGCGGCGAGGGACGCTGGTGCGCCCTGGCGGAGGTGTCAAGCCAACGAGGCGGTTGGCTGCCCTGCACCTCCTCGGGGAGCCGCTCCTCCACATCCCTGCCCTGCTGCTCCCGCTCCCCCGTTGCCCCCTGGCCTGCCACCTGCTGCGCGCTGGCCTCCCACTTGAGCTCCAGCTCCCTCAGGGCCCCATCAGCCACCGCTGCCACCTCCGGATCACCCGCTGCCCGGGGGGGGCGCACACCCCACAGCGCAGGCCACAGGTTTCCACTGGGTGGGGACAGGGGGTCGTCACTGACGCGCTGGAGCTGGTGGAGGCGCACCCTGGCATGCTTGACCGTGGGTCCAACCCTGCGCAGCTGCCGCCTCCCTTGCTGCTGGGTTCATGCGGACTTGCGCGTTGTCCCACAGCGGCTCCGCCAGCACCGAGAAGAAGGACTGGCTAGCGGGGGGCACCGCACGGAACAGCTTGAGCTCAGCCAGGGCCGCCACGTGAGCTTGCAGCCGCGGGCCGATGCCTCACGAGGGGGGGGCGGTGGGGTCGGTGATGACCCACGTGCTGAGGCCGTGGGAGGGGTCTGCCAGCAGGCTGTGGGTCAGAGGCTGCCAGGGACGAACCCGGGGCGACCAGAGCTGGGCCAGCATCTTCGCCAGCATGGCCGTGCTGGTGACCCCCAGGTCGGGAAGCCCCACCCCTCCCTCCCCCCGGGGCATCACGCAGATGGCCTTGCTAGGGTAGAGGCGGCTGCTGTTGGGGCTGCGTTGCTGAAGCAGGTTTGAGGCTGCCACCAAGCGATTGACAGTTAAGGCCATGGCCTGCGCCATAGCAGCGGAGGGTTGCACGAAGGCCATTTGGTAGATGGACTTGGAGGCCAGGCACTATTGTGCCACCTGCACCCGCCCCAGGAGGTGGAGGCCTTGGGGCCGCCAAGGGAGGGAGGCTGTCATCATGGCCGCGGCCGCCCCCCTGAAGGCGGCCTCGCTGGTGGCAGCGTAGGAGGCCGCCCCAAGAGGGACCCCCAGGTGGCGCACGGGCACCCCCACTCGGACAGCTGGGATGACCACCTCCGGCTCCTGCTCCCCACCCTGCTCCTGCCCGCCCTGCTGCTGCCCTTGCCCGCCACCTTCCCCCGCCCCACCCCCTAGCTCGCCCACCTGCCCCTGCCCGCCCCCTTCCCCCCCGTCACCCCCCCTTCCTCCCCTCCCCGCCCCCTCGGGGCCCAAGCCCTCCTGGTTACCCGGCCCAGGCTCTGGCTGGGCGCACGGCAGGGCTGAGCTCTTGCTCACGCTCAGCGCAGGGCCCCCAGCGGCGCGGAACAATCCCAGGGCCTGCACTACCACCTTCCCGTCTCTGACCCGATCGAGCACCACGATGGTGAGGTCGTCCGCATACTCCTTGGAGGGGAGCGCGGGGGTCAGGGAGGCCCGGTGCATTGCCAGAGGGCTGGAGGGGTCAGCCGGTCATAGACCTCCTTGGGCAGCCCATCTAGCCCCGGGGCCTTGCTGTGCGCGCAGCCCTGCAGAGCCCGGCCCAGCTCCTCCTCTGACAGCATAGGGCTGCCATCGGGGCCCTCGGCAGCCCTAGCCTGGGTGGGGGTGAGGTGGGAGGTGAGGCTGCCGAGCAGCGTGGCGCGCGCAGCTGTGTCCACCGGCTTGGTTGCGTAGACTTCGGTGGGCTCGGCAGCTGAGTAGTGCTGCTGGAAAGCCCTGCACGCTGCCTTCACCCCGGCCGGAGTGGTGAGGTCTGCTGGCTGACCTGGCTGTCCGGGGAGCTGGAGAGAGGAGATGAGGGTGGGGGTGTGCGCGGGCTGGTCGCGATGGTAGAAGTAGAAGGAGGAGCGGTCGCCGTAGTACTGGTCGAGGACTGCGCTGGCCAGCAGGGACTGCTGGGCCCCCTGCTCCCTCGCCCCAACCCCCGCCAGGGCTGCGGCCTCTCCCAGGTGCTGCGCCGCCTGCACCTCAGCCTCCCCCTCTCGCTCCACCCGCACCAGCTGACGTACGAGGTTTTTTTCTTTTTTCTTCAGGAGGAGCATTACAAGAGAGAGTGAGACTAAAGAAAAGAAGAAAAGAGAAGACTACAAAAGACATGGTTCCCCCATACACGATCCCCTAGCACCCCACCCAAACACAGCGGTCCACACACCGCAAGCAAAGGTCCACACCCCCCATGCAACGGTCCACACAACCCAAGCAACCCCCTCCCTAGGACAACGTCAAGACACTCCCCCACACCAAACGCCCTCCACCCTAGCTCACCTCCCCAGACCCTCCCCAGACCCTCCTCACAAAAGTACCCACACGAGCCTAAGCCCCGCCCCTCGACCTGAAACCTAGAACCCTATACGTCCAAGCCAAGACCACCTAAGCCCCAGGTCCCTGACACCCAGACAGCCCCCTGAAGCCTAGCTAACCCCACCCACAGAACTCACTAAGCCCCCACCAGCAACCCTGCAGCTCAGGCTAGCTCGACGGGGAAGGGGACGGGCCACTGCAAGGAGAGGCGAACCACTAGCTCTCCCCCCCCCTGCGCCCTGCCCTCCCCCTGCCTAGGCCTCCCTGCTGCCCTCTCCTCCTCCACTCCTCCTGCCCCAACCCTCCCCTCTGCCCCCTCCTGCCCTCCCCTCCGGCCCCTCCTAGGCTGCTTGGATAACCAGGCCCCCGACGCCTCGGGCCACAGCTGGTCGAAGTGGGCAGCGTCCAGCTCCGGGTCCTTTCCCTTGAACCAGGTGGAGGGCACAGCGCCGCAGAGGCCCACGCGGATGTCCCTCCCCACCCGATGCCAGTCACGCTTGACGGCCGTGGTGAGGGTGGAGATGACCTCCTTCACGACCCGCCTCGCAACCTGCTGTGGTTGCAGGGTTGTAGCGGCTCCTGCGCTGCTGAGGCGCCACACTGCGCCCAGGTAGGCCACGCGCAGCCGCAGCCACAGCAGGCTGTCAGGGGGCTGGAAGGGGGGGGGCCTCGCCGCGGGTGGGGCGCCCACTGAGGAGCAGCATGGCGTCGCCTGAGGGGGGGCGGGTGCCTGTGAGGCGGCCGTACACGTCCAGCACCCATTCCCAGGCTGGGACCACGGCGGGGCAGGTCAGGAAGGCGTGGGTGAGGGTCTCCAAGTGCCCCGGCTGGCAGATACGGCAGGCGTACGAGCCCGGGGCAGCCGTACCCTTGAGGATGTGACCCCACAAGGCCCCGACCATGAGGCTGGCCCGCCTGAACACCCACAGCCAGCTGGTCCGCGGTGTCGGCCCGCGGGGCGGGCTGAGCAACTGGCTGCCTGCCCACACGCCGCTGGTGGGCCTCCAGCTGCCGCTCAGCCCGCTGGGCCGCCCTCATCTGCGGCGAGGGACGCTGGTGCGCCCTGGCGGAGGTGTCAAGCCAACGAGGCGGTTGGCTGCCCTGCACCTCCTCGGGGAGCCGCTCCTCCACATCCCTGCCCTGCTGCTCCCGCTCCCCCGTTGCCCCCTGGCCTGCCACCTGCTGCGCGCTGGCCTCCCACTTGAGCTCCAGCTCCCTCAGGGCCCCATCAGCCACCGCTGCCACCTCCGGATCACCCGCTGCCCGGGGGGGGCGCACACCCCACAGCGCAGGCCACAGGTTTCCACTGGGTGGGGACAGGGGGTCGTCACTGACGCGCTGGAGCTGGTGGAGGCGCACCCTGGCATGCTTGACCGTGGGTCCAACCCTGCGCAGCTGCCGCCTCCCTTGCTGCTGGGTTCATGCGGACTTGCGCGTTGTCCCACAGCGGCTCCGCCAGCACCGAGAAGAAGGACTGGCTAGCGGGGGGCACCGCACGGAACAGCTTGAGCTCAGCCAGGGCCGCCACGTGAGCTTGCAGCCGCGGGCCGATGCCTCACGAGGGGGGGGCGGTGGGGTCGGTGATGACCCACGTGCTGAGGCCGTGGGAGGGGTCTGCCAGCAGGCTGTGGGTCAGAGGCTGCCAGGGACGAACCCGGGGCGACCAGAGCTGGGCCAGCATCTTCGCCAGCATGGCCGTGCTGGTGACCCCCAGGTCGGGAAGCCCCACCCCTCCCTCCCCCCGGGGCATCACGCAGATGGCCTTGCTAGGGTAGAGGCGGCTGCTGTTGGGGCTGCGTTGCTGAAGCAGGTTTGAGGCTGCCACCAAGCGATTGACAGTTAAGGCCATGGCCTGCGCCATAGCAGCGGAGGGTTGCACGAAGGCCATTTGGTAGATGGACTTGGAGGCCAGGCACTATTGTGCCACCTGCACCCGCCCCAGGAGGTGGAGGCCTTGGGGCCGCCAAGGGAGGGAGGCTGTCATCATGGCCGCGGCCGCCCCCCTGAAGGCGGCCTCGCTGGTGGCAGCGTAGGAGGCCGCCCCAAGAGGGACCCCCAGGTGGCGCACGGGCACCCCCACTCGGACAGCTGGGATGACCACCTCCGGCTCCTGCTCCCCACCCTGCTCCTGCCCGCCCTGCTGCTGCCCTTGCCCGCCACCTTCCCCCGCCCCACCCCCTAGCTCGCCCACCTGCCCCTGCCCGCCCCCTTCCCCCCCGTCACCCCCCCTTCCTCCCCTCCCCGCCCCCTCGGGGCCCAAGCCCTCCTGGTTACCCGGCCCAGGCTCTGGCTGGGCGCACGGCAGGGCTGAGCTCTTGCTCACGCTCAGCGCAGGGCCCCCAGCGGCGCGGAACAATCCCAGGGCCTGCACTACCACCTTCCCGTCTCTGACCCGATCGAGCACCACGATGGTGAGGTCGTCCGCATACTCCTTGGAGGGGAGCGCGGGGGTCAGGGAGGCCCGGTGCATTGCCAGAGGGCTGGAGGGGTCAGCCGGTCATAGACCTCCTTGGGCAGCCCATCTAGCCCCGGGGCCTTGCTGTGCGCGCAGCCCTGCAGAGCCCGGCCCAGCTCCTCCTCTGACAGCATAGGGCTGCCATCGGGGCCCTCGGCAGCCCTAGCCTGGGTGGGGGTGAGGTGGGAGGTGAGGCTGCCGAGCAGCGTGGCGCGCGCAGCTGTGTCCACCGGCTTGGTTGCGTAGACTTCGGTGGGCTCGGCAGCTGAGTAGTGCTGCTGGAAAGCCCTGCACGCTGCCTTCACCCCGGCCGGAGTGGTGAGGTCTGCTGGCTGACCTGGCTGTCCGGGGAGCTGGAGAGAGGAGATGAGGGTGGGGGTGTGCGCGGGCTGGTCGCGATGGTAGAAGTAGAAGGAGGAGCGGTCGCCGTAGTACTGGTCGAGGACTGCGCTGGCCAGCAGGGACTGCTGGGCCCCCTGCTCCCTCGCCCCAACCCCCGCCAGGGCTGCGGCCTCTCCCAGGTGCTGCGCCGCCTGCACCTCAGCCTCCCCCTCTCGCTCCACCCGCACCAGCTGACGTACGAGGTTTTTTTCTTTTTTCTTCAGGAGGAGCATTACAAGAGAGAGTGAGACTAAAGAAAAGAAGAAAAGAGAAGACTACAAAAGACATGGTTCCCCCATACACGATCCCCTAGCACCCCACCCAAACACAGCGGTCCACACACCGCAAGCAAAGGTCCACACCCCCCATGCAACGGTCCACACAACCCAAGCAACCCCCTCCCTAGGACAACGTCAAGACACTCCCCCACACCAAACGCCCTCCACCCTAGCTCACCTCCCCAGACCCTCCCCAGACCCTCCTCACAAAAGTACCCACACGAGCCTAAGCCCCGCCCCTCGACCTGAAACCTAGAACCCTATACGTCCAAGCCAAGACCACCTAAGCCCCAGGTCCCTGACACCCAGACAGCCCCCTGAAGCCTAGCTAACCCCACCCACAGAACTCACTAAGCCCCCACCAGCAACCCTGCAGCTCAGGCTAGCTCGACGGGGAAGGGGACGGGCCACTGCAAGGAGAGGCGAACCACTAGCTCTCCCCCCCCCTGCGCCCTGCCCTCCCCCTGCCTAGGCCTCCCTGCTGCCCTCTCCTCCTCCACTCCTCCTGCCCCAACCCTCCCCTCTGCCCCCTCCTGCCCTCCCCTCCGGCCCCTCCTAGGCTGCTTGGATACACTCGCGCTGATTAAGGCCGGAAGTCGCCTACGTCATTTCTTCCCGGGAGGCATACTGCAGATAGCCCCAGGAAAGGCCGACTCATCGCCGTTGTAATCGTTGAAAAACTCAAAGTTGCTGCGATGTTATAACTATTTGAAAAGTTACCTAACCCTGTACCGGGTCCTACCGACCCTGTACAGGGTCCTGGGCCACAGGGTTCTGCCGCACGGCTACAGGGTCCTGCGACACATTCTCACAGGGTTCTGCCGCACGGCTACAGGGTCCTGCTTCATTTGTCTACAGGGTCCTGCCGCACGGCTACAGGGTCCTACGACACTAGCTTACAGGGTCCTGCCGCACGGCTACAGGGTCCTGCGACACTGTTTTACAGGGTCCTGCCGCACGTCTACAGGGTCCTACGACACTAGTTTACAGGGTCCTGCCGCACGGCTACAGGGTCCTGCGACACAGTTTTACAGGGTCCTGCCGCACGGCTACAGGGTCCTGCGACACTAGCTTACAGGGTCCTGCCGCACGGCTACAGGGTCCTACGACACTAGCTTACAGGGTCCTGCCGCACGGCTACAGGGTCCTGCGACACTAGTTTACAGGGTCCTGCCGCACAGCTACAGGGTCCTACAACATAGTTTCACAGGGTCCTGCCGCACGTCTACCGGGTCCTGCGTATACAACGACGCCCGAACACCTCGCAACACCACAACAAACGACATGTATTGCTGGTG
>JASKMD010000011.1:5976273-6004900 GCA_030144725.1 Haematococcus lacustris
CCAGGGGAGGCGGCAGATCTCACCACGCCGGCCGGGGTGAAGGCTGCGTGCAAGGCTTTTCAGCGCCACTACTCAGCCCCAAATCCACCGGAGTCTATGCAGCCAAGCCGGTGAATACAGCTGCGCGCGCCAAGCTGTTGGGCAGCCTCACCTCTCATCTCACCCCCACCCAGGCCCGTGCTGCTGAGGGCCCCGATGGCAGCCCTACGCTGTGAGAGGTGGAGCTGGGCCAGGCTCGGCAGGGCTGCACGCACAGCAAGGCCCCGGGGCTAGATGGGCTGCCCATGGAGGTCTATGACCGGCTGTGGGTGGAGCTGGGGCGGCGGCTGCGGGCCATGTTGCGAGAGGCCCTGGGAGACACCGCTGACCCTGCCCCTCTGGCTGAGTTCCTGACCGGCATCCTCACCCTCGTGCGGCTCAGGGGTAGGGTGGGGGAGGGCGCCGGGCAAGGGCAGCAGCAGGGCGAGCGGGAGCAGGGGTGGAAGCAGGAGCCAGAGGTGGTCTTCCCAGCTGTCCGAGCGGGGGTGCCAGTGCGCCACCAGGGGTTCCCCCTTGGGGCGGCCTCCTACGCTGCCACCAGCGAGGCCGCCTTTGGGGGGGCAGCCGCGGCCATGATGTTAGCCTCCATCGACTCAACCTACTGGGGTGGGTGAAGGTGGCCCAGCAGTGCCTAACCTCCATGTCCATCTACCAGATGGACTTCGTGCAACCCTCCGCTCATCTGGCGCAGGCCATGGCCTTGGCTGTAAACCCCTTTGTGGCAGCCTCAGACCTGCCCCAAGAGCGCAGCCCCAACAGCAGCAGCCGCTACCCTAGCAAGGCCATCGGCGTGATGCCCCGGGGGGAGGGAGGGATGGGGCTTCCCAACCTGGGGTCCACCAGTTCGTCTATGCTGGCGAAGATGTGGCCCGGCTGTGGTCGTCCCTGGCAGCCCAGGTTTGTCCCTGGCAGCCTCTGACCCCACCGCCCCCCCCTCGCGAGGCATCAGCCCGTGGCTGCAAGCTCAAGTGGCGCTCCTGGCTGAGCTTAAGGGGCTGGGGCTGGGGGCTGGGGCTGGGGCTGGGGCTGGGGCTGGGGCTGGGGCTGGGGCTGGGGCTGGGGCTGGGGCTGGGGCTGGGGCTGGGGCTGGGGCTGGGGCTGGGGCTGGGGCTGGGGCTGGGGCTGGGGCTGGGGCTGGGGCTGGGGCTGGGGCTGGGGCTGGGGCTGGGGCTGGGGCTGGGGCTGGGGCTGGGGCTGGGGCTGGGGCTGGGGCTGGGGCTGGGGCTGGGGCTGGGGCTGGGGCTGGGGCTGGGGCTGGGGCTGGGGCTGGGGCTGGGGCTGGGGCTGGGGCTGGGGCTGGGGCTGGGGCTGGGGCTGGGGCTGGGGCTGGGGCTGGGGCTGGGGCTGGGGCTGGGGCTGGGGCTGGGGCTGGGGCTGGGGCTGGGGCTGGGGCTGGGGCTGGGGCTGGGGCTGGGGCTGGGGCTGGGGCTGGGGCTGGGGCTGGGGCTGGGGCTGGGGCTGGGGCTGGGGCTGGGGCTGGGGCTGGGGCTGGGGCTGGGGCTGGGGCTGGGGCTGGGGCTGGGGCTGGGGCTGGGGCTGGGGCTGGGGCTGGGGCTGGGGCTGGGGCTGGGGCTGGGGCTGGGGCTGGGGCTGGGGCTGGGGCTGGGGCTGGGGCTGGGGCTGGGGCTGGGGCTGGGGCTGGGGCTGGGGCTGGGGCTGGGGCTGGGGCTGGGGCTGGGGCTGGGGCTGGGGCTGGGGCTGGGGCTGGGGCTGGGGCTGGGGCTGGGGCTGGGGCTGGGGCTCTTCGCTCATGCCATACCCGCCCCTTGCTCACTACCCTCTTCTCAACCCCCACCACCTTCCAGCCCAGCGCCTAGGGGGCTTTTGTGTCCCGAGCGCATGCGCCTTTCTCTGTCCCGCCCCGCTGCGTGCTTCCCCCCCACATCCCTCTTCCCACCCTGCAGCTCTCTGCCCCCCTAAACCCCATCTTGGGCCGCCCCTCCCCCCCTTGTTGATCCTCCCGCGGCTCATCCCGGACCTCTTGAGGGGTCTGTTGCCACTGGCTTCCTTGCCGGTGTTCACCCACCAGCCTCTCCACGCTCCCCGGGGCACTTGGGGCTGCTGGGTAAGGCCCTCACCAAGGTCGCGGTGCTGGCCTCCGAGGGAAAGGTCGCGACCCTAAAGCTGAGAGCTGTCACAGCCAGGGGCCTAGCAGCAGCCGGGCAGTGGGTGCATGGGAAACCCTCCGCCAGCCCTCCATTCCTTGACCCCATGGACGCCGAGGCAGCGGCCCCAACCGCCCCTTGCCCCACGGAGGTCACAGGGCCTGGCGCAGTTGCCCCTCTCCCAGCCCAGGAGCTTGGTCTCTCCACCGGGCTGGGTAGGTGGTTCGGCACAATGCGGGTTTGGTCCGCTGAGCTGCAGGGCAGTCAGCCTCCCCGCTGGCTTGACACCGTTGCGAGAGCCCCTCCGCGCCCCTCCCCGGATGACCGGCGGGCTAGGCGGGAGGAGCGGCAGCGGAAGGCTCGGTGTCCTCGTCGTTGATTTCTTTTTTAAAGGAGGAGCATTACAAGAGAGAGTAGGACTAAAGAAAAGAAGAAAAGAGAAGACAACAACAAACAAGGTTCCCCCATACACGGTCGTCAAGCACCCCATCCAAACACAGCGGTCCACACACCCCAAGCAAAGGTCCACACACCCCAAGCAAAGGTCCATACCACCCAAGCAACCCTCTCCCTAGGACAACGTCAAGACACTCCCCCACACCAACGCCCTCCACCCTAGCTCTACTCACCTCCCCAGACCCTCCTCACAAAACTACCCACACAAGCCTAAGCCAAGCCCCTCGACGTGGAACCCAGAAGCCTACCCCCGGCACTCAAACCAAGACCACCTAAGCCCCCGGTACCCTGACACCCAGGTAAACCCCCGGGACCCATCCTACCCCACCCACTGAGCGCACTACGCCCCCAGCAGCAACCCTGCAGCTCAGGCTGGCAGCAGCCTTGCAGCTCAGCGGAAGGGGACGGGCCACTGCAAGGAGAGGCGAACAAACAGCTTCCCCCCCCCTGTGCCCTGCCCTCCCCCTGCCTAGGCCTCCCTGCTGCCCTCCCCTCCTCCACTCCTCCTGCCCCAACCCTCCCCTCTGCAACCTCCTGCCCTCCCCTCCGCGTACGCCGAGGGGAGGCAGCGCTGAGCCACCTGCCCAGCAAGCCCTAGAGAGGCCTCGGCGGCGCCGGTTTGGCATTCCCACTTCCAGTCCCAGCTCCGAGGAGTGGAAGGCACGGCGGGCAGGGCACCAGCAAGAGGCGCAGCACAGGCTGAGGCAAGCCGGCAAGCAGCGTGCTGCCCATCGTGGCCGTGGGACCCCACACGTGCGCCGCTACGGGCTGGTCAGCCCCTCTGCTAGCTTGGCCAGCTCTCTGGGGGCCTCCAGTGACAGCCATGTAGCTGAGTCAGCAGGGAACCGGGAGGGGAGGCCGAGGGTGCCTAAGCGGAAGCAGCCGGAGCAGGCAGAGCACGCGGGAGAAGAGGGAGAGAAGCTCGGTCCTCTGCCCCTGCGGCCCCCTCTGGTCATCTAGTCACGAGAGCCTCGGGTCCTGCGCCGTCCTGGGGCCAAGCTGGCGTGCATTGAGGCCACCCCGGCCCCTCCCCCGGCCCTCCTCCTCTGCCAGGTCCGTCTCCCCATCCTAGCCCACCCACCCTCCTCCACACACGCGCAGCCCACGCGGGGGCGAGCCAGGGCTAACCATGCAGCGCCCAGGTGTGGCCGCCAGGTTCATGGTAGTCACCCTCAACGTGCAAGGTTTGTCCTAGCCGCACAAGCTGCAGGCCCTGCTTGACTGGGCCGCTGACAGCCGGCGCAGGTGGTGTTCCTCCAAGCTGCCGTAGGGCGGAGAGCGTGTGGCGGTGGGCAGAAGCCCACTCGGGGGCCTAGCCCGCCTGGTGGGTGTAGTGGTTCTACACCCCCGGCACTGGCAGCTCCCAGGTTGTCTGGTGTTGGTCCAGCACTCCACCATCTTCCAGGGGTGCATCTAGGTGCATCTGCGGGCAGAGGGAGCCCATGGGCGGGTGCTGCGGGTGGACGGGGAGCTCGCAGGCAGGCCGGTGTCCCTGGTGTGTGTGTCCGCCCCGGCGCAGCAGGCAGACCGGCCAGCGTTCTACGCCGAGTGCCTTCCCGCTTACCTCCCGCCAGCCGCCGACCGCCGCCCCTGGTGGACCCGTGGCGCCATCTGCACCGCTCCAAGAGAGACCTTACCCACTTTAACGAGCGTTGGCAGACGGGTGCGCGCCTCGACCGGTGGTACATCTCGGAGGAGCTGGTGCAGTGGTAGATGGACAGCGCCATCCAGGGTGTTCTACCCGTGCCTACCGACCACCGGCCCGTTTCAGTGGCAGTGTGCCCCCCCGACCTGCCTCTCACCGTCCCCGCTCCCTGGCAGCTGCACCCCGCCCTTCTCGACAACCCTAAGCTGCTGGACTGTCTCAAAGACTTCCTCCATGCGGGGGCCAACACCACGAGGCTGCTAGTCAGCTGGGGCTGCCTAGGGATGGTCACAGGGCTAGGTGGGCCCGCCTCAAGCACGGCCTGGCCATGCGTGCCCAGCACTTCCTACAAGCCCAGCGCCGCGCGGAGCGCGACCTGCAGCAGCGCAGGAAGAAGGCGGCGGCAGTGGCTTGGGCACACCTCGTGCGGCAGCTGCTACGGGTTGAGCGAGAGGGGGAGGCTGAGGTGCAGGCAGCAAGCACTTGGGAGAGGCCGCAGCTCTGGCTGGGGTGGGGGCGAGGGAGCAGGGGGCCCAGCAGTCCCTGCTTGTCAGCGCGGTTCTCAAACTGTGCTACGGCGATCGCTCCTCCTTCTACTTCTACAATCGCGACCAGCCCGCGCACACCCCCACCCTCATCTCCTCTCTGCAGCTCCCCAGCCAGCCAGGGGAGGCGGCAGATCTCACCACGCCGGCCGGGGTGAAGGCTGCGTGCAAGGCTTTTCAGCGCCACTACTCAGCCCCAAATCCACCGGAGTCTATGCAGCCAAGCCGGTGAATACAGCTGCGCGCGCCAAGCTGTTGGGCAGCCTCACCTCTCATCTCACCCCCACCCAGGCCCGTGCTGCTGAGGGCCCCGATGGCAGCCCTACGCTGTGAGAGGTGGAGCTGGGCCAGGCTCGGCAGGGCTGCACGCACAGCAAGGCCCCGGGGCTAGATGGGCTGCCCATGGAGGTCTATGACCGGCTGTGGGTGGAGCTGGGGCGGCCGCTGCGGGCCATGTTGCGAGAGGCCCTGGCAGACACCGCTGACCCTGCCCCTCTGGCTGAGTTCCTGACCGGCATCCTCACCCTCGTGCGGCTCAGGGGTAGGGTGGGGGAGGGCGCCGGGCAAGGGCAGCAGCAGGGCGAGCGGGAGCAGGGGTGGAAGCAGGAGCCAGAGGTGGTCTTCCCAGCTGTCCGAGCGGGGGTGCCAGTGCGCCACCAGGGGTTCCCCCTTGGGGCGGCCTCCTACGCTGCCACCAGCGAGGCCGCCTTTGGGGGGGCAGCCGCGGCCATGATGTTAGCCTCCATCGACTCAACCTACTGGGGTGGGTGAAGGTGGCCCAGCAGTGCCTAACCTCCATGTCCATCTACCAGATGGACTTCGTGCAACCCTCCGCTCATCTGGCGCAGGCCATGGCCTTGGCTGTAAACCCCTTTGTGGCAGCCTCAGACCTGCCCCAAGAGCGCAGCCCCAACAGCAGCAGCCGCTACCCTAGCAAGGCCATCGGCGTGATGCCCCGGGGGGAGGGAGGGATGGGGCTTCCCAACCTGGGGTCCACCAGTTCGTCTATGCTGGCGAAGATGTGGCCCGGCTGTGGTCGTCCCTGGCAGCCCAGGTTTGTCCCTGGCAGCCTCTGACCCCACCGCCCCCCCCTCGCGAGGCATCAGCCCGTGGCTGCAAGCTCAAGTGGCGCTCCTGGCTGAGCTTAAGGGGCTGGGGCTGGGGGCTGGGGCTGGGGCTGGGGCTGGGGCTGGGGCTGGGGCTGGGGCTGGGGCTGGGGCTGGGGCTGGGGCTGGGGCTGGGGCTGGGGCTGGGGCTGGGGCTGGGGCTGGGGCTGGGGCTGGGGCTGGGGCTGGGGCTGGGGCTGGGGCTGGGGCTGGGGCTGGGGCTGGGGCTGGGCTGGGCTGGGGCTGGGGCTGGGGCTGGGGCTGGGGCTGGGGCTGGGGCTGGGGCTGGGGCTGGGGCTGGGGCTGGGGCTGGGGCTGGGGCTGGGGCTGGGGCTGGGGCTGGGGCTGGGGCTGGGGCTGGGGCTGGGGCTGGGGCTGGGGCTGGGGCTGGGGCTGGGGCTGGGGCTGGGGCTGGGGCTGGGGCTGGGGCTGGGGCTGGGGCTGGGGCTGGGGCTGGGGCTGGGGCTGGGGCTGGGGCTGGGGCTGGGGCTGGGGCTGGGGCTGGGGCTGGGGCTGGGGCTGGGGCTGGGGCTGGGGCTGGGGCTGGGGCTGGGGCTGGGGCTGGGGCTGGGGCTGGGGCTGGGGCTGGGGCTGGGGCTGGGGCTGGGGCTGGGGCTGGGGCTGGGGCTGGGGCTGGGGCTGGGGCTGGGGCTGGGGCTGGGGCTGGGGCTGGGGCTGGGGCTGGGGCTGGGGCTGGGGCTGGGGCTGGGGCTGGGGCTGGGGCTGGGGCTGGGGCTGGGGCTGGGGCTGGGGCTGGGGCTGGGGCTGGGGCTGGGGCTGGGGCTGGGGCTGGGGCTGGGGCTGGGGCTGGGGCTGGGGCTGGGGCTGGGGCTGGGGCTGGGGCTGGGGCTGGGGCTGGGGCTCTTCGCTCATGCCATACCCGCCCCTTGCTCACTACCCTCTTCTCAACCCCCACCACCTTCCAGCCCAGCGCCTAGGGGGCTTTTGTGTCCCGAGCGCATGCGCCTTTCTCTGTCCCGCCCCGCTGCGTGCTTCCCCCCCACATCCCTCTTCCCACCCTGCAGCTCTCTGCCCCCCTAAACCCCATCTTGGGCCGCCCCTCCCCCCCTTGTTGATCCTCCCGCGGTTCATCCCGGACCTCTTGAGGGGTCTGTTGCCACGGGCTTCCTTGCCGGTGTTCACCCACCAGCCTCTCCACGCTCCCCGGGGCACTTGGGGCTGCTGGGTAAGGCCCTCACCAAGGTCGCGGTGCTGGCCTCCGAGGGAAAGGTCGCGACCCTAAAGCTGAGAGCTGTCACAGCCAGGGGCCTAGCAGCAGCCGGGCAGTGGGTGCATGGGAAACCCTCCGCCAGCCCTCCATCCCTTGACCCCATGGACGCCGAGGCAGCGGCCCCAACCGCCCCTTGCCCCACGGAGGTCACAGGGCCTGGCGCAGTTGCCCCTCTCCCAGCCCAGGAGCTTGGTCTCTCCACCGGGCTGGGTAGGTGGTTCGGCACAATGCGGGTTTGGTCCGCTGAGCTGCAGGGCAGTCAGCCTCCCCGCTGGCTTGACACCGTTGCGAGAGCCCCTCCGCGCCCCTCCCCGGATGACCGGCGGGCTAGGCGGGAGGAGCGGCAGCGGAAGGCTCGGTGTCCTCGTCGTTGATTTCTTTTTTAAAGGAGGAGCATTACAAGAGAGAGTAGGACTAAAGAAAAGAAGAAAAGAGAAGACAACAACAAACAAGGTTCCCCCATACACGGTCGTCAAGCACCCCATCCAAACACAGCGGTCCACACACCCCAAGCAAAGGTCCACACACCCCAAGCAAAGGTCCATACCACCCAAGCAACCCTCTCCCTAGGACAACGTCAAGACACTCCCCCACACCAACGCCCTCCACCCTAGCTCTACTCACCTCCCCAGACCCTCCTCACAAAACTACCCACACAAGCCTAAGCCAAGCCCCTCGACGTGGAACCCAGAAGCCTACCCCCGGCACTCAAACCAAGACCACCTAAGCCCCCGGTACCCTGACACCCAGGTAAACCCCCGGGACCCATCCTACCCCACCCACTGAGCGCACTACGCCCCCAGCAGCAACCCTGCAGCTCAGGCTGGCAGCAGCCTTGCAGCTCAGCGGAAGGGGACGGGCCACTGCAAGGAGAGGCGAACAAACAGCTTCCCCCCCCCTGTGCCCTGCCCTCCCCCTGCCTAGGCCTCCCTGCTGCCCTCCCCTCCTCCACTCCTCCTGCCCCAACCCTCCCCTCTGCAACCTCCTGCCCTCCCCTCCGCGTACGCCGAGGGGAGGCAGCGCTGAGCCACCTGCCCAGCAAGCCCTAGAGAGGCCTCGGCGGCGCCGGTTTGGCATTCCCACTTCCAGTCCCAGCTCCGAGGAGTGGAAGGCACGGCGGGCAGGGCACCAGCAAGAGGCGCAGCACAGGCTGAGGCAAGCCGGCAAGCAGCGTGCTGCCCATCGTGGCCGTGGGACCCCACACGTGCGCCGCTACGGGCTGGTCAGCCCCTCTGCTAGCTTGGCCAGCTCTCTGGGGGCCTCCGGTGACAGCCATGTAGCTGAGTCAGCAGGGAACCGGGAGGGGAGGCCGAGGGTGCCTAAGCGGAAGCAGCCGGAGCAGGCAGAGCACGCGGGAGAAGAGGGAGAGAAGCTCGGTCCTCTGCCCCTGCGGCCCCCTCTGGTCATCTAGTCACGAGAGCCTCGGGTCCTGCGCCGTCCTGGGGCCAAGCTGGCGTGCATTGAGGCCACCCCGGCCCCTCCCCCGGCCCTCCTCCTCTGCCAGGTCCGTCTCCCCATCCTAGCCCACCCACCCTCCTCCACACACGCGCAGCCCACGCGGGGGCGAGCCAGGGCTAACCATGCAGCGCCCAGGTGTGGCCGCCAGGTTCATGGTAGTCACCCTCAACGTGCAAGGTTTGTCCCAGCCGCACAAGCTGCAGGCCCTGCTTGACTGGGCCGCTGACAGCCGGCGCAGGTGGTGTTCCTCCAAGCTGCCGTAGGGCGGAGAGCGTGTGGCAGTGGGCAGAAGCCCACTCGGGGGCCTAGCCCGCCTGGTGGGTGTAGTGGTTCTACACCCCCGGCACTGGCAGCTCCCAGGTTGTCTGGTGTTGGTCCAGCACTCCACCATCTTCCAGGGGTGCATCTAGGTGCATCTGCGGGCAGAGGGAGCCCATGGGCGGGTGCTGCGGGTGGACGGGGAGCTCGCAGGCAGGCCGGTGTCCCTGGTGTGTGTGTCCGCCCCGGCGCAGCAGGCAGACCGGCAAGCGTTCTACGCCGAGTGCCTTCCCGCTTACCTCCCGCCAGCCGCCGACCGCCGCCCCTGGTGGACCCGTGGCGCCATCTGCACCGCTCCAAGAGAGACCTTACCCACTTTAACGAGCGTTGGCAGACGGGTGCGCGCCTCGACCGGTGGTACATCTCGGAGGAGCTGGTGCAGTGGTAGATGGACAGCGCCATCCAGGGTGTTCTACCCGTGCCTACCGACCACCGGCCCGTTTCAGTGGCAGTGTGCCCCCCCGACCTGCCTCTCACCGTCCCCGCTCCCTGGCAGCTGCACCCCGCCCTTCTCGACAACCCTAAGCTGCTGGACTGTCTCAAAGACTTCCTCCATGCGGGGGCCAACACCACGAGGCTGCTAGTCAGCTGGGGCTGCCTAGGGATGGTCACAGGGCCAGGTGGGCCCGCCTCAAGCACGGCCTGGCCATGCGTGCCCAGCACTTCCTACAAGCCCAGCGCCGCGCGGAGCGCGACCTGCAGCAGCGCAGGAAGAAGGCGGCGGCAGTGGCTTGGGCACACCTCGTGCGGCAGCTGCTACGGGTTGAGCGAGAGGGGGAGGCTGAGGTGCAGGCAGCAAGCACTTGGGAGAGGCCGCAGCTCTGGCTGGGGTGGGGGCGAGGGAGCAGGGGGCCCAGCAGTCCCTGCTTGTCAGCGCGGTTCTCAAACTGTGCTACGGCGATCGCTCCTCCTTCTACTTCTACAATCGCGACCAGCCCGCGCACACCCCCACCCTCATCTCCTCTCTGCAGCTCCCCAGCCAGCCAGGGGAGGCGGCAGATCTCACCACGCCGGCCGGGGTGAAGGCTGCGTGCAAGGCTTTTCAGCGCCACTACTCAGCCCCAAATCCACCGGAGTCTATGCAGCCAAGCCGGTGAATACAGCTGCGCGCGCCAAGCTGTTGGGCAGCCTCACCTCTCATCTCACCCCCACCCAGGCCCGTGCTGCTGAGGGCCCCGATGGCAGCCCTACGCTGTGAGAGGTGGAGCTGGGCCAGGCTCGGCAGGGCTGCACGCACAGCAAGGCCCCGGGGCTAGATGGGCTGCCCATGGAGGTCTATGACCGGCTGTGGGTGGAGCTGGGGCGGCCGCTGCGGGCCATGTTGCGAGAGGCCCTGGGAGACACCGCTGACCCTGCCCCTCTGGCTGAGTTCCTGACCGGCATCCTCACCCTCGTGCGGCTCAGGGGTAGGGTGGGGGAGGGCGCCGGGCAAGGGCAGCAGCAGGGCGAGCGGGAGCAGGGGTGGAAGCAGGAGCCAGAGGTGGTCTTCCCAGCTGTCCGAGCGGGGGTGCCAGTGCGCCACCAGGGGTTCCCCCTTGGGGCGGCCTCCTACGCTGCCACCAGCGAGGCCGCCTTTGGGGGGGCAGCCGCGGCCATGATGTTAGCCTCCATCGACTCAACCTACTGGGGTGGGTGAAGGTGGCCCAGCAGTGCCTAACCTCCATGTCCATCTACCAGATGGACTTCGTGCAACCCTCCGCTCATCTGGCGCAGGCCATGGCCTTGGCTGTAAACCCCTTTGTGGCAGCCTCAGACCTGCCCCAAGAGCGCAGCCCCAACAGCAGCAGCCGCTACCCTAGCAAGGCCATCGGCGTGATGCCCCGGGGGGAGGGAGGGATGGGGCTTCCCAACCTGGGGTCCACCAGTTCGTCTATGCTGGCGAAGATGTGGCCCGGCTGTGGTCGTCCCTGGCAGCCCAGGTTTGTCCCTGGCAGCCTCTGACCCCACCGCCCCCCCCTCGCGAGGCATCAGCCCGTGGCTGCAAGCTCAAGTGGCGCTCCTGGCTGAGCTTAAGGGGCTGGGGCTGGGGGCTGGGGCTGGGGCTGGGGCTGGGGCTGGGGCTGGGGCTGGGGCTGGGGCTGGGGCTGGGGCTGGGGCTGGGGCTGGGGCTGGGGCTGGGGCTGGGGCTGGGGCTGGGGCTGGGGCTGGGGCTGGGGCTGGGGCTGGGGCTGGGGCTGGGGCTGGGGCTGGGGCTGGGGCTGGGGCTGGGGCTGGGGCTGGGGCTGGGGCTGGGGCTGGGGCTGGGGCTGGGGCTGGGGCTGGGGCTGGGGCTGGGGCTGGGGCTGGGGCTGGGGCTGGGGCTGGGGCTGGGGCTGGGGCTGGGGCTGGGGCTGGGGCTGGGGCTGGGGCTGGGGCTGGGGCTGGGGCTGGGGCTGGGGCTGGGGCTGGGGCTGGGGCTGGGGCTGGGGCTGGGGCTGGGGCTGGGGCTGGGGCTGGGGCTGGGGCTGGGGCTGGGGCTGGGGCTGGGGCTGGGGCTGGGGCTGGGGCTGGGGCTGGGGCTGGGGCTGGGGCTGGGGCTGGGGCTGGGGCTGGGGCTGGGGCTGGGGCTGGGGCTGGGGCTGGGGCTGGGGCTGGGGCTGGGGCTGGGGCTGGGGCTGGGGCTGGGGCTGGGGCTGGGGCTGGGGCTGGGGCTGGGGCTGGGGCTCTTCGCTCATGCCATACCCGCCCCTTGCTCACTACCCTCTTCTCAACCCCCACCACCTTCCAGCCCAGGGCCTAGGGGGCTTTTGTGTCCCGAGCGCATGCGCCTTTCTCTGTCCCGCCCCGCTGCGTGCTTCCCCCCCACATCCCTCTTCCCACCCTGCAGCTCTCTGCCCCCCTAAACCCCATCTTGGGCCGCCCCTCCCCCCCTTGTTGATCCTCCCGCGGTTCATCCCGGACCTCTTGAGGGGTCTGTTGCCACGGGCTTCCTTGCCGGTGTTCACCCACCAGCCTCTCCACGCTCCCCGGGGCACTTGGGGCTGCTGGGTAAGGCCCTCACCAAGGTCGCGGTGCTGGCCTCCGAGGGAAAGGTCGCGACCCTAAAGCTGAGAGCTGTCACAGCCAGGGGCCTAGCAGCAGCCGGGCAGTGGGTGCATGGGAAACCCTCCGCCAGCCCTCCATCCCTTGACCCCATGGACGCCGAGGCAGCGGCCCCAACCGCCCCTTGCCCCACGGAGGTCACAGGGCCTGGCGCAGTTGCCCCTCTCCCAGCCCAGGAGCTTGGTCTCTCCACCGGGCTGGGTAGGTGGTTCGGCACAATGCGGGTTTGGTCCGCTGAGCTGCAGGGCAGTCAGCCTCCCCGCTGGCTTGACACCGTTGCGAGAGCCCCTCCGCGCCCCTCCCCGGATGACCGGAGGGCTAGGCGGGAGGAGCGGCAGCGGAAGGCTCGGTGTCCTCGTCGTTGATTTCTTTTTTAAAGGAGGAGCATTACAAGAGAGAGTAGGACTAAAGAAAAGAAGAAAAGAGAAGACAACAACAAACAAGGTTCCCCCATACACGGTCGTCAAGCACCCCATCCAAACACAGCGGTCCACACACCCCAAGCAAAGGTCCACACACCCCAAGCAAAGGTCCATACCACCCAAGCAACCCTCTCCCTAGGACAACGTCAAGACACTCCCCCACACCAACGCCCTCCACCCTAGCTCTACTCACCTCCCCAGACCCTCCTCACAAAACTACCCACACAAGCCTAAGCCAAGCCCCTCGACGTGGAACCCAGAAGCCTACCCCCGGCACTCAAACCAAGACCACCTAAGCCCCCGGTACCCTGACACCCTGGTAAACCCCCGGGACCCATCCTACCCCACCCACTGAGCGCACTACGCCCCCAGCAGCAACCCTGCAGCTCAGGCTGGCAGCAGCCTTGCAGCTCAGCGGAAGGGGACGGGCCACTGCAAGGAGAGGCGAACAAACAGCTTCCCCCCCCCTGTGCCCTGCCCTCCCCCTGCCTAGGCCTCCCTGCTGCCCTCCCCTCCTCCACTCCTCCTGCCCCAACCCTCCCCTCTGCAACCTCCTGCCCTCCCCTCCGCGTACGCCGAGGGGAGGCAGCGCTGAGCCACCTGCCCAGCAAGCCCTAGAGAGGCCTCGGCGGCGCCGGTTTGGCATTCCCACTTCCAGTCCCAGCTCCGAGGAGTGGAAGGCACGGCGGGCAGGGCACCAGCAAGAGGCGCAGCACAGGCTGAGGCAAGCCGGCAAGCAGCGTGCTGCCCATCGTGGCCGTGGGACCCCACACGTGCGCCGCTACGGGCTGGTCAGCCCCTCTGCTAGCTTGGCCAGCTCTCTGGGGGCCTCCGGTGACAGCCATGTAGCTGAGTCAGCAGGGAACCGGGAGGGGAGGCCGAGGGTGCCTAAGCGGAAGCAGCCGGAGCAGGCCGAGCACGCGGGAGAAGAGGGAGAGAAGCTCGGTCCTCTGCCCCTGCGGCCCCCTCTGGTCATCTAGTCACGAGAGCCTCGGGTCCTGCGCCGTCCTGGGGCCAAGCTGGCGTGCATTGAGGCCACCCCGGCCCCTCCCCCGGCCCTCCTCCTCTGCCAGGTCCGTCTCCCCATCCTAGCCCACCCACCCTCCTCCACACACGCGCAACCCACGCGGGGGCGAGCCAGGGCTAACCATGCAGCGCCCAGGTGTGGCCGCCAGGTTCATGGTAGTCACCCTCAACGTGCAAGGTTTGTCCTAGCCGCACAAGCTGCAGGCCCTGCTTGACTGGGCCGCTGACAGCCGGCGCAGGTGGTGTTCCTCCAAGCTGCCGTAGGGCGGAGAGCGTGTGGCAGTGGGCAGAAGCCCACTCGGGGGCCTAGCCCGCTTGGTGGGTGTAGTGGTTCTACACCCCCGGCACTGGCAGCTCCCAGGTTGTCTGGTGTTGGTCCAGCACTCCACCATCTTCCAGGGGTGCATCTAGGTGCATCTGCGGGCAGAGGGAGCCCATGGGCGGGTGCTGCGGGTGGACGGGGAGCTCGCAGGCAGGCCGGTGTCCCTGGTGTGTGTGTCCGCCCCGGCGCAGCAGGCAGACCGGCCAGCGTTCTACGCCGAGTGCCTTCCCGCTTACCTCCCGCCAGCCGCCGACCGCCGCCCCTGGTGGACCCGTGGCGCCATCTGCACCGCTCCAAGAGAGACCTTACCCACTTTAACGAGCGTTGGCAGACGGGTGCGCGCCTCGACCGGTGGTACATCTCGGAGGAGCTGGTGCAGTGGTAGATGGACAGCGCCATCCAGGGTGTTCTACCCGTGCCTACCGACCACCGGCCCGTTTCAGTGGCAGTGTGCCCCCCCGACCTGCCTCTCACCGTCCCCGCTCCCTGGCAGCTGCACCCCGCCCTTCTCGACAACCCTAAGCTGCTGGACTGTCTCAAAGACTTCCTCCATGCGGGGGCCAACACCACGAGGCTGCTAGTCAGCTGGGGCTGCCTAGGGATGGTCACAGGGCCAGGTGGGCCCGGCTCAAGCACGGCCTGGCCATGCGTGCCCAGCACTTCCTACAAGCCCAGCGCCGCGCGGAGCGCGACCTGCAGCAGCGCAGGAAGAAGGCGGCGGCAGTGGCTTGGGCACACCTCGTGCGGCAGCTGCTACGGGTTGAGCGAGAGGGGGAGGCTGAGGTGCAGGCAGCAAGCACTTGGGAGAGGCCGCAGCTCTGGCTGGGGTGGGGGCGAGGGAGCAGGGGGCCCAGCAGTCCCTGCTTGTCAGCGCGGTTCTCAAACTGTGCTACGGCGATCGCTCCTCCTTCTACTTCTACAATCGCGACCAGCCCGCGCACACCCCCACCCTCATCTCCTCTCTGCAGCTCCCCAGCCAGCCAGGGGAGGCGGCAGATCTCACCACGCCGGCCGGGGTGAAGGCTGCGTGCAAGGCTTTTCAGCGCCACTACTCAGCCCCAAATCCACCGGAGTCTATGCAGCCAAGCCGGTGAATACAGCTGCGCGCGCCAAGCTGTTGGGCAGCCTCACCTCTCATCTGACCCCCACCCAGGCCCGTGCTGCTGAGGGCCCCGATGGCAGCCCTACGCTGTGAGAGGTGGAGCTGGGCCAGGCTCGGCAGGGCTGCACGCACAACAAGGCCCCGGGGCTAGATGGGCTGCCCATGGAGGTCTTTGACCGGCTGTGGGTGGAGCTGGGGCGGCCGCTGCGGGCCATGTTGCGAGAGGCCCTGGCAGACACCGCTGACCCTGCCCCTCTGGCTGAGTTCCTGACCGGCATCCTCACCCTCGTGCGGCTCAGGGGTAGGGTGGGGGAGGGCGCCGGGCAAGGGCAGCAGCAGGGCGAGCGGGAGCAGGGGTGGAAGCAGGAGCCAGAGGTGGTCTTCCCAGCTGTCCGAGCGGGGGTGCCAGTGCGCCACCAGGGGTTCCCCCTTGGGGCGGCCTCCTACGCTGCCACCAGCGAGGCCGCCTTTGGGGGGGCAGCCGCGGCCATGATGTTAGCCTCCATCGACTCAACCTACTGGGGTGGGTGAAGGTGGCCCAGCAGTGCCTAACCTCCATGTCCATCTACCAGATGGACTTCGTGCAACCCTCCGCTCATCTGGCGCAGGCCATGGCCTTGGCTGTAAACCCCTTTGTGGCAGCCTCAGACCTGCCCCAAGAGCGCAGCCCCAACAGCAGCAGCCGCTACCCTAGCAAGGCCATCGGCGTGATGCCCCGGGGGGAGGGAGGGATGGGGCTTCCCAACCTGGGGTCCACCAGTTCGTCTATGCTGGCGAAGATGTGGCCCGGCTGTGGTCGTCCCTGGCAGCCCAGGTTTGTCCCTGGCAGCCTCTGACCCCACCGCCCCCCCCTCGCGAGGCATCAGCCCGTGGCTGCAAGCTCAAGTGGCGCTCCTGGCTGAGCTTAAGGGGCTGGGGCTGGGGCTCTTCGCTCATGCCATACCCGCCCCTTGCTCACTACCCTCTTCTCAACCTCCACCACCTTCCAGCCCAGCGCCTAGGGGGCTTTTGTGTCCCGAGCGCATGCGCCTTTCTCTGTCCCGCCCCGCTGCGTGCTTCCCCCCCACATCCCTCTTCCCACCCTGCAGCTCTCTGCCCCCCTAAACCCCATCTTGGGCCGCCCCTCCCCCCCTTGTTGATCCTCCCGCGGTTCATCCCGGACCTCTTGAGGGGTCTGTTGCCACGGGCTTCCTTGCCGGTGTTCACCCACCAGCCTCTCCACGCTCCCCGGGGCACTTGGGGCTGCTGGGTAAGGCCCTCACCAAGGTCGCGGTGCTGGCCTCCGAGGGAAAGGTCGCGACCCTAAAGCTGAGAGCTGTCACAGCCAGGGGCCTAGCAGCAGCCGGGCAGTGGGTGCATGGGAAACCCTCCGCCAGCCCTCCATCCCTTGACCCCATGGACGCCGAGGCAGCGGCCCCAACCGCCCCTTGCCCCACGGAGGTCACAGGGCCTGGCGCAGTTGCCCCTCTCCCAGCCCAGGAGCTTGGTCTCTCCACCGGGCTGGGTAGGTGGTTCGGCGCAATGCGGGTTTGGTCCGCTGAGCTGCAGGGCAGTCAGCCTCCCCGCTGGCTTGACACCGTTGCGAGAGCCCCTCCGCGCCCCTCCCCGGATGACCGGAGGGCTAGGCGGGAGGAGCGGCAGCGGAAGGCTCGGTGTCCTCGTCGTTGATTTCTTTTTTAAGGAGGAGCATTACAAGAGAGAGTAGGACTAAAGAAAAGAAGAAAAGAGAAGACAACAACAAACAAGGTTCCCCCATACACGGTCGTCAAGCACCCCATCCAAACACAGCGGTCCACACACCCCAAGCAAAGGTCCACACACCCCAAGCAAAGGTCCATACCACCCAAGCAACCCTCTCCCTAGGACAACGTCAAGACACTCCCCCACACCAACGCCCTCCACCCTAGCTCTACTCACCTCCCCAGACCCTCCTCACAAAACTACCCACACAAGCCTAAGCCAAGCCCCTCGACGTGGAACCCAGAAGCCTACCCCCGGCACTCAAACCAAGACCACCTAAGCCCCCGGTACCCTGACACCCAGGTAAACCCCCGGGACCCATCCTACCCCACCCACTGAGCGCACTACGCCCCCAGCAGCAACCCTGCAGCTCAGGCTGGCAGCAGCCTTGCAGCTCAGCGGAAGGGGACGGGCCACTGCAAGGAGAGGCGAACAAACAGCTTCCCCCCCCCTGTGCCCTGCCCTCCCCCTGCCTAGGCCTCCCTGCTGCCCTCCCCTCCTCCACTCCTCCTGCCCCAACCCTCCCCTCTGCAACCTCCTGCCCTCCCCTCCGCGTACGCCGAGGGGAGGCAGCGCTGAGCCACCTGCCCAGCAAGCCCTAGAGAGGCCTCGGCGGCGCCGGTTTGGCATTCCCACTTCCAGTCCCAGCTCCGAGGAGTGGAAGGCACGGCGGGCAGGGCACCAGCAAGAGGCGCAGCACAGGCTGAGGCAAGCCGGCAAGCAGCGTGCTGCCCATCGTGGCCGTGGGACCCCACACGTGCGCCGCTACGGGCTGTTGTGAATCATGCCCCGGTGCAGATCTAATCTTGCACCGGTGATAGGTCCAGCTGTCCAGCTTCTGAGTGACTCCGAGTGACAGTCGGTATTTAGCGTGGTGACAGACATTCGTAGGCACCCTCGTCTGGTGTCTCGTCTGTCCCACGCTCTTCTACAGGTATGAGAGCCTGCCTCTGTGCCATGATCTAGGCTCTCGCTGTAATAACCCTCGTCTGGTGTCTCGTCTGTCCCACGCTCTTCTACAGGGTTATGGGCCCACAGCACAACTGCTGTGCGTGGATCTAAAGACACCACGACGTGCAACACGTAAGTTGCTTTAGGGTCATTCGCTGCCGCACTACTATGTCGGCCAGCGCCAGCGCCAGCGTCAGTGGCGGAGCTCTCATCCCAGTTTTAGACAAAGACAATTATGCCATCTGGGTTATCAGGCTGCGGGGAATGCTGGAAGAGGCTGGGGTTTACTATGTGGTAGAGAATGGTCTCGCCACCGCACCTCCAGCCCTTGCCAACGATGCTACCCCAGCGCAACATGCCGCCCATGCCTCTCAGCGCGCCAGAGTCGCAGCTGACAACATTGCCAACCTCAAAGCCCGCAATATCATTCTGCGTTATGTCAGCGATCAGCATGCCCGGGCAGTTTCCTCAGCTGCAACAGCGCAGGAAGCCTGGGAACAGCTAGCAGCCGAATTCGTGCAAGTCTCCATCGCACGGCAATCGCAGCTGCAAGTACAGCTGTCGCAGCTACGCATGCAAGCAGATGAAACTGTGGCAAGCTTCTTTGCCAGAACCATGCTGTTGCGTGATGAGCTCACCTCAGCTGGCTGTCCTCCCTCTGATCACTCCCTCATGCTGGCCGTCCTCAATGCCATGCCTCCTGAGTTCAAGATTGCCATCCAGCTGCTCAGGTACCAGCTGACTGTTGGGAACGCCGACCTTGATGTGGTGAAGAAGGTCCTTCTACAGTCTGAAGCTGACTACCTACAGGAGCAGTCCATTCAATCCTCTCAATCCACTCAGCCTGGTTCCACCCTCTGGAGCTCATCTTTCACCTACTCCAGGGGTAGGGGTCCACTGCCCAGTTTCAGGGGCAGGGGCAGCTCTCCTGTCAGGGGGGCACTCAGGGGGGGCTACACAGCCGGGCGGGGGGGGGTCATTCCTACTGCCTCCAGGCCAGTCTCCTCTCAGCAGCAAGGCAGATCCTCTCGGCCTGTCTGCCAGTACTGCAACTACCCTGGCCACGTCCTGTCTGAGTGCCGCAGATACGCACGCGACCATGGGAGCTTCGCCAGACCAGCTAGCCCCAGCCTGGCCCAGGCTCAGCTGAGCCCCAACAGGCCTCGAGGCAACAGCCCCAGCAGGGGCAGGGGGGATGGTGCAGTCGGCAGGAGCGCAGACTCAGCAGGCAGCAGCATGCAGCAGCAGTCAGATGCTGAGCCGGCCAATGTCCTGTTCATGGCCAGGACAAACCGCTTTCCTATGCTGTCGCGCACTGAGCCAGTTGCCACTCCTCTCCCAGGGCATCTGGTCCCTGAGAACATGACTGATGAGGAGTTCCTGGACTTCTACGCCAGAATGCCACGCTGGGTCATTGACTCAGGTGCCAACAGGCACATCATGCCCTGGCGCTCCTGTCTCTCTAACTACCATACCTTCGACCCCCCTATCCAGCTACAGCTGGGTGGCCAGGGGTCTTCCATCGACGTTCTGGGTGAGGGCACTACCTACCTTACTAACTCTCAAGGGGAGCAGTGGGCAGTCTCGGGTGTGCTCCATGCGCCAGCAGCCGCCTACTGCTATCTCTCTGTGTCTGAGCTCACTCGTGCTGGTGTGACACTTCGTTTCCACGGTGATCACTGTGACCTGATTGGCCGGGGCAACCCACCTGAGTGGCAGATGACGGTCAGGAAGGCTCCTCCTGGGGTCTACCTCTGGCACATCAGGGCCGTGGCAGAGGGTCGCCGTGTCATGGGAGACAGTGCCCAGGTGGATGACACCCATCTGTACGACCCCGACAACATCTACAATCCTCTACCCCATGCGTTCCACATGCAGCCCAACGAGCTTGATCCTCAGGTGTGGCATCAGCGCTGTGGACATGCCTCTTTCTCTGTCCTTACTCGCATGCAGCGGGAAGGGATGGTTAATGGGGTTCCAGTCAAACAGGCAGCTTTCGCTGAGGCAGCCAGCAGCGCTGCCATATGTCCTGGCTGTGCCATGGGCAAACAGCACCGCCGTGTTCGTTTTGATCTCTCCACCAATGCTCCGCCTGTCACAGCAGCACTGGGTCTCGTTCACATGGATGTCTGTGGCCCTATGCCTCATGCTGGCAGAGACGGCAGCCGTTATATTGCCACTTTCCTGGATGAGCACACTGGGCTGTCTGTCATTCAGCTGCTTTCCAGTAAGGATCAGGTGCCAGCAGCCGTTCAGCGTGTCATCACTGAGCTCGAAACTCAGTCAGGGCAGCGCTGCAAAGCACTCAGGTCAGACAACGGTTCTGAATACAGCAACAAGATCATGAGTGCCTGGTGCAGCAGCAAAGGCATCCAACAGCAGTTCTCTGCCCCTTACTGCCCTGAACAGAACGGCAAGGCTGAGCGCTTGAACAGAACCATCATGCAGGCCACACGCAGCATGCTACTAACAGCTCAGTTGCCTCCTGGTTTCTGGGTTGATGCTGCCCTCAAGGCTAACTATGTCAGAAATCTGCTGCCCATCACAGGGCAGCCCGTGACGCCCTGGGAGGCCTTCTACCATCGCAAGCCTAACCTCTCTGCCCTGCGTGTCTTTGGAGCCACTGCGTGGGTGTTTGTCACACAGCCCTATCGCAACAAGCTCCAGCCTAAGGCAATCAAGGGCATCCTGCTGGGCTACGCTGTTGGCAGCAAAGCTTACAAGCTGTGGGTGAATGGCAGGCTGATTATCAGCAAGGACGTGCAGATTGATGAGACTGCAGTTCTTGACCACCACCGCAACTTGCAGCTGCCTGTGCAGTCCCCTGTGCCCAGCGTGCCTGCTCCAGCACCTGCACCCCCACCTCCTTCTCATTCTTCGCTACCTCTACCTGCCCCAGCGCCTGCGCCTTCAGCTCCGGCTCTGGTTTTCCAACAACCTCCCTCCCCTCCTTCTCCTCAACCTCCTCTGTCGCCTGCTTCTCCACAGCGGCCACCTTTACAGCAGCAACAGCTGCAGCATCAGCAGCAGGCGCCGCAACTTCAGCAGCAGGCGCCGCAGCAGCTGGCTCCGCAATCTCAGCTGTCGGGCCAAAGCAGTCCCTCCCCCAGCAGACACAGCGCAAGAGCTGCTGGGGGGGAGGCAAGCAGCAGCACCAGCTCTTCCGCTGCCGCAAGCAGTGGGAGTACTGCAGCAGACCACAGTGTGGGGGGAGGCCTACTACGGCCTGGTGGAAGTCCCAGCAGGGGCCCAGTGGGAGTCAACAACTTCCCTGGCATTGGCAGGTTCAGGTTTCCTGGCCTCAGGCCAATACCGTTGGCTGGACCAACTGCCTTGCCTCCTCCTCCCGCTAACTCAGCTCCTGCTGTGGCAGCACCTGATGCTCCATTACCTGCTGCCTCAGTAATGCCTGATGCACCTCGTCGCAATCCTGCTCGCTCAAGGCAGCCACCTATTAGGATCAGGCAGCCTGAGCTGGGCTCCATGACTGTCAGTGACACATCATCCAGTGACACACCCACTGTCCTTGAGGCCCTGTCAGGACCGCATGCTGAGTATTGGCGTGAGGCCATGCACACTGAGCTGGCGTCCTTGCATGCTAATGGCACATGGACTCTTGTTGAAAGGCCATCTGGAGCACGTGTGCTGCCTACTAAGTGGGTGCTTAAGATCAAGCGTGATGCTACAGGGGCAATCGAGAAGTTCAAAGCCCGTCTGGTGGCAAAGGGTTTTATGCAAGTCTCAGGTGTGGATGTGGGAGATGTGTATGCACCAGTGAGCAAGCACACCACTCTGCGCTCTCTGCTGGCTCTGGCAGCTGCACGAGACATGGAAGTGCACCAGATTGATGTTGAGGCAGCCTTTCTGAATGGCACACTGCAGCCTGATGAGGTCATCCACATTCAGCAGCCTGAAGGGTTTGAAGAGGGCAGCCCTAACACTGTGTGCAGGCTGCAAAAGGCACTGTATGGTCTCAGGCAGGCACCTCGTGCATGGCATGCTAAGCTGAAGCAGGAGCTTGAGGGCATGGGTTTCTGTGCCTCTGAGTCTGACCCAGCACTCTTCATGCTGTCACGTCCTGCTGGCACTGTGTACTTGCTGGTGTATGTAGATGATTGCCTGCTATGCACAGAAAAGGGTGACTTTGAGAGCCTGGACTTTGTGAAGCAGCGCTTGTCCTCTGTGTTTGGCATCAAGGACCTGGGACAGACCAGGTGGTTTTTGGGCATGCAGATCAGCAGGGACAGGGCTCAGGGCACACTGCAGCTTGATCAGCAGCAGTACATCAAAGAGCTTCTCAGCACCTACAGCATGACTGAGGCACACAGCAAGGCAGTTCCCATGGCACCAGGCACCAAGCTAGTCAAAGAGGGTGATGCCTTGGACACTGCGCACCATAGCTACAGTGCCCTGGTAGGTAGCCTGCTTTACCTGTCCTGCTGCACAAGGCCTGATATTGCCTACGCAGTGGGAGCACTGGCACGGCACTTGGCTGCCCCCACACAGCAACACTGGGCAGCAGCCAAGGCAGTGCTCAGCTACCTAAAGGGCACAGCCAGCCAGGGTTTGGTCTTTGGGGGCAATGACAGCCTGCAAGGGTATTGTGATGCTGACTATGCAGGAGACAAAGACACTGCACGCAGCACCACTGGGTATGTGTTCACCCTGCACGGCGCAGCCATCTCCTGGTCAAGCAGGCTGCAGCCCACAGTTGCCATGTCCACTGCAGAGGCTGAGTACATGGCCGCATCAGGAGCAGTAAAAGAGGCAGTCTGGCTTAGAAAGCTCATGCAGGACTTGGGCCTGCCTGGCACATGTGTGAACATCATGTGTGACAACCAGGCTGCATTGCAACTGCTGAACAATCCCATGGCCTCAGCACGCTCCAAGCACATCAGTGTCCACCACCACTTTGCCAGGGAGCGGGCAGTTCGGGGGGAGGTTATGTTTACCTACTGCAGCACATCAGAAATGGTAGCAGATGTCATGACCAAGCCTCTGGCAGCTGTGAAGCTCGGCTATGCCAAAGAAGGCTGTGGAATCAGCAGCATGTAGACGAGCACAGGCATGTAGGCCTGAAACAGCTTGTTTGTACCCAGCCATGTGTGTGCATGGACTGGGAGTTTGGAGTTGAGTGAAGCACAGGCTTGTATGCCTGAAACAGCTAGACATAAGAAGTTGAAGTTGTTTGCGACTCAGTAGCTGCACATCTGAGTGGGAGTGTTGTGAATCATGCCCCGGTGCAGATCTAATCTTGCACCGGTGATAGGTCCAGCTGTCCAGCTTCTGAGTGACTCCGAGTGACAGTCGGTATTTAGCGTGGTGACAGACATTCGTAGGCACCCTCGTCTGGTGTCTCGTCTGTCCCACGCTCTTCTACAGGTATGAGAGCCTGCCTCTGTGCCATGATCTAGGCTCTCGCTGTAATAACCCTCGTCTGGTGTCTCGTCTGTCCCACGCTCTTCTACACGGGCTGGTCAGCCCCTCTGCTAGCTTGGCCAGCTCTCTGGGGGCCTCCGGTGACAGCCATGTAGCTGAGTCAGCAGGGAACCGGGAGGGGAGGCCGAGGGTGCCTAAGCGGAAGCAGCCGGAGCAGGCAGAGCACGCGGGAGAAGAGGGAGAGAAGCTCGGTCCTCTGCCCCTGCGGCCCCCTCTGGTCATCTAGTCACGAGAGCCTCGGGTCCTGCGCCGTCCTGGGGCCAAGCTGGCGTGCATTGAGGCCACCCCGGCCCCTCCCCCGGCCCTCCTCCTCTGCCAGGTCCGTCTCCCCATCCTAGCCCACCCACCCTCCTCCACACACGCGCAGCCCACGCGGGGGCGAGCCAGGGCTAACCATGCAGCGCCCAGGTGTGGCCGCCAGGTTCATGGTAGTCACCCTCAACGTGCAAGGTTTGTCCTAGCCGCACAAGCTGCAGGCCCTGCTTGACTGGGCCGCTGACAGCCGGCGCAGGTGGTGTTCCTCCAAGCTGCCGTAGGGCGGAGAGCGTGTGGCAGTGGGCAGAAGCCCACTCGGGGGCCTAGCCCGCTTGGTGGGTGTAGTGGTTCTACACCCCCGGCACTGGCAGCTCCCAGGTTGTCTGGTGTTGGTCCAGCACTCCACCATCTTCCAGGGGTGCATCTAGGTGCATCTGCGGGCAGAGGGAGCCCATGGGCGGGTGCTGCGGGTGGACGGGGAGCTCGCAGGCAGGCCGGTGTCCCTGGTGTGTGTGTCCGCCCCGGCGCAGCAGGCAGACCGGCCAGCGTTCTACGCCGAGTGCCTTCCCGCTTACCTCCCGCCAGCCGCCGACCGCCGCCCCTGGTGGACCCGTGGCGCCATCTGCACCGCTCCAAGAGAGACCTTACCCACTTTAACGAGCGTTGGCAGACGGGTGCGCGCCTCGACCGGTGGTACATCTCGGAGGAGCTGGTGCAGTGGTAGATGGACAGCGCCATCCAGGGTGTTCTACCCGTGCCTACCGACCACCGGCCCGTTTCAGTGGCAGTGTGCCCCCCCGACCTGCCTCTCACCGTCCCCGCTCCCTGGCAGCTGCACCCCGCCCTTCTCGACAACCCTAAGCTGCTGGACTGTCTCAAAGACTTCCTCCATGCGGGGGCCAACACCACGAGGCTGCTAGTCAGCTGAGGCTGCCTAGGGATGGTCACAGGGCCAGGTGGGCCCGGCTCAAGCACGGCCTGGCCATGCGTGCCCAGCAGTTCCTACAAGCCCAGCGCCGCGCGGAGCGCGACCTGCAGCAGCGCAGGAAGAAGGCGGCGGCAGTGGCTTGGGCACACCTCGTGCGGCAGCTGCTACGGGTTGAGCGAGAGGGGGAGGCTGAGGTGCAGGCAGCAAGCACTTGGGAGAGGCCGCAGCTCTGGCTGGGGTGGGGGCGAGGGAGCAGGGGGCCCAGCAGTCCCTGCTTGTCAGCGCGGTTCTCAAACTGTGCTACGGCGATCGCTCCTCCTTCTACTTCTACAATCGCGACCAGCCCGCGCACACCCCCACCCTCATCTCCTCTCTGCAGCTCCCCAGCCAGCCAGGGGAGGCGGCAGATCTCACCACGCCGGCCGGGGTGAAGGCTGCGTGCAAGGCTTTTCAGCGCCACTACTCAGCCCCAAATCCACCGGAGTCTATGCAGCCAAGCCGGTGAATACAGCTGCGCGCGCCAAGCTGTTGGGCAGCCTCACCTCTCATCTCACCCCCACCCAGGCCCGTGCTGCTGAGGGCCCCGATGGCAGCCCTACGCTGTGAGAGGTGGAGCTGGGCCAGGCTCGGCAGGGCTGCACGCACAACAAGGCCCCGGGGCTAGATGGGCTGCCCATGGAGGTCTTTGACCGGCTGTGGGTGGAGCTGGGGCGGCCGCTGCGGGCCATGTTGCGAGAGGCCCTGGCAGACACCGCTGACCCTGCCCCTCTGGCTGAGTTCCTGACCGGCATCCTCACCCTCGTGCGGCTCAGGGGTAGGGTGGGGGAGGGCGCCGGGCAAGGGCAGCAGCAGGGCGAGCGGGAGCAGGGGTGGAAGCAGGAGCCAGAGGTGGTCTTCCCAGCTGTCCGAGCGGGGGTGCCAGTGCGCCACCAGGGGTTCCCCCTTGGGGCGGCCTCCTACGCTGCCACCAGCGAGGCCGCCTTTGGGGGGGCAGCCGCGGCCATGATGTTAGCCTCCATCGACTCAACCTACTGGGGTGGGTGAAGGTGGCCCAGCAGTGCCTAACCTCCATGTCCATCTACCAGATGGACTTCGTGCAACCCTCCGCTCATCTGGCGCAGGCCATGGCCTTGGCTGTAAACCCCTTTGTGGCAGCCTCAGACCTGCCCCAAGAGCGCAGCCCCAACAGCAGCAGCCGCTACCCTAGCAAGGCCATCGGCGTGATGCCCCGGGGGGAGGGAGGGATGGGGCTTCCCAACCTGGGGTCCACCAGTTCGTCTATGCTGGCGAAGATGTGGCCCGGCTGTGGTCGTCCCTGGCAGCCCAGGTTTGTCCCTGGCAGCCTCTGACCCCACCGCCCCCCCCTCGCGAGGCATCAGCCCGTGGCTGCAAGCTCAAGTGGCGCTCCTGGCTGAGCTTAAGGGGCTGGGGCTGGGGGCTGGGGCTGGGGCTGGGGCTGGGGCTGGGGCTGGGGCTGGGGCTGGGGCTGGGGCTGGGGCTGGGGCTGGGGCTGGGGCTGGGGCTGGGGCTGGGGCTGGGGCTGGGGCTGGGGCTGGGGCTGGGGCTGGGGCTGGGGCTGGGGCTGGGGCTGGGGCTGGGGCTGGGGCTGGGGCTGGGGCTGGGGCTGGGGCTGGGGCTGGGGCTGGGGCTGGGGCTGGGGCTGGGGCTGGGGCTGGGGCTGGGGCTGGGGCTGGGGCTGGGGCTGGGGCTGGGGCTGGGGCTGGGGCTGGGGCTGGGGCTGGGGCTGGGGCTGGGGCTGGGGCTGGGGCTGGGGCTGGGGCTGGGGCTGGGGCTGGGGCTGGGGCTGGGGCTGGGGCTGGGGCTGGGGCTGGGGCTGGGGCTGGGGCTGGGGCTGGGGCTGGGGCTGGGGCACCCTAACCCTAACCCTAACCCTAACCCTACCCTCTTCTCAACCCCCACCACCTTCCAGCCCAGCGCCTAGGGGGCTTTTGTGTCCCGAGCGCATGCGCCTTTCTCTGTCCCGCCCCGCTGCGTGCTTCCCCCCCACATCCCTCTTCCCACCCTGCAGCTCTCTGCCCCCCTAAACCCCATCTTGGGCCGCCCCTCCCCCCCTTGTTGATCCTCCCGCGGTTCATCCCGGACCTCTTGAGGGGTCTGTTGCCACGGGCTCCCTTGCCGGTGTTCACCCACCAGCCTCTCCACGCTCCCCGGGGCACTTGGGGCTGCTAAGTAAGGCCCTCACCAAGGTCGCGGTGCTGGCCTCCGAGGGAAAGGTCGCGACCCTAAAGCTGAGAGCTGTCACAGCCAGGGGCCTAGCAGCAGCCGGGCAGTGGGTGCATGGGAAACCCTCCGCCAGCCCTCCATCCCTTGACCCCATGGACGCCGAGGCAGCGGCCCCAACCGCCCCTTGCCCCACGGAGGTCACAGGGCCTGGCGCAGTTGCCCCTCTCCCAGCCCAGGAGCTTGGTCTCTCCACCGGGCTGGGTAGGTGGTTCGGCACAATGCGGGTTTGGTCCGCTGAGCTTGGTCCGCTGAGCTGCACGGTCGTCAAGCACCCCATCCAAACACAGCGGTCCACACACCCCAAGCAAAGGTCCACACACCCCAAGCAAAGGTCCATACCACCCAAGCAACCCCCTCCCTAGGACAACGTCAAGACACTCCCCCACACCAACGCCCTCCACCCTAGCTCTACTCACCTCCCCAGACCCTCCTCACAAAACTACCCACACAAGCCTAAGCCAAGCCCCTCGACGTGGAACTCAGAAGCCTACCCCCGGCACTCAAACCAAGACCACCTAAGCCCCCGGTACCCTGACACCCAGGTAAACCCCCGGGACCCATCCTACCCCACCCACTGAGCGCACTACGCCCCCAGCAGCAACCCTGCAGCTCAGGCTGGCAGCAGCCTTGCAGCTCAGCGGAAGGGGACGGGCCACTGCAAAGAGAGGCGAACAAACAGCTTTCCCCCCCCCTGTGCCCTGCCCTCCCCCTGCCTAGGCCTCCCTGCTGCCCTCCCTTCCTCCACTCCTCCTGCCCCAACCCTCCCCTCTGCAACCTCCTGCCCTCCCCTCCGCGTACGCCTAGGGGAGGCAGCGCTGAGCCACCTGCCCAGCAAGCCCTAGAGAGGCCTCGGCGGCGCCGGTTTGGCATTCCCACTTCCAGTCCCAGCTCCGAGGAGTGGAAAGCACGGCGGGCAGGGCACCAGCAAGAGGCGCAGCACAGGCTGAGGCAAGCCGGCAAGCAGCGTGCTGCCCATCGTGGCCGTGGGACCCCACACGTGCGCCGCTACGGGCTGGTCAGCCCCTCTGCTAGCTTGGCCAGCTCTCTGGGGGCCTCCGGTGACAGCCATGTAGCTGAGTCAGCAGGGAACCGGGAGGGGAGGCCGAGGGTGCCTAAGCGGAAGCAGCCGGAGCAGGCCGAGCACGCGGGAGAAGAGGGAGAGAAGCTCGGTCCTCTGCCCCTGCGGCCCCCTCTGGTCATCTAGTCACGAGAGCCTCGGGTCCTGCGCCGTCCTGGGGCCAAGCTGGCGTGCATTGAGGCCACCCCGGCCCCTCCCCCGGCCCTCCTCCTCTGCCAGGTCCGTCTCCCCATCCTAGCCCACCCACCCTCCTCCACACACGCGCAGCCCACGCGGAGGCGAGCCAGGGCTAACCATGCAGCGCCCAGGTGTGGCCGCCAGGTTCATGGTAGTCACCCTCAACGTGCAAGGTTTGTCCTAGCCGCACAAGCTGCAGGCCCTGCTTGACTGGGCCGCTGACAGCCGGCGCAGGTGGTGTTCCTCCAAGCTGCCGTAGGGCGGAGAGCGTGTGGCAGTGGGCAGAAGCTCACTCGGGGGCCTAGCCCGCCTGGTGGGTGTAGTGGTTCTACACCCCCGGCACTGGCAGCTCCCAGGTTGTCTGGTGTTGGTCCAGCACTCCACCATCTTCCAGGGGTGCATCTAGGTGCATCCGCGGGCAGAGGGAGCCCATGGGCGGGTGCTGCGGGTGGACGGGGAGCTCGCAGGCAGGCCGGTGTCCCTGGTGTGTGTGTCCGCCCCGGCGCAGCAGGCAGACCGGCCAGCGTTCTACGCCGAGTGCCTTCCCGCTTACCTCCCGCCAGCCGCCGACCGCCGCCTCCTCCCCATGGGGGGCGACTTCAACTGCATCCTGGCCTCAGTGGACAGAGTGGGCATCCCGCGAGGCTCGCAGCATGGGGACGCCTGGGTGGGCAGCAGGGGCCAGGGGGCGCAGCAGCTGCGGCAGCTGGTGGGTGAGCGGGGTCTGGTGGACCCGTGGCGCCATCTGCACCCCTCCAAGAGAGACCTTACCCACTTTAACGAGCGTTGGCAGACGGGTGCGCGCCTCGACCGGTGGTACATCTCGGAGGAGCTGGTGCAGTGGCAGATGGACAGCGCCATCCAGGGTGTTCTACCCGTGCCTACCGACCACCGGCCCGTTTCAGTGGCAGTGTGCCCCCCCGACCTGCCTCTAATCGTCCCCGCTCCCTGGCAGCTGCACCCCGCCCTTCTCGACAACCCTAAGCTGCTGGACTGTCTCGAAGACTTCCTCCATGCCG
>JASKMD010000011.1:6005400-6033552 GCA_030144725.1 Haematococcus lacustris
GAGATGTCAGGTTATGCCGGTGTGCAGCAATCATGGCTGGCAGGTGGTGGCAGTGCTGAGGGGCATGTCTATTGGCTGCCTGCGCATCAGCATGTGTAGCTAGCTTGGCTGTGTCATAAGGCTGGTCGTGCCAGGCTGCCGCAGCTAAGGCTGGCAGGTGGTGGTGCAGCTGAGTAGCATGTCTCTGTGCGGCCTGCGCATCAGCATACGCAGTTTGCATAGTTGTGTGAGATGTCAGGTTATGCCGGTGTGCAGCAATCATGGCTGGCAGGTGGTGGCAGTGCTGAGGGGCATGTCTATTGGCTGCCTGCGCATCAGCATGTGTAGCTAGCTTGGCTGTGTCATAAGGCTGGTCGTGCCAGGCTGCCGCAGCTAAGGCTGGCAGGTGGTGGTGCAGCTGAGTAGCATGTCTCTGTGCGGCCTGCGCATCAGCATCCGCAGTCTGCATAGTTGTGTGAGATGTCAGGTTATGCCGGTGTGCAGCAATCATGGCTGGCAGGTGGTGGCAGTGCTGAGGGGCATGTCTATTGGCTGCCTGCGCATCAGCATGTGTAGCTAGCTTGGCTGTGTCATAAGGCTGGTCGTGCCAGGCTGCCGCAGCTAAGGCTGGCAGGTGGTGGTGCAGCTGAGTAGCATGTCTCTGTGCGGCCTGCGCATCAGCATCCGCAGTTTGCATAGTTGTGTGAGATGTCAGGTTATGCCGGTGTGCAGCAATCATGGCTGGCAGGTGGTGGCAGTGCTGAGGGGCATGTCTATTGGCTGCCTGCGCATCAGCATGTGTAGCTAGCTTGGCTGTGTCATAAGGCTGGTCGTGCCAGGCTGCCGCAGCTAAGGCTGGCAGGTGGTGGTGCAGCTGAGTAGCATGTCTCTGTGCGGCCTGCGCATCAGCATCCGCAGTTTGCATAGTTGTGTGAGATGTCAGGTTATGCCGGTGTGCAGCAATCATGGCTGGCAGGTGGTGGCAGTGCTGAGGGGCATGTCTATTGGCTGCCTGCGCATCAGCATGTGTAGCTAGCTTGGCTGTGTCATAAGGCTGGTCGTGCCAGGCTGCCGCAGCTAAGGCTGGCAGGTGGTGATGCAGCTGAGTAGCATGTCTCTGTGCGGCCTGCGCATCAGCATCCGCAGTTTGCATAGTTGTGTGAGATGTCAGGTTATGCCGGTGTGCAGCAATCATGGCTGGCAGGTGGTGGCAGTGCTGAGGGGCATGTCTATTGGCTGCCTGCGCATCAGCATGTGTAGCTAGCTTGGCTGTGTCATAAGGCTGGTCGTGCCAGGCTGCCGCAGCTAAGGCTGGCAGGTGGTGGTGCAGCTGAGTAGCATGTCTCTGTGCGGCCTGCGCATCAGCATCCGCAGTTTGCATAGTTGTGTGAGATGTCAGGTTATGCCGGTGTGCAGCAATCATGGCTGGCAGGTGGTGGCAGTGCTGAGGGGCATGTCTATTGGCTGCCTGCGCATCAGCATGTGTAGCTAGCATGGCTGTGTCATAAGGCTGGTCGTGCCAGGCTGCCGCAGCTAAGGCTGGCAGGTGGTGGTGCAGCTGAGTAGCATGTCTCTGTGCGGCCTGCGCATCATCATCCGCAGTTTGCATAGTTGTGTCAAATGTCTGGTTATGCCGTTGTGCAGCATTCATGGCTGGCAGGTGGTGGCACTGCTGAGGTGCATGTCTACTGGCTGCCTGCGCATCAGCATGTGCGGTGTGCGATTTTGTGTTTAGTGTCTGGTTATGCCGGTGTGCATCAGACATGGCTGGTAGGTGGTGGCAATGCTGGACGGCGTGCTTCATGTCAGCCCGCGCATCCGTGTCAAGCGACTGGTCATGCCCGGTGGGTATTTTGTGCATGGAGCATTTGCTACTTCTACCGTGGCACATCATAGCATGTGTAGCAGCCTTCCAGGTTTGGGATCTTGGCTGGACCTGCAGGAGGGTGTCAGGTGGTTCTCCACAATGGGCTATAGCCTGTTTTGCAGAGTGCCTGCTGCAGCGCGTTATCATGTCAGCAACGGCGTCGCAGGTTTGGGTTCTTGGTAAAACATGCCAGGGGGTGTCAGATTGCTCACCATTGTTGGCTTGGCTAGTCCTTCTGTTGCCTGTAGATTGATCTGTGACAAGGGCTGGTCTCGGCTGCCGTTTGCTACTTGGGCTGTCGATTGCGACCGAACTGGCTATCTGGATGTCGGCACCACTCCACCTGTTCATCTCTTCTGTCGTCCGAGAGAGTTTTACCACCGTCTGTTCCACGTCGTTGCACCTGTTGCAGACATCGCATCTGTGAAGCATTTGGAACCCATCTCCTTCCCGTTTTGTGGCCAGTGAGTCAAAGGTGAACATACTCCAGGACCCACTGGTTGGACCCGCCGCGTTTGTATACTCAGACGATTGCAGCCGAAGGCCCGCAATCCCGTTAGCATAGCCGCATTGGACCAGTGGGGGAGCAGAGGTCCCCATCAGAAAATAGCACAGGCACAGGCAGGTAAGCAGGCGCGCCATTGTCTTCGGCGTCCAGGTCCAAGGTCCAGGGTCCACGATGCGGTACTCGTTCGGCTCGTCTCAGCGTGCAACTTCACGCGCTGTGCCCAAACGACCTCGTTGATGCGTCTGCGGTCAGAGAAACCAAAGCAAAGTTTGTTGGTGACACCACACCACACCACACCACAATGACAACACAACAACCTAACAGCCCCAGCCCCAGCCCCAGCCCCAGCCCCAGCCCCAGCCCCAGCCCCAGCCCCAGCCCCAGGCCCAGCCCCAGGCCCAGCCCCAGGCCCAGCCCCAGCCCCAGCCTCAGCCCCAGCCCCAGCCCCAGCCCCAGGCCCAGGCCCAGGCCCAGGCCCAGGCCCAGGCCCAGGCCCAGGCCCAGCCCCAGCCCCAGCCCCAGCCCCAGCCCCAGCCCCAGCCCCAGCCCCAGCCCCAGCCCCAGCCCCAGCCCCAGCCCCAGCCCCAGCCCCAGCCCCAGCCCCAGCCCCAGCCCCAGCCCCAGCCCCAGCCCCAGCCCCAGCCCCAGCCCCAGCCCCAGCCCCAGCCCCAGCCCCAGCCCCAGCCCCAGCCCCAGCCCCAGCCCCAGCCCCAGCCCCAGCCCCAGCCCCAGCCCCAGCCCCAGCCCCAGCCCCAGCCCCAGCCCCAGCCCCAGCCCCAGCCCCAGCCCCAGCCCCAGCCCCAGCCCCAGCCCCAGCCCCAGCCCCAGCCCCAGCCCCAGCCCCAGCCCCAGCCCCAGCCCCAGCCCCAGCCCCAGCCCCAGCCCCAGCCCCAGCCCCAGCCCCAGCCCCAGCCCCAGCCCCAGCCCCAGCCCCAGCCCCAGCCCCAGCCCCAGCCCCAGCCCCAGCCCCAGCCCCAGCCCCAGCCCCAGCCCCAGCCCCAGCCCCAGCCCCAGCCCCAGCCCCAGCCCCAGCCCCAGCCCCAGCCCCAGCCCCAGCCCCAGCCCCAGCCCCAGCCCCAGCCCCAGCCCCAGCCCCAGCCCCAGCCCCAGCCCCAGCCCCAGCCCCAGCCCCAGCCCCAGCCCCAGCCCCAGCCCCAGCCCCAGCCCCAGCCCCAGCCCCAGCCCCAGCCCCAGCCCCAGCCCCAGCCCCAGCCCCAGCCCCAGCCCCAGCCCCAGCCCCAGCCCCAGCCCCAGCCCCAGCCCCAGCCCCAGCCCCAGCCCCAGCCCCAGCCCCAGCCCCAGCCCCAGCCCCAGCCCCAGCCCCAGCCCCAGCCCCAGCCCCAGCCCCAGCCCCAGCCCCAGCCCCAGCCCCAGCCCCAGCCCCAGCCCCAGCCCCAGCCCCAGCCCCAGCCCCAGCCCCAGCCCCAGCCCCAGCCCCAGCCCCAGCCCCAGCCCCAGCCCCAGCCCCAGCCCCAGCCCCAGCCCCAGCCCCAGCCCCAGCCCCAGCCCCAGCCCCAGCCCCAGCCCCAGCCCCAGCCCCAGCCCCAGCCCCAGCCCCAGCCCCAGCCCCAGCCCCAGCCCCAGCCCCAGCCCCAGCCCCAGCCCCAGCCCCAGCCCCAGCCCCAGCCCCAGCCCCAGCCCCAGCCCCAGCCCCAGCCCCAGCCCCAGCCCCAGCCCCAGCCCCAGCCCCAGCCCCAGCCCCAGCCCCAGCCCCAGCCCCAGCCCCAGCCCCAGCCCCAGCCCCAGCCCCAGCCCCAGCCCCAGCCCCAGCCCCAGCCCCAGCCCCAGCCCCAGCCCCAGCCCCAGCCCCAGCCCCAGCCCCAGCCCCAGCCCCAGCCCCAGCCCCAGCCCCAGCCCCAGCCCCAGCCCCAGCCCCAGCCCCAGCCCCAGCCCCAGCCCCAGCCCCAGCCCCAGCCCCAGCCCCAGCCCCAGCCCCAGCCCCAGCCCCAGCCCCAGCCCCAGCCCCAGCCCCAGCCCCAGCCCCAGCCCCAGCCCCAGCCCCAGCCCCAGCCCCAGCCCCAGCCCCAGCCCCAGCCCCAGCCCCAGCCCCAGCCCCAGCCCCAGCCCCAGCCCCAGCCCCAGCCCCAGCCCCAGCCCCAGCCCCAGCCCCAGCCCCAGCCCCAGCCCCAGCCCCAGCCCCAGCCCCAGCCCCAGCCCCAGCCCCAGCCCCAGCCCCAGCCCCAGCCCCAGCCCCAGCCCCAGCCCCAGCCCCAGCCCCAGCCCCAGCCCCAGCCCCAGCCCCAGCCCCAGCCCCAGCCCCAGCCCCAGCCCCAGCCCCAGCCCCAGCCCCAGCCCCAGCCCCAGCCCCAGCCCCAGCCCCAGCCCCAGCCCCAGCCCCAGCCCCAGCCCCAGCCCCAGCCCCAGCCCCAGCCCCAGCCCCAGCCCCAGCCCCAGCCCCAGCCCCAGCCCCAGCCCCAGCCCCAGCCCCAGCCCCAGCCCCAGCCCCAGCCCCAGCCCCAGCCCCAGCCCCAGCCCCAGCCCCAGCCCCAGCCCCAGCCCCAGCCCCAGCCCCAGCCCCAGCCCCAGCCCCAGCCCCAGCCCCAGCCCCAGCCCCAGCCCCAGCCCCAGCCCCAGCCCCAGCCCCAGCCCCAGCCCCAGCCCCAGCCCCAGCCCCAGCCCCAGCCCCAGCCCCAGCCCCAGCCCCAGCCCCAGCCCCAGCCCCAGCCCCAGCCCCAGCCCCAGCCCCAGCCCCAGCCCCAGCCCCAGCCCCAGCCCCAGCCCCAGCCCCAGCCCCAGCCCCAGCCCCAGCCCCAGCCCCAGCCCCAGCCCCAGCCCCAGCCCCAGCCCCAGCCCCAGCCCCAGCCCCAGCCCCAGCCCCAGCCCCAGCCCCAGCCCCAGCCCCAGCCCCAGCCCCAGCCCCAGCCCCAGCCCCAGCCCCAGCCCCAGCCCCAGCCCCAGCCCCAGCCCCAGCCCCAGCCCCAGCCCCAGCCCCAGCCCCAGCCCCAGCCCCAGCCCCAGCCCCAGCCCCAGCCCCAGCCCCAGCCCCAGCCCCAGCCCCAGCCCCAGCCCCAGCCCCAGCCCCAGCCCCAGCCCCAGCCCCAGCCCCAGCCCCAGCCCCAGCCCCAGCCCCAGCCCCAGCCCCAGCCCCAGCCCCAGCCCCAGCCCCAGCCCCAGCCCCAGCCCCAGCCCCAGCCCCAGCCCCGCCCCGGCCCCGGCCCCGGCCCCGGCCCCGGCCCCGGCCCCGGCCCCGGCCCCGGCCCCGGCCCCGCCCCCGCCCCGGCCCCGGCCCCCGCCCCCGCCCCCGCCCCCGCCCCCGCCCCCGCCCCCGCCCCCGCCCCCGCCCCCGCCCCCGCCCCCGCCCCCGCCCCCGCCCCCGCCCCCGCCCCCGCCCCCGCCCCCGCCCCCGCCCCCGCCCCCGCCCCCGCCCCCGCCCCCGCCCCCGCCCCCGCCCCCGCCCCCGCCCCCGCCCCCGCCCCCGCCCCCGCCCCCGCCCCCGCCCCCGCCCCCGCCCCCGCCCCCGCCCCCGCCCCCGCCCCCGCCCCCGCCCCCGCCCCCGCCCCCGCCCCCGCCCCCGCCCCCGCCCCCGCCCCCGCCCCCGCCCCCGCCCCCGCCCCCGCCCCAGCCCCCGCCCCAGCCCCCGCCCCAGCCCCCGCCCCAGCCCCTTAAGCTCAGCCAGGAGCGCCACTTGAGCTTGCAGCCACGGGCTGATGCCTCGCGAGGGGGGGGCGGTGGGGTCAGAGGCTGCCAGGGACAAACCTGGGCTGCCAGGGACGACCACAGCCGGGCCACATCTTCGCCAGCATAGACGAACTGGTGGACCCCAGGTTGGGAAGCCCCATCCCTCCCTCCCCCCGGGGCATCACGCCGATGGCCTTGCTAGGGTAGCGGCTGCTGCTGTTGGGGCTGCGCTCTTGGGGCAGGTCTGAGGCTGCCACAAAGGGGTTTACAGCCAAGGCCATGGCCTGCGCCAGATGAGCGGAGGGTTGCACGAAGTCCATCTGGTAGATGGACATGAAGGTTAGGCACTGCTGGGCCACCTTCACCCACCCCAGTAGGTTGAGTCGATGGAGGCTAACATCATGGCCGCGGCTGCCCCCCCAAAGGCGGCCTCGCTGGTGGCAGCGTAGGAGGCCGCCCCAAGGGGGAACCCCTGGTGGCGCACTGGCACCCCCGCTCGGACAGCTGGGAAGACCACCTCTGGCTCCTGCTTCCACCCCTGCTCCCGCTCGCCCTGCTGCTGCCCTTGCCCGGCGCCCTCCCCCACCCTACCCCTGAGCCGCACGAGGGTGAGGATGCCGGTCAGGAACTCAGCCAGAGGGGCAGGGTCAGCGGTGTCTGCCAGGGCCTCTCGCAACATGGCCCGCAGCGGCCGCCCCAGCTCCACCCACAGCCGGTCATAGACCTCCATGGGCAGCCCATCTAGCCCCGGGGCCTTGCTGTGCGTGCAGCCCTGCCGAGCCTGGCCCAGCTCCACCTCTCACAGCGTAGGGCTGCCATCGGGGCCCTCAGCAGCACGGGCCTGGGTGGGGGTGAGATGAGAGGTGAGGCTGCCCAACAGCTTGGCGCGCGCAGCTGTATTCACAGGCTTGGCTGCATAGATTCCGGTGGGCTTTGGGGCTGAGTAGTGGCGCTGAAAAGCCTTGCACGCAGCCTTCACCCCGGCCGGCGTGGTGAGATCTGCCGCCTCCCCTGGCTGGCTGGGGAGCTGCAGAGAGGAGATGAGGGTGGGGGTGTGCGCGGGCTGGCCGCGATTGTAGAAGTAGAAGGAGGAGCGATCGCCGTAGCACAGTTTGAGAACCGCGCTGACAAGCAGGGACTGCTGGGCCCCCTGCTCCCTCGCCCCCACCCCAGCCAGAGCTGCGGCCTCTCCCAAGTGCTTGCTGCCTGCACCTCAGCCTCCCCCTCTCGCTCAACCCGTAGCAGCTGCCGCACGAGGTGTGCCCAAGCCACTGCCGCCCCCTTTTCCCTTCCCGGCATGGAGGAAGTCTTTGAGACAGTCCAGCAGCTTAGGGTTGTCGAGAAGGGCGGGGTGCAGCTGCCAGGGAGCGGGGACGATTAGAGGCAGGTCGGGGGGGCACACTGCCACAGAAACGGGCCGGTGGTCGGTAGGCACGGGTAGAACACCCTGGATGGCGCTGTCCATCTACCACTGCACCAGCTCCTCCGAGATGTACCACCGGTCGAGGCGCGCACCCGTCTGCCAACGCTCGTTAAAGTGGGTAAGGTCTCTCTTGGAGCGGTGCAGATGGCGCCACGGGTCCACCAGGGGCGGCGGTCGGCGGCTGGCGGGAGGTAAGCGGGAAGGCACTCGGCGTAGAACGCTGGCCGGTCCGCCTGCTGCGCCGGGGCGGACACACACACCAGGGACACCGGCCTGCCTGCGAGCTCCCCGTCCACCCGCAGCACCCGCCCATGGGCTCCCTCTGCCCGCAGATGCACCTAGATGCACCCCTGGAAGATGGTGGAGTGCTGGACCAACACCAGACAACCTGGGAGCTGCCAGTGCCGGGGGTGTAGAACCACTACACCCACCAGGCGGGCTAGGCCCCCGAGTGGGCTTCTGCCCACTGCCACACGCTCTCCGCCCTACGGCAGCTTGGAGGAACACCACCTGCGCCGGCTGTCAGCGGCCCAGTCAAGCAGGGCCTGCAGCTTGTGCGGCTAGGACAAACCTTGCACGTTGAGGGTGACTACCATGAACCTGGCGGCCACACCTGGGCGCTGCATGGTTAGCCCTGGCTCGCCCCCGCGTGGGCTGCGCGTGTGTGGAGGAGGGTGGGTGGGCTAGGATGGGGAGACGGACCTGGCAGAGGAGGAGGGCCGGGGGAGGGGCCGGGGTGGCCTCAATGCACGCCAGCTTGGCCCCAGGACGGCGCAGGACCCGAGGCTCTCGTGACTAGATGACCAGAGGTGGCCGCAGGGGCAGAGGACCGAGCTTCTCTCCCTCTTCTCCCGCGTGCTCTGCCTGCTCCGGCTGCTTCCGCTTAGGCACCCTCGGCCTCCCCTCCCGGTTCCCTGCTGACTCAGCTACATGGCTGTCACCGGAGGCCCCCAGAGAGCTGGCCAAGCTAGCAGAGGGGCTGACCAGCCCGTAGCGGCGCACGTGTGGGGTCCCACGGCCACGATGGGCAGCACGCTGCTTGCCGGCTTGCCTCAGCCTGTGCTGCGCCTCTTGCTGGTGCCCTGCCCGCCGTGCTTTCCACTCCTCGGAGCTGGGACTGGAAGTGGGAATGCCAAACCGGCGCCGCCGAGGCCTCTCTAGGGCTTGCTGGGCAGGTGGCTCAGCGCTGCCTCCCCTCGGCGTACGCGGAGGGGAGGGCAGGAGGTTGCAGAGGGGAGGGTTGGGGCAGGAGGAGTGGAGGAGGGGAGGGCAGCAGGGAGGCCTAGGCAGGGGGAGGGCAGGGCACAGGGGGGGGGAAAGCTGTTTGTTCGCCTCTCCTTGCAGTGGCCCGTCCCCTTCCGCTGAGCTGCAAGGCTGCTGCCAGCCTGAGCTGCAGGGTTGCTGCTGGGGGCGTAGTGCGCTCAGTGGGTGGGGTAGGATGGGTCCCGGGGGTTTACCTGGGTGTCAGGGTACCGGGGGCTTAGGTGGTCTTGGTTTGAGTGCCGGGGGTAGGCTTCTGGGTTCCACGTCGAGGGGCTTGGCTTAGGCTTGTGTGGGTAGTTTTGTGAGGAGGGTCTGGGGAGGTGAGTAGAGCTAGGGTGGAGGGCGTTGGTGTGGGGGAGTGTCTTGACGTTGTCCTAGGGAGAGGGTTGCTTGGGTGGTATGGACCTTTGCTTGGGGTGTGTGGACCTTTGCTTGGGCACTCGTAGGAATTAGCAGCCAGGCGCCTAGACCGACCTTGGTTGTTTTGGTTGAAATTTTGCCCATTTGTAGGTTGTAATGTAAGCATGTCAACCCAAAAAAAACCATGTAAAAAAGGTCAAGGGCTGGGACTCGGCGGCCCGTGGCGTCTGTTCAGCAATGTTCAGCAACGTTCAGCAATGTTCAGACGCCCGTTCAGCAATGTTCAGCCAGCCGTTCAGCAATGTTCAGCAGCCCGTTCAGCAATGTTCACCCATGTTCAGCAATGTTCACCCATTAAGGCGCGCCCGGAAAAATCTTTAAGATATGACCCAATATGATCAAGCCAGAGAATATGATGAAATATGATCAAGCCAAAACCGAGCCAAAGTCAATTGCACATCAACAACAAGCTATGGGCCCTGTTCCCATGTTTCTAGAATCCCATTTGCTCGCAACCACTGCACTTTTCGGCCGTGTGCAAAAGTGCCTGGCGCGATGCGCGGTCTGACCCCACACGGTTCTCCTGTATACCTGTAGCTGCTTGGGGAGCGTCTCAGCAGCGCAAATGGACGACCCGTGGCGACCCAACCGTCGGACCCAACCGCCGAGCATTTCGAATTTGCTGACCCCTTTTGCTAAAGCAATAGCATGTAACCTTAGCATCGCATGCTACAAGGCTTGTACATTGCACATAGGTGGCTCCGGCCGCTGCAGCTGAGGAGCTTGACATCTTTGAGATAGGAGCATGGAACCCGCGTAGCCAATATCATTTTGCGCATGACCAAGGCTACAGAGATCGATTACAAGAGGATACAGAGAGCCTCATTGCCGTGGTCTCAACTCAATGGTTAACTTCGCGGAGAGTAGAGGAGTGTTGCGGCGGGCTAGCTATAACTGAGAGTGATACTGGTTTGGAGGGCGTCAAACCCTCTTCACACTCGGGGTTCCCAGGTGGACTAGTGTGGTCATCTGCCACATTATCCTCTTGACTACAGACCCGGTCATATCCCATCTTTAAGCCATCATATTCAGTCATATGACCAATTCCTCAGCAAGTCATATGATCGGTCGCGCCCTATCACCCATGTTCAGCAATGTTCAGCAATGTTCAGCAATGTTCAGCAATATGTTCAGCAATGTTCAGCAGTGTTCAGCAATGTTCAGCAATGTGTTCAGCAGTGTTCACCCATGTTCACCCATGTTCAGCAATGCTCAGCAATGTTCAGCAATGTTCAGATCTGTTCAGCAATGTGTTCAGCAATGTTCAGCAATGTTCAGCAGTGCTCAGCTATGTTCAGCAATGTGTTCAGCAGTGTTCACCCATGTTCACCCATGTTCAGCAATGCTCAGCAATGTTCAGCAATGTTCAGATCTGTTCAGCAATGTGTTCAGCAATGTTCAGCAGTGTTGAGCAATGTTCAGCAGTGTGTGAACCGATTTGTAAACTCAAAACTACGCTTCCTAGTAGCGACGGCGGCGGAAACGGGCAGCAGCACGTGAAGCCTCGCACGAAAAGGAGCAGAATGAGCGTAGAATCGACCCAGCCGCTTCGGCAGACCCAGGATGCTGCGATGACTGAGCCAGCTACAGGTAGACGTAACCCTGTACTGACCACTGTCGTTATCCTGGTCTTGCTTTGCACTGGGTGGAGCTGGGGTGTCCTCGGGGGTTGGCTTACTGAAGCCGCCCCCGACCACCTGCCAGTCCACCTAGAAGGCCCCTGCGTGGGAAGCCGTGCTAGCAAGAAGGCAGAAAGCCTTGCCACACACGAACTCTATCAAGCAAAAACGTCAAGAGCACCGTGGTCCGCGGCTGCAGGCCAACTCGCTGGATTCAAGCTTTCTGCCCCCCAGAGTCTGCATGATGACCTCGCTGCCTACATGGCGGCCACGACACTGCTTCCCACAAAGACGCCCTCGGCTACCCGAGCTCTGGCAGCCTACCGCACGTCAGCAGGAAAGCCTCGCTCAGTTGCCCCGCACCCCAAAGGCCAACGCAGCGCAGATCCCAGATGCAACAACGTGAACGAAGAAACAGCCGCGCAGATGGTGGCCAGCATGTTTGACGCCTACCCAGAGGGACGTGTGCTGGGGCCCGCAAGCGGACAGCTGAGCAACCTCAGCATGATAACCCTCCGCGACGTCCACTATACAGAGGGCAACCTCGCAGGTATGCAAACTGCAATGATGCTACTTAACGCCTATGTTTATCAGCAAGTTTGCCTAGTTTGCTGCTGCCATCCCACACCATACGCCGCCACCAGCTGCCATTGTCACTGTCATCTAGCAGAATATGCTACAAACATAAGGGAACACCCACCATGGCCACCACAACATGGCAGAACAAAGAACACATGCGCAGGTGTCTTGAGCAAGATCAACAAGCTGCTGAGGGTGGAGCTGTTGCTCAAGCTCTACAACCTGGAGGTCTCAGAGCCGTACACAGTGGGCACTCACAAGGCGGTGGCCATCACCATCACTGCCAACCCCAAAGACGGCAACCACACTGCAGCCATGCTTGGCCTGCTAGGGGAGGTGATCACCGCTGGAGGCACCTTGTCCGCCATTCCCTGTGTGCAACAGGAACAGGGCGGGACCTCCTCCCTACTCATCAGCAGGCCCCTGGTGGCATGCACTCCTCCTACCACTGCCAGCATCCTCATGTCAGTGCAGATGGACGCCATTTCCACCATGGCCTCGCCCACTGGCAGGGCCGTCAGCGTGCTTGGGGCGAAGGGGTCCGCAGCCAGCAGTCTGGTCAGGGCAGCGCAGTATGCAGTGGTCAAGGGCAGGAGCATGCCTGACAGCAACAGGGTGCACATAGCTGACCCTGCCTTCGTGCTCTGCAGCACTGTGACAGCTGCCGTTGAGGACGGCAACTACCTCAGGGTACAGTTTGCCTCGCCAGCTGTTGCTACCGCAGTAGAGAGGGCTGGCCCCATCACGGTGGAGGCCACAGAGGCGGTCTGCATGACTTGGACCCCAGCAGCCAGCAGCCAAGCCAGGGGGCTGGCCACCAGGGCAACCTGCATTGATCTAGGTGTCAGCACCAACTGCATTGCTGTATGCCTGGACAAGCAAGACGGGCTGGCCAAGACGGTGCAGCAGATCGGGGAGGCAGTCCAGAGCCTGTTTGATGCCCCCCTTGTGCTCAAGCGCATCAGTGGGGTGGGTAAGCCCCAGACTATAGCGGCGACCGAGGTAGAAGGGCAGGGAGACAGGGGGGTGGCACACTTCTTGGGGTTGAACACCGCCACAGGCACAGTCGCCCTGGTCAGTGGAACTGACTACATGATGAAAGCCAGGCGCGGCAGCAGGGTGTTCCTCTGCCTCATGCCCACTAGTGTCGCCCTCTCAGCAGCGGTCATCTGCACCCTAGCGTCCAGGGCCGCCAGCCTGGATACCATCCTCAGGGACACCAATGGCCTTGACATTACGGGCAACATGAGTGGGGGCAGCTTCAGCGGAAGAAGCGAGCACCAGGTGGGCAGGCTTCACCGCCCCGACTCGCAGGATGCTGTGCACCAGACGTCCACCGCGGCCTGCATCACCCTGGCAGCAGCCCACGTGTTGCTAGGGGACCTGGACTCTAAGTACAGCACAGCGGCGATCCAGCGTAGCATGGAGGGGGCAGCAGCTGAGCACAGCAGGGCGGGCAAGATTGCCTACAACTCCCACGTGGAAGCGAAACCATCCCACCTGGATCAGATCTTTGCAGCTTGCACACCCCTCCTGGCAGCAGCAGTGGAGTATGCCTCGGACCCAGCCAGCAACGCAGCGGAGGAGCTGCGCACCACCATGCGGGTTCAGGTGGAATCCATCCACGCTATCATCGCTGACGCCCCCCCCCTCCAGCTACTACCCACCAGCGTCAGCTGCAGCTGGGCCGTGGCCGCCATATGGCGGCACAACAGAACAATCGCCCTGCCCACACCATGAGCAAGCAGCCTTCCAGCACCTCTGCTGCCACCAGCAAGGGGTCCCGCCCCACGGGAGGCGCTAATGTGGGGGCAGCAGCCCCTGCCCCACAGGAGGAGGGCACGAGCCCCAAGGACACTGGCCATGAGAAGGTGGGAGGCAGATGGGAACAAGGGATCCTACCATACCCCCATCCCCACCCCCAACCGAACCGTCCACACCACCGCACTACTACGACATCACCACACCAACACACTACACCCACTCCGACGACCACTCCACAACCCACTACACACCCCTTACCCCCTCCTTGCACACTGTCCATCCCCTCCTCGCACCCCCCCAACAAAACCATGTACTCCACCAACACTACCTCAAGCCACAACACACTGAACGCCATGTTGTTGCATGTCACATACAGACCCCGCCGCGCCCAAAGCGCAAGCTCTCCTCGGGATCCAGCAGGCACCTGCAACAAGACTTCGAGGCAGCGGGAGACTCTGCGGCCCAGCACCACTAGCCTAACGGTAAGCACATACAGCCCACCACTCCCAACCCAAACCCCACACACTTCTCACCAACTGGTGGATGGTACGCAGCAACACACCAGTGACCTTGAAGCGCCACACATGATGACACACACTGCAGCCCCACCTACTGCCCCACCTACAGACCCAGCTGCTGACCCACCCACTGACCCACCTGCTGACCCACTTGCAGCCCCACCTGCTGACCCACCTGTTGATCCACCTGCTGACCCGCTTGCAGCCCCACCTGCTGACCCACCTGCTGACCCACCTGCAGACCCACTTGCAGCCCCACCTGCCGACCCACCTGATGACCCAGCTGCTGCCCCACCTGCAGCCCCACCTGCTGACACACTTGCAGCCCCACCTGCTGACCCACCTGCTGACTCACCTGCTGACCCACTTGCAGCCCCACCTCCTGACCCACCCGCTGACCCACCTGCTGACCCACCTGCTGACCCACCTGCTGACCCACTGGCAGCCCCACCTGATGACCCACCTACTGACTCACCTGCCGACCCACTTGCAGCCCCACCTGCTGACCCACCTGTTGATCCACCTGCTGACCCGCTTGCTGCCCCACCTGCTGACCCACCTGCGGACCCAATTGCTGACCCACCTGCTGACTCACTGGCAGCCCCACCTGATGACCCACTTGCAGCCCCACCTGTTGACCCACCTGATGACCCAGCTGCTGACTCACCTGCAGCCCCACCTGCTGACCCAACTGCTGACCCAGCTGCAGCCCCACCCGCTGCCCCTACTGTGGCCCCACACGCCGCCCTTGCCACCCCACCCGATGCCCCACCTCCTGCCCCACCTGCTACCTCACCCTCGATGCAACACACTGCCCCCTTGTGCGGGAGGACGGAGAGCCTCACGGCAGGGACCTGCTGGAACAAGAATGGGAAGGAGTGGCCGCAGTGCCTTGGGCACTCCATCGACTCACACAAGCAGATAGAAGGGACACTCCATAGTAGGGGTGGACACCTGGAGTTATATCATGAATGGCTTGCACCTCTCGTTGCCCCTGTGCCCCGAGTGGGCACTACGCCACATACTTGCAATGTACCCCATGTTAATAGGTTGGATGTCAGCAATCAACAACGCCACACGGGTAGAGCTATCAACCAACTGAACCAGATAGTGAACCGCCTCCTTCTCCTCGCGGTAGGTATATCCATCCTTAATACAGGCATCCAGCACCGCCGCAAACCCACAGCTGCAGAATCCAGACAATGCCTTAGGCGGCACCGCAAACGACTAGGCTCCTACAGATGCACAACACGAGCCATCGGGTACAACCTTATGACCGGCCTAGATGGCACCCTAGCCGCCTCTAGCTCTATAAGCAAACTCGCCAACAGATTTCACCTCTCCACGCATGGAGCTAAGGACGGCCGCTTATACACAGCCTACCAATACAACAGCACCCTCCATGTCTACTGTTGTTATCAAACAACTACAGGCGAAACTTGTTGGACCACATGCACCTTTAACCCCATAGCCGCCGCACGGGCAGTCTACGTGGCCTGGCTTCTACTAGCCGCCGGGGACGTGGAAGCCAACCCAGGCCCAGCTATCAAACATTTTAAACAAGATACAGACAGCTCCGCGTGTCAAGTCTACTCCCTGAACAATGCCGCGGGGCATGAATGGGTCACCATGCAAGACATAGACAACTTCTATGAGAACAGGCTCCCCCGGATAGCTGATCACTTTGAGCGCGGCGCATGGCTAATGGCACGAGGCGCTGACGGTTATTCTGACGAAGTCATAGAGATGTACTTACATACCCACTACGGCCTTGCAGTACAGAGCGTTGCCCTACTCACCCAACCCAGTGACTGGACCAATGACAACCTTGGGAACCTTGCCGGCCAATACGGAACACACACTTTCTTGTGCAAAAAAACGGGCCACAGCATGGCCATGAAGTGCATTAACGGCGCTTGGTACCTACTGGACTCCATGGAAACGACAGCCAAGACCCTCCGGCATGTCCCTACCGCAACCAAACGGAATGTGCACCAACTCTTTGTCATCACGCCCAACACCCGCTCAAGGGAACAGATACGCCGATGCGAAGAAAAAGGCATCAACAACATTATCAGCCATATGGAACAACCAAGCAACCACGAGTACAACACCACAGCAACCGACCCCACGTATACATCGGTGCAAAACCCTACACAAATCTACATGGAAGGGCAGTACGAAGAATGCTGCCTGGTACATGCATTTAACATGGCCATGGGAAAGAAATGCATAGAGTACCATGCAGTCATCAGACACTGCAAGGATCTAGCCGAGCACCTACAATACCTAGCACAAACAGCACGGGAAGAAGGGCATGTGATTCGAACCTTTAATACGTAATGGATAATCGGCGGGCCGAGTACATTATGCGAAAATAATGGACGAGTCCGAGGCGATGCGGACATACACACCGAGGCGCAGCCGAGGTGTGTATGGCCGCGGAGACGAGGACGAGTCCATTAGATTCGCGTAATGTGCGAGGTAGAGGCGATTATCTGGTATATCTGAGGTCCGCGGCCCGTCAAATATACAAAAGTGCTCCCCGCGGCCCGTCAAATATACAGTAGTTGGGTGTTACTAGCGTTTAAAGACTCATTTACGGCTCATTTAGGAGGCCATAATAGGGGGTGAGCGCTGTTTAAGATGCGCTTTTCGCTGTTTAAGATGCGCTTTTCGCTGTTTATGAACCGTTTGAAAATTCAAACATGCGTGTTTAAGAGACATCCAACAAACCTGAGCTCTCTAATCTTTACGCATGTTCTACATCATTAGGCACATTGCAACTGCTGCATCTACGCTTACAGCTACTGCACCAGCAGCTGCTGCAGGTGCGCTTGCATGCAAAAAACTTCCCTGGCAGCCCTGACAGCAGCCCCGCTAGCATGCTCAGCCCTAGTACTTGCTGGACCAAGGTGCTCGGAGGTGGTGGTGGAACAAAGGAGGCTAAACCCTGCAGTGCGCCGATCGCTTGAATGGTAGGCATGGGCACTGGTGTGGGCGGCTGCACCAGCGGCATACACAGTGCATGCACATCACTAGATGCTACCGCACAAGCACTCGCAACACCAGCTGCAGGGGACACCAACTGCGGGAGCACCAACCGTAGGAGCCCGAGCTACAGGAGCCTCAGCTGCAGGCACACTACAACAAGCACAACAACGTGAAGAGTCTTGCGCAAGCACACTACAGCAAGCACACTACATCAAGCACACTACATCAAGCACACTACATCAAGCACAACAGCGTAAGCACACTACAACACTACAGCATAAGCACACTACAGGTGCGCTTGCCTTACCCTGGCAGCCCTGACAGCAGCCCCGCTAGCATGCTCAACCCTAGCACTTGTTAAACCAAGGTGCTCGGAGGTGGTGGTGGAACAAAGGTGGCTAAACCCTGCAGTGCGCTGATCGCTTGAATGGTAGGCATGGGCACTGGTGTGGGCAAATCCACCAGCAGCATACACGGTGCATGCACAGCACTAGATGATACCGCACAAGCACCCGCAACACCAGCTGCAGGGGACACCAACTGCGGCAGCACCAACCGTAGGAGCCCCAGCTACAGGAGCCTCAGCTGCAGGCGCACTAGCAAGCACACTACAACAAGCACAACAGCGTGAAGAGTCTTGCGCAAGAACACGGTAGCAGCAAGCACACTACATCAAGAACAACAACGTAAGCACACTATAGCAAGCACACAGTAGCAAGCACAACAGCGTGACAGCAAGCACACTGCAGCAAGCACAACAACGTCATGCACATCCACCAATCGCCTTCCCACAGACCTGCCCGAACCACCGCTGGTCCAGTGGCTGCAGTTTAGGCGGACGTCATCGCTGGACAGGCCCGCTGCAGGTTGTGCAGCAGCGGTAGAAGCGGATGCGAGCTTCTTAAGGAGACTAAATCACAACACGAGCTATGGCAACTGCATCACCTGCATCGACGGCTCAACCAGCGGCTGCACGAGTGGCTGATTTGTCGGCTGGGCTGGGGTGCGGCTGCGAATGGCAAGCATTGCAGGTTAAGCAACGCAAATAACACCGCAACCGCTGATGAAACAGGATGCTTACCAGCCCGAACAGCTGCTCGGGAGGAGTAGGCCCTTGCGAACCACTACCGGCCACTCCAACAGCTCTTTCATGCCGCCAACGCAGGTCTGAAAGAGGAGGTATAAGAGGCCAGGCTTCCAGATCTGCGCCTCACTTTTGCGGAGTGAGATTTGGGCGGGGTGGAAAACGACCAAACCAGCATCCGCGAACGATAAAACACGCGTAACACCCAACTACATTAGATAGTTGGCAAACATGTGCGTGTTAAGCGCGCCTAAAGACGCTCGGCCTCGGTCCTCGCGCGTAACAGCCCTCGACCTCAGCCATCGGCCGCGTCGCTACGCTCCGCGGCCTCTGGCTGAGGTCTCGGGCTGTTACGCGCTCGGACCTCGGCCTCGCGTCTTTAGGCGGGCTTAACACTCCATGTTTGCCAACTATCTACTACAAAGTGCTCCCCGCGGCCCGTCAATTTTACTAAAGCGCAGTCAACGTTTGGTCAAATAACTAAAGTTTTTGACGACGAAGTGGCTTAGCAGCAACGACGAAGCGTTCTATCTGTCTATCCGCAGTGAGCGCGGCCTGCCCAAAGCCCGAAGCTTCTAGTCAACATGCCAAGCTGGCAATTATAAGTATACATGCCAGCCTGGCAACATGTCCGCTAAGCTACCGCGCTTTGTTTCATTTGCCGCGCTGAGGTTGCAATAGTTGCGTAGGCGAGCTTGCGTAGGGTAACTCGCGACTTGCAGGTTTCGGCGTGCAAGCCTTACATGCAACTAGCACACTCGCGACTTGCGGTACACTTGTGAAACACGCGGAGCTAGCTGCTCGCCCTTTGCAGCCTTGATATACTCATCCGAGTTATGGAAAATTATTTGATCCTGTATTTTGCATATACCTCAGATATTGATCACATCTACCACGAGAAAGGCAGATTCTCGTCTGACACACTGAACCACTACCTACACCGCAAACACCTTGAGATGAGTACATACCTGCACCCAGCAACAGCCTACCTACCAACCTCCAGTATCACACCTGAGGCGATCACTACAGCTATTGCAAGCACGGGTGCGACACACACTGATGCTGTTATCTTGCTATCACACCACCATGCAACTGTCCTTAAACACACACAACAAGGTTGGTACCAGCTGGACTCATTCAACCGTGTGCCAAAACCACTCTCCACACCTAACGACTGGGGACGCCTCCAAGGGAACTTGCTCACCATCTGCAAAGGCAACGTGAGACACACAAGGTTCATTAGGAGGGAGATCTGGATAGCGGACCCGCTGGAGGCCACCACCGCTTCAGCACTAGCAGCCCACTTCCAAGATCACACTGACCCGATAGATCTCACAGAGATCCTCGCCACACCGCCCGAGACCACCATTGACAACAACACCACAATCGACACCACGCGCGGAATTACAATAGAGGACACTCCCTTACACGAGGAACCCGCCCGGTCGAGACAGCGCCGGGACATTCCCACTGTTACCCTCCGCCCGCCAACTCTCCAAGGCAAACCACGTATCTATCGAACCGCCACGACCTCCGATACCAACACTGGCCCGTCCACTAAGCGGGTACGAGCCACCAAGGCTCACCGCAGCGACACGCATACACAAACCCTCATGCACCGATACCTCTGCAAACCCACTACTGGAGCCCATACCACAGGGCTAAACCCAACCATAGACAAGACACCACAAACCACGCCGGACAGCGACCCTAACACGAGCCAACACCACAACCCCCAAACCGAACTACCCCAAGCAACCCTCAATCGACAGCACATCACCCTCACCACCTTCAATGTCAGAGGTCTATGCAGATCTAGAAACGAAGTCCTGGACCTGGTGCACAAACAAAGCCCCGACATCTTAATCCTTACAGAGACTATGACCCAACCCAAAAGCAACAACCCCAGCTCTGGCTGGTTGAAGAGGGTTATGCCAAATTATACAGTCCACCGACACGAAGGCCACAGTGAGGTCCTAATCGGCATCAGACACGACCTAGCTATCCAGCTGCAAGTCACCATGCTGCCGCCGTGCATAGACGCAGATGTAAACACCCGATGCGTCATCCTCAGCCTCCACCAACAGCAAAGCGAAGAGCTCACTATCGTCGCCACGTATTGGCCCTCGGGGAACAACGACGACGCGATCCCACTAAGGAAGAAGATGCAGGACCACATACGAACAACCGCTGGACACCTGCCCGGCTCACTCATTCTAGCGGGAGATATTAACGCCACGTTGAAAGCAGAGGACCGCTCTGAACACACCGAATACCCACAAGACCAAATGATGAGGGAGTTCGCCACAGAGCTGCACCTATCCGAAGCCGACCCCGGCGACCGGGCCTGGACCTACCAGCAACCACACTGCAACAGCCGCATCGATGCCATCCTGACGCGCGATGCGAGACAAGGCCCTGGTCATCGCACGCACGTCGATACACACGCGTACCTCAGTGACCACAGACCGCTCACCGCCACACTGACCACAACCAGACTGGGCATAGATCTAGCAGCCACACATCAACCCCTTAAACACAGCCACACCATTCTCACCACTCCAATCACAAACAAGGATAGGGAAGCATACCGGCTTCAAGTGCAACAACCCAGCTCAGGAGCCCCACAACTGCATTCACAACTGACAGCATACCTAGCTCCCATGTACACAGACGCTATCCACTTCCTGACCACACTGGACAAGGCCAACCCACAACAACCACAGCGCTTGACAGTGGTGGCAGGCCTCCCGGCTCGAGAAGCTGTCGACACCGCAGCCACCATGCTCACAACGCTCCTGGAAACCTGCAGGGGGACTGCCATGCAGGCATGCAACACTAAGACCTTAACCAGAGGAGGCCAGCATTACCAACGCCGGAGCATGTGCAAGATCAGACTAGAACTAGGGAACAAGCTCAAAACCACAAGGAGCCTTAGTCGGAAAGCTAGAATGCTGTACAAACAAAACGGCGTCCACCCGTCTATCGACGACCTACTCCCAGAGACAGATACAACAAACGCGGAGGTAAGGGAGGCGGTACAAGCACGCCAGGGCGATGGTACAACCGAAAACTACGTGCAAGCCGCGCTCGCCCAGCTGACCAACTCCTACCGCGACCAAATCCACAAACTAGATGACGACGACTCCGCACTCGCCATTGCACAGGCGCGTCTCAGAATGCAACACCTCATCAGCACCCAACCCAAAAAAGCCAACAAATACATACTACGCCCTTCTCGCACCGACCACAAAGGACTACAGGCACTAGCCGACCCCGATACCAAGAACATCTGCACCGCCCCGGCCGACCTCAACCGGGTTATCACCGCCGCCTACAGGCAAAAGCTCACGCCGCCGACCCCCAAAACCGGTCACTACACTAACACACAGACCAGAAACTATCCCTGGACTCGCCCCAAAGCTGATGACCCCTTCACGTTGCACACCTGCCAAAATGTACACTGGCTGCACACAGCCATCATGGACAGAGCAGGATTTCAAGAATGCATCAACAGACTGTCTGGTGGCAAAGCGCCTGGCCCAGACGGCATTGAAAACGAGATCATTAAGATGCTGCCATGGGAGATGAGGGACACCATACACCACCTGTTCATCATCATGTGGGCCACTGGCTGCACACCCACATCATGGAAAACCAGTGACACCTGCCTGCTCTACAAGGACAAGGGCCAGGAAAGAGACCTCAACGCCTACAGACCTGTTGGGCTGGCCAACACCATCTACAAACTCTGGACCAGCCTCATAACTAGGGCGCTGTACGAGTATGCTGAAGCTAATGGGATGCTAAGTAACTGCCAGGCAGGCTTCCGCTCTCATAGGGACACCACACAACAACTCCAAACGCTGGTCATGGCCCTTGAAGACGCCAAACTAGCTAAAGTAGATATCTACGCGCTTTTGGTCGACTTCACTAGTGCCTTCAACACCACTTGCCAAGACAAATTGCTGTGGATTATGCACGACTTAGGCTTTCCAACCGACGCTACAGATGCGGTACGGGACCTCTACACGGGGGCAACAACACGCTTTAAAACTCCTTACGGTCAAACAGACCCGGTACCCGTCGACCGAGGCACCATCCAGGGCGACTCCCTGTCACCTTTCCTGTTCCTCATCTATATCGAACCCCTCCTGCGCTGGCTCCAAGTAGGAGCGAGGGGGTACAAATTCAACTCCGACACAACCGACAGCGCCGGGCGATTTACAATCGGCAGCATCGACTACGCAGATGACATCGCTATTCTATGCAACTCAATCAGCAATCTACGCTGCCAGGCCGACAAGCTCTCCGCCTACTCGGACTGGGGCCACCTCATCATCTCCCACAGCAAAACCCTCGCCACAGCGGCGCTTCACAAAGCGCACCAATCCGGCAGGTGCAGCACACTAGCGGACGCGGAAAAGCAAGCCCGCAGAGAACTGCAACACGTGCATTTGCAAGGGAAGCCCGTCACCTACCTCGAACCAACCGCCCCCTTCACCTACCTAGGTGTCATACTTACCATGACGCTCAATTGGAAGCCACAACACATAGCCATGGCGTCACAACTCAAACAGAAGCTAGACAGACTACGACGCTCATTTGCTAGTGCCAGACAAGCCATCCACATCATCAAGACAGCCATCATCCCCAGCCTGGCCTATAGCTTCTGCGTAGCCCCATGCACACCGGGAGACCTAGACCTCTACGACAGAGCAATTAATCAATGTATCAAGAAAAAACTTAGACTCCCATTAGGCACACCCAATGCCGTCATCAGGGAGGACATCGATAAGCTCGGCCTTGGCATAAGCTCAACAACCAAAGAGTACCATGCCAGAAACACTACAGCCCTCTTACACAGCCTCCAGTCCACAGACACCATACATGCCCACATAACCAGATGCATGCTACACAAACAGATCACCTGGCTCTACGCTCAAGCTGCCAAGCAAGGACACCGCATGCTCAATATGCTGCGACATACCCTACGCGCCAGACAACTCCTACACGCTACCACGGCGCAGCTCACTGCCACCCAGGAAGGACAAGAACTCTACCCCAAGGAAACCACACTACTTGGACAACTCATCACACAGAATACAAGCCCCCTTCCACTTGACATAGTTAGTGCCTGCATGACGTGCCTCAAAAGCCTAGGCATCCGACATGCCACAGAGATCCAACATACCATCGCTGGCAACACCTACATCATCTCAGGAATGATGCTTAAAGAACGCTTCCACAACAAGGTCAAACAAAAACACTATATCGCCCTCAACAGACTAACGACCATGGCGACCCAGGACAGATGCCCAACCACAACAGAAGCGAAGACCTGCCCGCTGCGCAAAGACTCATTAAACCATGGGCCGCGGGACTGACGGAGCTTGCACCAATCAACGTCGAAGAAGACACAAATCACCGCTACGCTGATATCAGGGCATATGTGTCTGTCAAGCAGCCCACACCGTACAACCCGACGCACGTGACCGCACAAGCAACACAACCGCCCGCAGCCCCGGAGGCCATCAGGAGCAGCTCACGGCTGCTAAGACGAGAGAACAAAGAAACACAACCGCCCCCAACGACGCCCACCCGACCCAAGGCGGGCACGAAACGGAATACTGAGGGCAGACAAATACAGACTATCCCGAAGGACATAGTGCGCATAGTTGGCCTAGACCTCCCAGGACTCTCCAGCTGGAAGGTGGATAAAGCCTGCCGTTGTCAACCCAAGGACCTAGGCAGCATACTAGGGGCCATGTACGGCCACCAAGAGGCCATCACCAACATAGATGGCTGGCACTGGGACGGCACCAATAAGGAAAGTTATTACAAGGTGCATTGGAAGCCCACAGTCATAGATAGATGGGCACTACACCTATGTGCTAAAGAAGGCTACACACCCACACACATAGAGACCACCAGTAGGGAAGAGGCTAAAGATGTATGCACTTGTGAGCTGTGCTGGCTACCAAGAGGCGACTGCCCCACGTGCCACAACTGCAAGAGGGCCTACCACCCAGCCTGCCTCGAGATAGCCCTCCTGTCGGGACACAAGGAACCAGGCTACTGGCTGTGCCCCATATGCAAGTTTGGCAACAACGAGTTCAAAACGACTATGCGTCTGTCAGCGCACTCGGACCTCATACGGGTACACTGGCGCCCCACCCTCGAACCGGCACCCCTCATCACGGCACACCTGGACTACCTGGCGCGACGCAGCGAATATGAAGAGGAGAATAAGAGGATACAAGAAGCTAGATACGCGCGGCCCGATTCGAGGCTGCCAACCCACACCCGGCAGGGTCTGCCGGACCCGCTCACCTGGCTACCCCGGTGCACCAACCTACACACGAAGGCCACCTTCCACACGTACCCCATCAACCCGCAGACGGACATCGTCGGGACGGGCAAATGCGAAACCTTCCTCCAACTGCACCCCCACATGACCGCCCCCGCGATGAGCTTCAGCACGGGGGAGCCCATCATGCCCAAACATGACCTAATGCAACACGTAACGGTCCATGACGAGTCGGGCCGCACGGTAGGCCTTCTGACCAAACAACAACACCAACACCTACACGCTTGGTTACAACACACACCACACACACGCAACCTGGCCACGGAACTGGTGGCCCTCCTAAGGAGACAGGACACACAGAGCAGCCACCACCCCATGAGGGTAGCACAAGACAAAGCCCTTACCACCCTACACACCACACTAAGCTTTCCAAGTACCGTCCAAAGATGGGCTGACCCACTCACAGTTAGACCAGAAACCACCACCTATTGGAGCCCTGACACCAACGACACGGCCTTTGGGGCACACCACAACTGCCTACTGGTACGCCACACTGGCTTATCCACATGGAACGTACCAGCTGATGATGCAGTAGCCCTGAAATGCGTCAACCATGCTATACACTCAGCAACACAGGAGGAGGCCATGGCAACCATTATGCTGATCCCTGGCAAGAAGGGCATCTCTTATCCCAAGCACATCGACACCCTGAGACGCTACCCAGAGTACTGCCAGCACCTGGCAAGCATACCCCTCAACAATACCAACTGCTCCAAACTCGGCAAACACGCCACCCTCCTCGTCTACGTCATATGGAATGAAGCAGGGCAACTACTCACTACCAAAGGCAACCCACAAGGATGGATAGCTAGCACAGCCACTGCCCTACATCCGGACCGGGAGACACACCCTTACCATCACAGACCCAATAACCAAAAACAGCCAGCCACCCTCCCCAGTGGCCACAAACAACACCTCCGCCTCCCGCTGGACAGGGCTCTACCCACGCCGGGGCACACACGCAGCCAACACCAGCTCACACACCACTCCACCACGCTACCACGGATGGCCATCACCGAATGGACCACAGTAGCGTACACTGACGGGAGCTGCATTAAGACATCCGAGCCAGCCCCGGCACGCGTCGGGGCGGGGGTCTATATTCCAGAAAACAACGCCCTGATTACCATTGCACTGAACGACCCAGAGAACAACACCATTAACAAGGCAGAACTCACAGCGATACACGCGGCACTCAAAGCGGGGGCCAGACGCATCGCCACCGACAGCCTCTGCTCTCTCTACCAGATCCGCCGAGCCCTCGCTAACCCGATGTCCCTCATCAATCATAGACACAACGACATCCTGACGGACATCGCCACCCTCATCATCAACAGCCCCGCCGCGATCCAATTCTTCAAAGTCAAGGCCCACACGGGCATCATCGGAAACGATGGCGCAGATGCCCTTGCTAAGCACGCAGCGCTACACCCGGAGCGAGCCAACACATTAGGGTACAACCCGACCGCACGAAAAGAGAGGGACATCTGGCTAAACAACGGGAATGACGGCGAAGCCCTAACGCCACTGCCGGACTGCCGCCACAGCGTGCGCGCACACATACACAACAGGCACAAGCTAGGGCTCGCCAACCAAGACAGCATCTACTACCAGATGACCCAAGCTATTACCAAAGACGCGGCTAAAGGAGCGGGCGAAAGAGTGATGACAGACACGTCCATCTCCATCCCCGCACAAAGAACCGCCTTACTCTACCGCACCGGAGGGCTCTACAACCAAAAGCTAGCTATGCGTTGGAAGAAGGCGACAGACGACCTCTGCCCACTCTGTGGGGAGGCAGACAGTGCCACACACCTCCTCTCGGGCTGTAGCGCGACCCTACCCCTCGTGCAAGAAAGGCACAACGGGGCCGGCCGCCTCATCGCCAAAGCCATCAGCAAAGGAACCCTAGGCGGGTGCATTCGGTTCGCGGACACCGGCAGCTGGGAGAAGGGCGCTAAAGACAACCTCGACCTCCCTAACGACACACTACATACAACACTACGGGCACTTGGCCTCAAGCCAACAACGACAAAAAATACCACCAGACCAGACATTCTCATGGTGACGCCTACAAAGAAGACGGACAAACGTGGCAAAGCCATCAAACAGGTCACGATCATAGAAATCAAATACTGTGCGGACTCAAGATGTGCAGAACAACTGGACAAGGCTCTCAATCAACACACGCAGCTGGCACACACCATACGCATGGTAGGCCACATGGTCGAAATACGACCAATTCTACTAGGAATAGGCGGCATTACATACGAAACACACACACGCCAACACCTCCTGGCCCTTGGGGTTACCCAAACCAACGCCATCAAGCTTCTAAACAAGCTCACGAGACATGCAGTAGAGGCAGCCCATTCCATTGCCAAGAACAGCTACAGGCTACGAGCTACTAAGGGTGGGGGGGGTTAGGGGGTCCGTTGCCTCACGAGCTTCTTGGTGGGAGCAGGCCGCGCCCCAGGCGGTAGCTCCTCCCTTAATGCACGCCGGTGAATACCGGCGTAGTCTTCTTCTTCTTCTTCTTCAGCAGTGTGTGTAGTAGCGTTCACCCATGTTCAGCTATGTTCAGCAATGTTCAGCAATGTTCAGCAATGTGTACAGTAGCGTTCACCCATGTTCAGCAATGTTCAGCAGTGTTCAGCAATGTTCAGCAATGTGTGTAGTAGCGTTCACCCATGTTCAGCAATGTTCAGCAATGAATGATGGGCGGGGCGGGGCAGGGCAGGGCAGGGCAGGGCAGGGCAGGGCAGGGCAGGGCAGGGCAGGGCAGGGCAGGGCAGGGCAGGGCAGGGCAGGGCAGGGCAGGGCAGGGCAGGGCAGGGCAGGGCAGGGCAGGGCAGGGCAGGGCAGGGCAGGGCAGGGCAGGGCAGGGCAGGGCAGGGCAGGGCAGGGCAGGGCAGGGCAGGGCAGGGCAGGGCAGGGCAGGGCAGGGCAGGGCAGGGCAGGGCAGGGCAGGGCAGGGCAGGGCAGGGCAGGGCAGGGCAGGGCAGGGCAGGGCAGGGCAGGGCAGGGCAGGGCAGGGCAGGGCAGGGCAGGGCAGGGCAGGGCAGGGCAGGGCAGGGCAGGGCAGGGCAGGGCAGGGCAGGGCAGGGCAGGGCAGGGCAGGGCAGGGCAGGGCAGGGCAGGGCAGGGCAGGGCAGGGCAGGGCAGGGCAGGGCAGGGCAGGGCAGGGCAGGGCAGGGCAGGGCAGGGCAGGGCAGGGCAGGGCAGGGCAGGGCAGGGCAGGGCAGGGCAGGGCAGGGCAGGGCAGGGCAGGGCAGGGCAGGGCAGGGCAGGGCAGGGCAGGGCAGGGCAGGGCAGGGCAGGGCAGGGCAGGGCAGGGCAGGGCAGGGCAGGGCAGGGCAGGGCAGGGCAGGGCAGGGCAGGGCAGGGCAGGGCAGGGCAGGGCAGGGCAGGGCAGGGCAGGGCAGGGCAGGGCAGGGCAGGGCAGGGCAGGGCAGGGCAGGGCAGGGCAGGGCAGGGCAGGGCAGGGCAGGGCAGGGCAGGGCAGGGCAGGGCAGGGCAGGGCAGGGCAGGGCAGGGCAGGGCAGGGCAGGGCAGGGCAGGGCAGGGCAGGGCAGGGCAGGGCAGGGCAGGGCAGGGCAGGGCAGGGCAGGGCAGGGCAGGGCAGGGCAGGGCAGGGCAGGGCAGGGCAGGGCAGGGCAGGGCAGGGCAGGGCAGGGCAGGGCAGGGCAGGGCAGGGCAGGGCAGGGCAGGGCAGGGCAGGGCAGGGCAGGGCAGGGCAGGGCAGGGCAGGGCAGGGCAGGGCAGGGCAGGGCAGGGCAGGGCAGGGCAGGGCAGGGCAGGGCAGGGCAGGGCAGGGCAGGGCAGGGCAGGGCAGGGCAGGGCAGGGCAGGGCAGGGCAGGGCAGGGCAGGGCAGGGCAGGGCAGGGCAGGGCAGGGCAGGGCAGGGCAGGGCAGGGCAGGGCAGGGCAGGGCAGGGCAGGGCAGGGCAGGGCAGGGCAGGGCAGGGCAGGGCAGGGCAGGGCAGGGCAGGGCAGGGCAGGGCAGGGCAGGGCAGGGCAGGGCAGGGCAGGGCAGGGCAGGGCAGGGCAGGGCAGGGCAGGGCAGGGCAGGGCAGGGCAGGGCAGGGCAGGGCAGGGCAGGGCAGGGCAGGGCAGGGCAGGGCAGGGCAGGGCAGGGCAGGGCAGG
>JASKMD010000011.1:6034052-6186552 GCA_030144725.1 Haematococcus lacustris
CCCATGGGGAGGAGGCGGCGGTCGGCGGCTGGCGGGAGGTAAGCGGGAAGGCACTCGGCGTAGAACGCTGGCCGGTCTGCCTGCTGCGCCGGGGCGGACACACACACCAGGGACACCGGCCTGCCTGCGAGCTCCCCGTCCACCCGCAGCACCCGCCCATGGGCTCCCTCTGCCCGCGGATGCACCTAGATGCACCCCTGGAAGATGGTGGAGTGCTGGACCAACACCAGACAACCTGGGAGCTGCCAGTGCCGGGGGTGTAGAACCACTACACCCACCAGGCGGGCTAGGCCCCCGAGTGAGCTTCTGCCCACTGCCACACGCTCTCCGCCCTACGGCAGCTTGGAGGAACACCACCTGCGCCGGCTGTCAGCGGCCCAGTCAAGCAGGGCCTGCAGCTTGTGCGGCTAGGACAAACCTTGCACGTTGAGGGTGACTACCATGAACCTGGCGGCCACACCTGGGCGCTGCATGGTTAGCCCTGGCTCGCCTCCGCGTGGGCTGCGCGTGTGTGGAGGAGGGTGGGTGGGCTAGGATGGGGAGACGGACCTGGCAGAGGAGGAGGGCCGGGGGAGGGGCCGGGGTGGCCTCAATGCACGCCAGCTTGGCCCCAGGACGGCGCAGGACCCGAGGCTCTCGTGACTAGATGACCAGAGGGGGCCGCAGGGGCAGAGGACCGAGCTTCTCTCCCTCTTCTCCCGCGTGCTCGGCCTGCTCCGGCTGCTTCCGCTTAGGCACCCTCGGCATCCCCTCCCGGTTCCCTGCTGACTCAGCTACATGGCTGTCACCGGAGGCCCCCAGAGAGCTGGCCAAGCTAGCAGAGGGGCTGACCAGCCCGTAGCGGCGCACGTGTGGGGTCCCACGGCCACGATGGGCAGCACGCTGCTTGCCGGCTTGCCTCAGCCTGTGCTGCGCCTCTTGCTGGTGCCCTGCCCGCTGTGCTTTCCACTCCTCGGAGCTGGGACTGGAAGTGGGAATGCCAAACCGGCGCCGCCGAGGCCTCTCTAGGGCTTGCTGGGCAGGTGGCTCAGCGCTGCCTCCCCTCGGCGTACGCGGAGGGGAGGGCAGGAGGTTGCAGAGGGGAGGGTTGGGGCAGGAGGAGTGGAGGAAGGGAGGGCAGCAGGGAGGCCTAGGCAGGGGGAGGGCAGGGCACAGGGGGGGGGAAAGCTGTTTGTTCGCCTCTCCTTGCAGTGGCCCGTCCCCTTCCGCTGAGCTGCAAGGCTGCTGCCAGCCTGAGCTGCAGGGTTGCTGCTGGGGGCGTAGTGCGCTCAGTGGGTGGGGTAGGATGGGTCCCGGGGGTTTACCTGGGTGTCAGGGTACCGGGGGCTTAGGTGGTCTTGGATTGAGTGCCGGGGGTAGGCTTCTGAGTTTCACGTCGAGGGGCTTGGCTTAGGCTTGTGTGGGTAGTTTTGTGAGGAGGGTCTGGGGAGGTGAGTAGAGCTAGGGTGGAGGGCGTTGGTGTGGGGGAGTGTCTTGACGTTGTCCTAGGGAGGGGGTTGCTTGGGTGGTATGGACCTTTGCTTGGGGTGTGTGGACCTTTGCTTGGGGTGTGTGGACCGCTGTGTTTGGATGGGGTGCTTGACGACCGTGTATGGGGGAACCTTGTTTGTTGTTGTCTTCTCTTTTCTTCTTTTCTTTAGTCCTACTCTCTCTTGTAATGCTCCTCCTTTAAAAAAGAAATCAACGACGAGGACACCGAGCCTTCCGCTGCCGCTCCTCCTGCCTAGCCCTCCGGTCATCCGGGGAGGGGCGCGGAGGGGCTCTCGCAACGGTGTCAAGCCAGCGGGGAGGCTAACTGCCCTGCAGCTCAGCGGACCAAACCCGCGTTGTGCCGAACCACCTACCCAGCCCGGTGGAGAGACCAAGCTCCTGGGCTGGGAGAGGGGCAACTGCGCCAGGCCCTGTGACCTCCGTGGGGCAAGGGGCGGTTGGGGCCGCTGCCTCGGCGTCCATGGGGTCAAGGGATGGAGGGCTGGCGGAGGGTTTCCCATGCACCCACTGCCCGGCTGCTGCTAGGCCCCTGGCTGTGACAGCTCTCAGCTTTAGGGTCGCGACCTTTCCCTCGGAGGCCAGCACCGCGACCTTGGTGAGGGCCTTACCCAGCAGCCCCAAGTGCCCCGGGGAGCGTGGAGAGGCTGGTGGGTGATCACCGGCAAGGGAGCCCGTGGCAACAGACCCCTCAAGAGGTCCGGGATGAACCGCGGGAGGATCAACAAGGGGGGGAGGGGCGGCCCAAGATGGGGTTTAGGGGGGCAGAGAGCTGCAGGGTGGGAAGAGGGATGTGGGGGGGAAGCACGCAGCGGGGCGGGACAGAGAAAGGCGCATGCGCTCGGGACACAAAAGCCCCCTAGGCGCTGGGCTGGAAGGTGGTGGGGGTTGAGAAGAGGGTAGTGAGCAAGGGGCGGGTATGGCATGAGCGAAGAGCCCCAGCCCCAGCCCCAGCCCCAGCCCCAGCCCCAGCCCCAGCCCCAGCCCCAGCCCCAGCCCCAGCCCCAGCCCCAGCCCCAGCCCCAGCCCCAGCCCCAGCCCCAGCCCCAGCCCCAGCCCCAGCCCCAGCCCCAGCCCCAGCCCCAGCCCCAGCCCCAGCCCCAGCCCCAGCCCCAGCCCCAGCCCCAGCCCCAGCCCCAGCCCCAGCCCCAGCCCCAGCCCCAGCCCCAGCCCCAGCCCCAGCCCCAGCCCCAGCCCCAGCCCCAGCCCCAGCCCCAGCCCCAGCCCCAGCCCCAGCCCCAGCCCCCAGCCCCAGCCCCTTAAGCTCAGCCAGGAGCGCCACTTGAGCTTGCAGCCACGGGCTGATGCCTCGCGAGGGGGGGGCGGTGGGGTCAGAGGCTGCCAGGGACAAACCTGGGCTGCCAGGGACGACCACAGCCGGGCCACATCTTCGCCAGCATAGACGAACTGGTGGACCCCAGGTTGGGAAGCCCCATCCCTCCCTCCCCCCGGGGCATCACGCCGATGGCCTTGCTAGGGTAGCGGCTGCTGTTGTTGGGGCTGCGCTCTTGGGGCAGGTCTGAGGCTGCCACAAAGGGGTTTACAGCCAAGGCCATGGCCTGCGCCAGATGAGCGGAGGGTTGCACGAAGTCCATCTGGTAGATGGACATGGAGGTTAGGCACTGCTGGGCCACCTTCACCCACCCCAGTAGGTTGAGTCGATGGAGGCTAACATCATGGCCGCGGCTGCCCCCCCAAAGGCGGCCTCGCTGGTGGCAGCGTAGGAGGCCGCCCCAAGGGGGAACCCCTGGTGGCGCACTGGCACCCCCGCTCGGACAGCTGGGAAGACCACCTCTGGCTCCTGCTTCCACCCCTGCTCCCGCTCGCCCTGCTGCTGCCCTTGCCCGGCGCCCTCCCCCACCCTACCCCTGAGCCGCACGAGGGTGAGGATGCCGGTCAGGAACTCAGCCAGAGGGGCAGGGTCAGCGGTGTCTGCCAGGGCCTCTCGCAACATGGCCCGCAGCGGCCGCCCCAGCTCCACCCACAGCCGGTCATAGACCTCCATGGGCAGCCCATCTAGCCCCGGGGCCTTGCTGTGCGTGCAGCCCTGCCGAGCCTGGCCCAGCTCCACCTCTCACAGCGTAGGGCTGCCATCGGGGCCCTCAGCAGCACGGGCCTGGGTGGGGGTGAGATGAGAGGTGAGGCTGCCCAACAGCTTGGCGCGCGCAGCTGTATTCACCGGCTTGGCTGCATAGACTCCGGTGGATTTGGGGCTGAGTAGTGGCGCTGAAAAGTCTTGCACGCAGCCTTCACCCCGGCCGGCGTGGTGAGATCTGCCGCCTCCCCTGGCTGGCAGGGGAGCTGCAGAGAGGAGATGAGGGTGGGGGTGTGCGCGGGCTGGTCGCGATTGTAGAAGTAGAAGGAGGAGCGATCGCCGTAGCACAGTTTGAGAACCGCGCTGACAAGCAGGGACTGCTGGGCCCCCTGCTCCCTCGCCCCCACCCCAGCCAGAGCTGCGGCCTCTCCCAAGTGCTTGCTGCCTGCACCTCAGCCTCCCCCTCTCGCTCAACCCGTAGCAGCTGCCGCACGAGGTGTGCCCAAGCCACTGCCGCCGCCTTCTTCCTGCGCTGCTGCAGGTCGCGCTCCGCGCGGCGCTGGGCTTGTAGGAAGTGCTGGGCACGCATGGCCAGGCCGTGCTTGAGGCGGGCCCACCTGGCCCTGTGACCATACCTAGGCAGCCCCAGCTGACTAGCAGCCTCGTGGTGTTGGCCCCCGCATGGAGGAAGTCTTTGAGACAGTCCAGCAGCTTAGGGTTGTCGAGAAGGGCGGGGTGCAGCTGCCAGGGAGCGGGGACGGTGAGAGGCAGGTCGGGGGGGCACACTGCCACTGAAACGGGCCGGTGGTCGGTAGGCACGGGTAGAACACCCTGGATGGCGCTGTCCATCTACCACTGCACCAGCTCCTCCGAGATGTACCACCGGTCGAGGCGCGCACCCGTCTGCCAACGCTCGTTAAAGTGGGTAAGGTCTCTCTTGGAGCGGTGCAGATGGCGCCACGGGTCCACCAGGGGCGGCGGTCGGCGGCTGGCGGGAGGTAAGCGGGAAGGCACTCGGCGTAGAACGCTGGCCGGTCTGCCTGCTGCGCCGGGGCGGACACACACACCAGGGACACCGGCCTGCCTGCGAGCTCCCCGTCCACCCGCAGCACCCGCCCATGGGCTCCCTCTGCCCGCAGATGCACCTAGATGCACCCCTGGAAGATGGTGGAGTGTTGGACCAACACCAGACAACTTGGGAGCTGCCAGTGCCGGGGGTGTAGAACCACTACACCCACCAGGCGGGCTAGGCCCCCGAGTGGGCTTCTGCCCACTGCCACACGCTCTCCGCCCTACGGCAGCTTGGAGGAACACCACCTGCGCCGGCTGTCAGCGGCCCAGTCAAGCAGGGCCTGCAGCTTGTGCGGCTAGGACAAACCTTGCACGTTGAGGGTGACTACCATGAACCTGGCGGCCACACCTGGGCGCTGCATGGTTAGCCCTGGCTCGCCCCCGCGTGGGCTGCGCGTGTGTGGAGGAGGGTGGGTGGGCTAGGATGGGGAGACGGACCTGGCAGAGGAGGAGGGCCGGGGGAGGGGCCGGGGTGGCCTCAATGCACGCCAGCTTGGCCCCAGGACGGCGCAGGACCCGAGGCTCTCGTGACTAGATGACCAGAGGTGGCCGCAGGGGCAGAGGACCGAGCTTCTCTCCCTCTTCTCCCGCGTGCTCTGCCTGCTCCGGCTGCTTCCGCTTAGGCACCCTCGGCCTCCCCTCCCGGTTCCCTGCTGACTCAGCTACATGGCTGTCACCGGAGGCCCCCAGAGAGCTGGCCAAGCTAGCAGAGGGGCTGACCAGCCCGTAGCGGCGCACGTGTGGGGTCCCACGGCCACGATGGGCAGCACGCTGCTTGCCGGCTTGCCTCAGCCTGTGCTGCGCCTCTTGCTGGTGCCCTGCCCGCCGTGCTTTCCACTCCTCGGAGCTGGGACTGGAAGTGGGAATGCCAAACGGGCGCCGCCGAGGCCTCTCTAGGGCTTGCTGGGCAGGTGGCTCAGCGCTGCCTCCCCTCGGCGTACGCGGAGGGGAGGGCAGGAGGTTGCAGAGGGGAGGGTTGGGGCAGGAGGAGTGGAGGAGGGGAGGGCAGCAGGGAGGCCTAGGCAGGGGGAGGGCAGGGCACAGGGGGGGGGAAAGCTGTTTGTTCGCCTCTCCTTGCAGTGGCCCGTCCCCTTCCGCTGAGTTGCAAGGCTGCTGCCAGCCTGAGCTGCAGGGTTGCTGCTGGGGGCGTAGTGCGCTCAGTGGGTGGGGTAGGATGGGTCCCGGGGGTTTACCTGGGTGTCAGGGTACCGGGGGCTTAGGTGGTCTTGGTTTGAGTGCCGGGGGTAGGCTTCTGGGTTCCACGTCGAGGGGCTTGGCTTAGGCTTGTGTGGGTAGTTTTGTGAGGAGGGTCTGGGGAGGTGAGTAGAGCTAGGGTGGAGGGCGTTGGTGTGGGGGAGTGTCTTGACGTTGTCCTAGGGAGGGGGTTGCTTGGGTGGTATGGACCTTTGCTTGGGGTGTGTGGACCTTTGCTTGGGGTGTGTGGACCGCTGTGTTTGGATGGGGTGCTTGACGACCGTGTATGGGGGAACCTTGTTTGTTGTTGTCTTCTCTTTTCTTCTTTTCTTTAGTCCTACTCTCTCTTGTAATGCTCCTCCTTTAAAAAAGAAATCAACGACGAGGACACCGAGCCTTCCGCTGCCGCTCCTCCCGCCTAGCCCTCCGGTCATCCGGGGAGGGGCGCGGAGGGGCTCTCGCAACGGTGTCAAGCCAGCGGGGAGGCTGACTGCCCTGCAGCTCAGCGGACCAAACCCGCATTGTGCCGAACCACCTACCCAGCCCGGTGGAGAGACCAAGCTCCTGGGCTGGGAGAGGGGCAACTGCGCCAGGCCCTGTGACCTCCGTGGGGCAAGGGGCGGTTGGGGCCGCTGCCTCGGCGTCCATGGGGTCAAGGGATGGAGGGCTGGCGGAGGGTTTCCCATGCACCCACTGCCCGGCTGCTGCTAGGCCCCTGGCTGTGACAGCTCTCAGCTTTAGGGTCGCGACCTTTCCCTCGGAGGCCAGCACCGCGACCTTGGTGAGGGCCTTACCCAGCAGCCCCAAGTGCCCCGGGGAGCGTGGAGAGGCTGGTGGGTGAACACCGGCAAGGGAGCCCGTGGCAACAGACCCCTCAAGAGGTCCGGGATGAACCGCGGGAGGATCAACAAGGGGGGGAGGGGCGGCCCAAGATGGGGTTTAGGGGGGCAGAGAGCTGCAGGGTGGGAAGAGGGATGTGGGGGGGAAGCACGCAGCGGGGCGGGACAGAGAAAGGCGCATGCGCTCGGGACACAAAGGCCCCCTAGGCGCTGGGCTGGAAGGTGGTGGGGGTTGAGAAGAGGGTAGTGAGCAAGGGGCGGGTATGGCATGAGCGAAGAGCCCCAGCCCCAGCCCCAGCCCCAGCCCCAGCCCCAGCCCCAGCCCCAGCCCCAGCCCCAGCCCCAGCCCCAGCCCCAGCCCCAGCCCCAGCCCCAGCCCCAGCCCCAGCCCCAGCCCCAGCCCCAGCCCCAGCCCCAGCCCCAGCCCCAGCCCCAGCCCCAGCCCCAGCCCCAGCCCCAGCCCCAGCCCCAGCCCCAGCCCCAGCCCCAGCCCCAGCCCCAGCCCCAGCCCCAGCCCCAGCCCCAGCCCCAGCCCCAGCCCCAGCCCCAGCCCCAGCCCCAGCCCCAGCCCCAGCCCCAGCCCCAGCCCCAGCCCCAGCCCCAGCCCCAGCCCCAGCCCCAGCCCCCAGCCCCAGCCCCATAAGCTCAGCCAGGAACGCCACTTGAGCTTGCAGTCACGGGCTGATGCCTCGCGAGGGGGGGGCGGTGGGGTCAGAGGCTGCCAGGGACAAACCTGGGCTGCCAGGGACGACCACAGCCGGGCCACATCTTCGCCAGCATAGCCGAACTGGTGGACCCCAGGTTGGGAAGCCCCATCCCTCCCTCCCCCCGGGGCATCACGCCGATGGCCTTGCTAGGGTAGCGGCTGCTGCTGTTGGGGCTGCGCTCTTGGGGCAGGTCTGAGGCTGCCACAAAGGGGTTTACAGCCAAGGCCATGGCCTGCGCCAGATGAGCGGAGGGTTGCACGAAGTTCATCTGGTAGATGGACATGGAGGTTAGGCACTGCTGGGCCACCTTCACCCACCCCAGTAGGTTGAGTCGATGGAGGCTGACATCATGGCCGCGGCTGCCCCCCCAAAGGCGGCCTCGCTGGTGGCAGCGAAGGAGGCCGCCCCAAGGGGGAACCCCTGGTGGCGCACTAGCACCCCCGCTCGGACAGCTGGGAAGACCACCTCTGGCTCCTGCTTCCACCCCTGCTCCCGCTCGCCCTGCTGCTGCCCTTGCCCGGCGCCCTCCCCCACCCTACCCCTGAGCCGCACGAGGGTGAGGATGCCGGTCAGGAACTCAGCCAGAGGGGCAGGGTCAGCGGTGTCTCCCAGGGCCTCTCGCAACATGGCCCGCAGCGGCGGCCCCAGCTCCACCCACAGCCGGTCATAGACCTCCATGGGCAGCCCATCTAGCCCCGGGGCCTTGCTGTGCGTGCAGCCCTGCCGAGCCTGGCCCAGCTCCACCTCTCACAGCGTAGGGCTGCCATCGGGGCCCTCAGCAGCACGGGCCTGGGTGGGGGTGAGATGAGAGGTGAGGCTGCCCAACAGCTTGGCGCGCGCAGCTGTATTCACCGGCTTGGCTGCATAGACTCCGGTGGGCTTTGGGGCTGAGTGGTGGCGCTGAAAAGCCTTGCACGCAGCCTTCACCCCGGCCGGCGTGGTGAGATCTGCCGCCTCCCCTGGCTGGCTGGGGAGCTGCAGAGAGGAGATGAGGGTGGGGGTGTGCGCGGGCTGGTCGCGATTGTAGAAGTAGAAGGAGGAGCGATCGCCGTAGCACAGTTTGAGAACCGCGCTGACAAGCAGGGACTGCTGGGCCCCCTGCTCCCTCGCCCCCACCCCAGCCAGAGCTGCGGCCTCTCCCAAGTGCTTGCTGCCTGCACCTCAGCCTCCCCCTCTCGCTCAACCCGTAGCAGCTGCCGCACGAGGTGTGCCCAAGCCACTGCCGCCGCCTTCTTCCTGCGCTGCTGCAGGTCGCGCTCCGCGCGGCGCTGGGCTTGTAGGAAGTGCTGGGCACGCATGGCCAGGCCGTGCTTGAGGCGGGCCCACCTGGCCCTGTGACCATCCCTAGGCAGCCCCAGCTGACTAGCAGCCTCGTGGTGTTGGCCCCCGCATGGAGGAAGTCTTTGAGACAGTCCAGCAGCTTAGGGTTGTCGAGAAGGGCGGGGTGCAGCTGCCAGGGAGCGGGGACGGTTAGAGGTAGGTCGGGGGGGCACACTGCCACTGAAACGGGCCGGTGGTCGGTAGGCACGGGTAGAACACCCTGGATGGCGCTGTCCATCTGCCACTGCACCAGCTCCTCCGAGATGTACCACCGGTCGAGGCGCGCACCCGTCTGCCAACGCTCGTTAAAGTGGGTAAGGTCTCTCTTGGAGGGGTGCAGATGGCGCCACGGGTCCACCAGACCCCGCTCACCCACCAGCTGCCGCAGCTGCTGCGCCCCCTGGCCCCTGCTGCCCACCCAGGCGTCCCCATGCTGCGAGCCTCGCGGGATGCCCACTCTGTCCACTGAGGCCAGGATGCAGTTGAAGTCGCCCCCCATGGGGAGGAGGCGGCGGTCGGCGGCTGGCGGGAGGTAAGCGGGAAGGCACTCGGCGTAGAACGCTGGCCGGTCTGCCTGCTGCGCCGGGGCGGACACACACACCAGGGACACCGGCCTGCCTGCGAGCTCCCCGTCCACCCGCAGCACCCGCCCATGGGCTCCCTCTGCCCGCGGATGCACCTAGATGCACCCCTGGAAGATGGTGGAGTGCTGGACCAACACCAGACAACCTGGGAGCTGCCAGTGCCGGGGGTGTAGAACCACTACACCCACCAGGCGGGCTAGGCCCCCGAGTGAGCTTCTGCCCACTGCCACACGCTCTCCGCCCTACGGCAGCTTGGAGGAACACCACCTGCGCCGGCTGTCAGCGGCCCAGTCAAGCAGGGCCTGCAGCTTGTGCGGCTAGGACAAACCTTGCACGTTGAGGGTGACTACCATGAACCTGGCGGCCACACCTGGGCGCTGCATGGTTAGCCCTGGCTCGCCCCCGCGTGGGCTGCGCGTGTGTGGAGGAGGGTGGGTGGGCTAGGATGGGGAGACGGACCTGGCAGAGGAGGAGGGCCGGGGGAGGGGCCGGGGTGGCCTCAATGCACGCCAGCTTGGCCCCAGGACGGCGCAGGACCCGAGGCTCTCGTGACTAGATGACCAGAGGGGGCCGCAGGGGCAGAGGACCGAGCTTCTCTCCCTCTTCTCCCGCGTGCTCTGCCTGCTCCGGCTGCTTCCGCTTAGGCACCCTCGGCCTCCCCTCCCGGTTCCCTGCTGACTCAGCTACATGGCTGTCACCGGAGGCCCCCAGAGAGCTGGCCAAGCTAGCAGAGGGGCTGACCAGCCCGTAGCGGCGCACGTGTGGGGTCCCACGGCCACGATGGGCAGCACGCTGCTTGCCGGCTTGCCTCAGCCTGTGCTGCGCCTCTTGCTGGTGCCCTGCCCGCCGTGCCTTCCACTCCTCGGAGCTGGGACTGGAAGTGGGAATGCCAAACCGGCGCCGCCGAGGCCTCTCTAGGGCTTGCTGGGCAGGTGGCTCAGCGCTGCCTCCCCTCGGCGTACGCGGAGGGGAGGGCAGGAGGTTGCAGAGGGGAGGGTTGGGGCAGGAGGAGTGGAGGAAGGGAGGGCAGCAGGGAGGCCTAGGCAGGGGGAGGGCAGGGCACAGGGGGGGGGAAAGCTGTTTGTTCGCCTCTCCTTGCAGTGGCCCGTCCCCTTCCGCTGAGTTGCAAGGCTGCTGCCAGCCTGAGCTGCAGGGTTGCTGCTGGGGGCGTAGTGCGCTCAGTGGGTGGGGTAGGATGGGTCCCGGGGGTTTACCTGGGTGTCAGGGTACCGGGGGCTTAGGTGGTCTTGGTTTGAGTGCCGGGGGTAGGCTTCTGAGTTCCACGTCGAGGGGCTTGGCTTAGGCTTGTGTGGGTAGTTTTGTGAGGAGGGTCTGGGGAGGTGAGTAGAGCTAGGGTGGAGGGCGTTGGTGTGGGGGAGTGTCTTGACGTTGTCCTAGGGAGGGGGTTGCTTGGGTGGTATGGACCTTTGCTTGGGGTGTGTGGACCTTTGCTTGGGGTGTGTGGACCGCTGTGTTTGGATGGGGTGCTTGACGACCGTGTATGGGGGAACCTTGTTTGTTGTTGTCTTCTCTTTTCTTCTTTTCTTTAGTCCTACTCTCTCTTGTAATGCTCCTCCTTAAAAAAGAAATTAACGACGAGGACACCGAGCCTTCCGCTGCCGCTCCTCCCGCCTAGCCCTCCGGTCATCCGGGGAGGGGCGCGGAGGGGCTCTCGCAACGGTGTCAAGCCAGCGGGGAGGCTGACTGCCCTGCAGCTCAGCGGACCAAACCCGCATTGTGCCGAACCACCTACCCAGCCCGGTGGAGAGACCAAGCTCCTGGGCTGGGAGAGGGGCAACTGCGCCAGGCCCTGTGACCTCCGTGGGGCAAGGGGCGGTTGGGGCCGCTGCCTCGGCGTCCATGGGGTCAAGGGATGGAGGGCTGGCGGAGGGTTTCCCATGCACCCACTGCCCGGCTGCTGCTAGGCCCCTGGCTGTGACAGCTCTCTGCTTTAGGGTCGCGACCTTTCCCTCGGAGGCCAGCACCGCGACCTTGGTGAGGGCCTTACCCAGCAGCCCCAAGTGCCCCGGGGAGCGTGGAGAGGCTGGTGGGTGAACACCGGCAAGGGAGCCCGTGGCAACAGACCCCTCAAGAGGTCCGGGATGAACCGCGGGAGGATCAACAAGGGGGGGAGGGGAAGCCCAAGGGGGGGTTTAGAGGGGCAGAGAGTTGCAGGGTGGGAAGAGGGATGTGGGGGGAAGCACGCAGCGGGGCGGGACAGAGAAAGGCGCATGAGCCCCGGCTACAAAAGCTCCACGGGAGCTAGGCTGGAAGATGATGGGCGTTGAGAAGAGGGTAGTGAGCAAGGGGCGGGTATGGCATGAGCGTTGAGCCCCAGCCCCAGCCCCAGCCCCAGATGGACGTTAAGAAGAGGGCAGGGGCAGGGGCGGGGCCGGGGGCGGGGCCGGGGTGGGGCCGGGGGCGGGGCCGGGGGCGGGGCCGGGGGCGGGGCGGGGCAAGGCGGGCGCTAAGTTTGTCAGGGAGGCCTTTAATCACGTCGTGGGTTTGGGGCCAGCCATCCGTCGAACCGCTGGGGCTGGTTGCACACTAGTCAGGCCACTATCTCTTGGGCCATGGCGGGTGGGCCAACCTTTGGGGTGACCACATGCTACAAGCATGTCAAGGTGCTCGTCATTAGAGAGATAGCTGGTGTACCCGAAGATGCAGCTGCAGGGCCAGCAACGAATGCAGTAACAGGGCCAGTTCTAGGAGCTTCTGGGCCATTAGGTGTAAAACGACGAAGCTTGTAAGAGCTACAACCTAGGGGTGTTCGCTGTGGTGGTCCGTTCAGTCCTTACTCACTGTGAGTGCGCTCTCGCAAGATAAGCACGTAGCAATGAAGGTTGCAGCTAGAAGCGTTGTGCCTTGGTTGTGACATCCACAGTGCTTCGAAATGTAAGCAACCGATGGTTGAAGACGAAAGCTTCAATGTGCCCTATTAGCCACCACAACACTATGTAGCCTGCCAGAAACTGAATCCATGCGAACTTTAACATTTCAATTGCTTGCGGCCTGCACAGCATAAGAAACGAGATTGATGTACCTCTTGGAGGACCTAGTAGTTGCGTTGTGGAGCAACTGTACCAACGTGGCACTCTCACCTGTACCAAACCACTTGGTGTGAAGGGATCCGGATGCGCATGTGTATTGTTACACTCGTCCCAACGTCTGCCTGCAGGTGCATGCATAGATGATCCTTACAAATGCAAGCGACAACAACATGCTAGTGATCCATGTCTCACCTTCCAAACATTGTGATTAACAACAAAGGTAGTAGTGTAGTTACGGTCTTGATAGTGTTTCAGGATGTCATGAAGTTCAAAGTTTGCTGCCCCCTGCATGCATCAACAAACATCAAGGAAAAGGTGCATACCATGTCAACGCTGATTGCAAGTGCGCAAGCATGGTGAAGACGTGGTACAATTACAAAGTGACTCGTGTTTGTAGTGTACAATGTAGCGAAATGAACCTCACTAATAGAACGGGTTGGTGCATCACGTTTGTGGCAATGGCGATGGTGACAGTCGGTTATAGCATGCATCACAACTCCATTTGTGATCACTTTGATGATCTAGGAAGAGCTACATAAACTGTCCCTACCCTTACGGCTTTAACCCTTACTGCCTAAGCATTTGATACCTCTAGCCGTGCGACGGTGACTAAATTGCCATTGATTTTGCTGCCCCATCTGCCTCATCACGTAGTGCCTCAGCCCATGCTGCCTCATCCTCTACAATCCCTGCCCTGGCTGCTTGCTGCCTCTGCTTCGTCTCGCTCTGAGCAAGCGGGTAGGTTGTTACCAGCCCTGCTGCCTCATCCTATATTGCCTTTATTGCATGGCAAGACTTAATTAAGTGTATCTGCCTTCCCACCACTTGCCATGCTGGTTGTACGTGTCATCAGCCTCAGGATAACTTTGTTTGCACCCACCCGCCCCAATGTTGGTGGCTATGCACCAGTGACCTGTGCCAGTGCCCGTAGTGCCTCTGCCCCCACAGCCTCTGCTCCCTCTAACCATGTGTTTGCGGCTAAGCTGCTCCTGGCCCTACTGCCTCATCCCCTACTGCCCTTACCCCTTCTACAATAACTACTACTGTCTGATCAATCCATGTCTTAGACCCTACTGCCACCCATGCGTGCATAAGAGTGCAAGGCAAGGCAAGTGTGGGTCGAGGGAAGTGCTGGCCACACATGCGTAAGGTGTCACTGGTGCATGTAAGAAAGGCGCCACCTGTTTGCCTTAAGGCAAACACTAGTATGCTGCAATTACAGCTCACTCTTCACATGTTGATGTTTATAGCTTTTAAGCACACAAGCAATAAAAGGACAGAGCACCATGGCAAACGCTGCAGGGCATGGATGGCTGCAGGGCATGTCTGAGCCATAAGGGGCATCAGTACAAAAGCAAGGGCAGAAGGGCACATACAAGAGAGGTTAAGGAGCATGAGATTAGGATATGGAACGCTCTCAGACTCACCACCGCAACAGGGCAGCAAGCCAGTTACGGTGTCACTAGGCAATGCATCAAGGACTACAATATTGCGACTGCAGTGTTGGGGCAGCAAGGCTGCAAAGCAAGAGGATGAGAAAGCGGCCATGAACCTTACCCACTGCACGTGGGCTCTGCTGTTGCAGAAAGAGGCAGTTCAAGCTGACAGTGAGAGGGTGCAGAGCAGGAGCAGTGGCATTGGTTTCTGCGCAATGACGCTCTAGACAGCAATCCTTTCTTATAGAAACACATCACTAGACGGTGTAGCTTCCCTTGCTTGTATGCATGCATGTTGTGTGGCTGCCACTCCCACCTCTAGTCTTGATGTAGACGATGAGTTGAATGGCAGGATGGGTCTGTAGTATAGATCAGTAAACTTCTTGTCCATGATGGGGGTCCTTTGCTGCAGTACCAGCTGCACCACAAGCAACCACAGGCAGCATGCCCCGGCCACCACTGCTGAGCACCTCTGCAACCCTTCAATGCCCACAGTGATACAGCCTATGCTTAGGGTGAGGTTCAAGATTAGGAGTGACCCCGACCCTGACCCTAGCACCCACAACACGTCAGCTTGTGCTTTCTTGAGAGCAGCATAGACTAGCTCACCTCACCATCAAGAAACAGAGTACCACCACCAGCGGGTGAAGACTGGCTGAGGAAAGCCAGGCTGTACATTTGAAGCTGGACATTGCTCTGTCAGAGGGATCAATATCAGGGGTTAGATTGTGATGTGCTTCCATGGGTTCAGCTCAGATTGGTCATGGTCAACCTGAAAGACGTAGGTGAACTGCAGCAGCGCTTTTATCCCTTTGATGGGCGTACTGCATTGTACAGAGGCAGCGATGTTGATGACATCGGGCTTCTTGTCAAAATTGTAGTCCTCTTCGCCAACCTGGGAGAGAGGGTGCAAATGTCATACAGTGACAACGGCAACATGTAATAGCAGAAGCCTTAAATGAGACATGTAAGCACCTGAATGCTTGCAGGCACAGCAAGTTCAGGGAACTGGGCATTGACTTGAGGGGACGAAGTCCAAAACCTCTCCTGCCCAGCTTCAGCACCCTGTAAACTTCATGCAAAAGTGCACTTGGAGTCAGCAAGGAGCTGTACCAAATGGAACAACAGGTCGGCTCACCTCAAAAAGGAAGAAAGCATCATGTGTGAAGTGCACGACGGGCTGGCTAAGGCTGGGTTTGACTTTGGTCCAAAATCCACCCGTGGCATAGGCGGCCACTAACGAGAGTGCCACTGCTGTTGCGAATAAGCCAGCACGGAAGAAGGCTGCTTCACTGATTATAGCAGCGTGGTGCCTTCGATACAGCGGTTGCGCATACACCTGTGGGATTGAGAACGCGCTTGGTATCGTACGGTTGGACAGTGGCTTGAACGATTGAACATGATGCACACCTGTACCATCCCTGTCAAGTCCCTGTCAAGTGCCTAATCTGTGCGGGATTTCACACAGTCGCATAGGAGGCTGCACAGGTACATGCCGGCGAGTGACGCATGAACGGGTGGGGACGTGCACGGTGCCTGGCAGTTGCTGGCATCCGCTGCGAACAGCAGTGCCACTGGTGGTACTGCTGCAAACGCTGAAGCTAGATGTGCCGGAGGTGACAGGAGAGGGTTCGCCGCGCTGCACGCTGCTCTCCCCGCGCGACATGGATGCCCAAGCATCCAGCGCAGAGCAGCAGAAGATAGCAGAAGACATTACTTCAGAGCAGCCAAACCAGGTGGACAAGGTGGAGGCTGGCAGCGTGCAGCCGGAGGATGCTGGCAAAGTGAGTCTGCAGCCGCACAGCGTGCCAGTAGCTCCAGTGGGGGACCACGTCCGGCAGTGCCTCGCAGGCGACTTCCGCGACCAAGCTGCCTCTCAAAGCTGGCGCTGTGAAGTGGTCACAGGTCGTTGCAGCATCACAGCAGCAGCCCGGCAACACTGATGCAGCAGCACAGCCGCAAGGGCAGGGTGAGCCGGTGCAGCCAGAGCCGGGGCCTGCCATCTCTAAGGCTGCACCCCCATCTTTGACGGATTCGCTGGACCCTGCGTGCGACGGCAGCGACCCAGGGGAGGATGCCAAACCCCGGCAGCCTAGGGTGAGCGCTGCTCTAGTCTTGACGTTTAAGAAGGCATTTCTCCCTTTGTTGGCAACGCCATCGTCGTTGGCCAATCTTACAGGGCGAGAGGGATGGAAAGTCTGTCGAGAAAAAGGAGTCGGCTGGAAAGGTGGCGTGGCGCAAGGTACCAGCACGCTCTGGGGCACTTCTCTTGCAGCCGCCATTTTATCTTGAATACTTGCCTTGGTCACAGCCCGCCGCGGTAGAGGCTGCAGCGCCGTTGGATGAGGTGGGCATCAGCTGGCCGTCGCTGGGGGACGCCAAGCAACCAAGAAAGAAAGATCGGGCAGCTGACTCGACTCAACCAGTGGTGAGGAAGGGGGCCTGAGGTGCATGCAGCTTTGGTAGAGCGATGCTGTGAAATGGAGCCTGTACTGCATTGATTATTGCATCTGTAGGAGATTAAGGAAAGCTGGTCTGCGCCAACCAGTCCTGCAAAGCGGAAAGGCACCAAACTGCCTGTCTCGGCAATTGGAGACAGCATCAGTGGCTCTGTAAAGACAGAGTCTGCCGTGAATGGCAAGGCCGCTGCAGCAGCAGGCCCACAGGTTGTGGGTGGCCAGCCACCCAGCCGCCCAGCAGCACCTCGAGCAGCCTCCAGTGGGCGTGATGCGCCTTCATCCCATCGACAAGCAGCTCGACGAGGATATGGTGACATCCCTGGAGAGAATAACCAGTGGCATCGGCGAACAGCTGATCAGGCTGGGGGGCTGAGCAGTTCCGGCCAGGCCAATGTGGCAGCACACACAACTAGCACCATGGAGTCCCAGAACCGGGGCGGCGGCTTAGGTCGGAGTGGGCGTGGGCGTGGTGGGAGTGGTGGCAGGGGCCATGCCGTTGCCCCTGCAGCCTCTGGAGCAGCTGCCAGCAATCCTCAAGCTGGGTATGGCCGGCCTGTGGGGCCCGTGCAGGTGCCTGGCATGATGACCCCCTTCATGCCAGGCACCGGTCAGGGCCCAGGCATGTATTACAATGGCCTCTATGTAGGCGCCAGCGTGTTCTACCCGCCTTCTGCTTACGGCGTGCCAGCTACTGCAGCTGCCAGCAATAAGCAGATGGTGATTGCAGCCGTACGCAAACAGATTGACTACTACTTCAGCACAGATAACTTGTGCAAAGACATCTTTCTCCGCTCCAAGGTCCGCTACAGCTGCATGTACTGCATGTGCACCGATTGTGTAGGAGGTGTTACTTGCTTGCTGTTGGCCAGAGGGCATGTCTCTATGCTGCACCTACCCCTGAGTTGTGAAATGGTTTGTACCGTTGCGTGCAGACATGGCAAGCCTACCAGCGTGCTGTGTGCACGTGTGTGGCCTTGCTGCACACCATCCCCGGCGCTCTCCCTGGTTGCTGTGCAGATGGATGAGCATGGATACATTCCCTTGGCAGTGGTGGCCAACTTCAACCGGGTGCGCATGCTGACGCCTGACATGATGCTGATCCTGGAGGCCATGCGTGACTCCAGCATTGTAGAGGTGTCGTCAGACAATGCCTACCTGCGCGCCCGCGGGTCCTGGGCACAATGGATCCTCCCACCCCAACAGCGCGACCTATCACACACCCCAGCTCCTGCAAATGCTGCCAACGCTGCTCAGCCTGAGCCAGTGCAGTCCATGCAGCAGCAGGGTGCAGCATTGCATCAGTCGCCCCAGGCAGCAGGCAGTGTTCAAAGTCAAGCAGGGCTCCAAAGCTCAAGCCCAGCCTCCCTGCTTGGGCGGCAGCAGCAGCAGCAGGAGAAGGGACGGGTCAGCAGCGCGGCGTCGCCACAGAGAGCTTCACGGCCTGCGGCACACACCGTGCTATCAGTGCAGGCAGGCAGTAGTCAGGTGGTCCAGAGTGATGGCACGGCAGGTGATGAGGGCCACCAGGCCAAGACCAGTGCAGGAGCTGCTGAAGCGGTGCAGGAAGAGCCTGACGAGGATGAAGACCTCTTTAAGATGGATGAGGTGAGGTGTAGTTGCCTGGCTGCAGTGCTTGCTGCCTTGTGACCCTGACACAAGTACTGTATTGACACAATGAGGCACTGGGACTGATTGAGTACTGTGAAGCTTAGATCCTTGGTCAAACCAGGTTGATGTAATTGTTCAACAGGAGCAAGACACAAGCAGGCAACCACATGGCAATGCCAAGCCTGCCGATGGGGAGAGGGGCGAAGGCGTCAGCGATGCTGAGCTGAAGAAGCTCATTGTGGTTGTACCACAAAGCAGCGAACAGGTGTGGAGGCCAGCTGGTGTGCTTGCATAGCGTCGCTCGCCACACCATCCCAATTGCTTAGTTGTCCATTGCATTCCAGTAGTTATCAAATGTAGATGCCCACTAAATCATGCCATTGGTTCCATGTATGCTTTGAGATAGGAGCCAGGTGATGGGTGGCTGTAGACAGGTTTGAATGCCCTGGCATGCTTCACAGACCCGGGCTCGAGGCAAGCTCGATGACAGCATGGCCAAGCTCATCAATGACGGCCTGGCCATGTATGAACAGGAGCTGGCAGAGGTGCGCATAACATTAGGGCACAGTTTGCCTGCTGCGAAGTAACTTATGGGAGGATGCTGTGGGTGGGCGGTGTGGGTGGGACCATGCAGCAGCATCACATGCAAGCATGACGGCGGCTATCATGACATGGAACTGTGACAGCGCCCACATGCCTCACAATGTGGCAGCCTATACTGATGTGTATGTGGTGTGGTTCTGTTGCTGTGTCTGTTCAGAAGACTAAAGGGCGCCAGCCCGGCAGGCCCCCCAAAGCGCCATCCAGCCGCCAAGACTCTGGGGTGCACTTTTACTCCTCATCCATCCCAAAGAACACCCATCCACGGCCGCAACAGGCCAGAAGGTCAGTTTTGACTGTGCACCTGGTGCTGTCATGCACATATGCACCGCCCAACCCTTGCTTGCCAGGCTCTTGAACATTGTATGTGTTAGAGTGACTACCAGTGTCCTGGGTATGACAGGAGGCAGTGTGGCAGTGCAACATTCCCTTGCCTCTGCAGCAGCACTGCTCAAGGAGTTGCGGTCAGTACTAGCTCCTGCAATGCACCTCGTGCTGGACCCCATATCAACACAGCTCAGAGAGCAATCTGACAAGCAGCACTGCACGCCTATTGGTGCAGGAATGTGTCAGGGGAGTCCCCGCCCTCCCACTCCATTGGGTGGCTCATGGGAGCGACACCGCCGGACAGCAACGGCCTGCTGGGCACCTCGCCTGGCTCCTTCTCAAACAGGGTCAGGTGGGCGCTTCCCGGACATGCTCACGCCTCTCTGCCACTCTAAGCTTGTCATGAACACGGGCCAAGCGTGGGCAGGTTTGTCATATGCACTGTGGTGGGGCATGCGTGCAGACACATGGCGCCCAGCAACATGCTGGGGTCATCGCCACGCGCCACCTCCCTGGCTTCATCAGCACCTATCCCTAAGTTCCAGCACCCAAGTCATGCTCTCTTAGAGTCCAACGGCTTCAAGCAAATGGAGTGAGTGGGCGCTGCAGCTGGAGCCAGGTAGTGTCGACATGCAGCAGGGGCACTTAGCCTGCTGGCAGTTGCAAGTGGCTGGCAGCATGGCAAGGGAAATGTGGCTGCTCGTAGCCTGCAAGCTATTCAGATTGTGCGGAGCTGGCCAGCCTACAGGGTGCTAACAAGGCACCAGTAGGGGTGACTCAGACCATGTTGCCTACATTGCAGCTCGTCCTTGCGCTGTTGGTGGTGTGTTCAGGTACAACAAGTTCTTCAAGCGCTGCATTGCTGACCGACAGAAGATGGGTGCGTGACGCCTGCACCTTGCATGGAGTCACAAGCTCTTGATTGCAAACATTCACGCCACTGTGTCCGCTTGGAGGCAAATACTTCAAAGCTCACGTCATGTAGCTAGTGCTAGTGCTAGTGCCTGCCATCAGGTGTGAATGCTCAGTGCTCAGCTTGTTTGCCCTTTGTTGATGTGTGTGAGGTCAGGAGAAAATGTGCTGTAAGTGTTGGCGACGTTTGTATGCCTTGCAGGCATTGGGCACTCTGAGGAGATGAACACTCTCTTCCGCTTCTGGTGCTACTTCCTGCGTGACAAGTTCAATGACACCATGTACCGCACCTTCATAGCTCTGGCAGAGGAAGATGCACAAGCCAACTACCACTATGGCATGGAGTGCTTGTTCAGGTGAGCTGGTGGCATGTGAGCACCGCACATGCCTCCACGGTCTGCGTCAAGTTGCGTGACTGTATGATCTGTGCTCAGCAGTAGCCCAAGGGTGGCCTGAGGTGATCCCTGTTGAAGGGTCCCTTGGCTTGCACTGGTCGCAAGATGTGCCCTCAAGCCTATGCCACCATGGCATGGCACCACCAGCTGACCAACTGCATCTTAGTTGCGATCCTGTGAGGCATGCAACTGATGTCCCTTGCCCGTGGGGCTTGCTTGCTTACGCCCAGATTCTACAGCTACGGCTTGGAAAAGAAGTTCAACCCAGAGCTGTACAAGGAGTTTGAGGAGGCGACTCTGCGGGTGCGTTGACAGAATGCTACGCTGTGTCTTGTCAGTGAGTGCACGACATGCCCTGCCACTGACATGACATGCCTTAGCACCGCATGACATGCCCTATAATCGTATGACATGCCCTGGCATCGTATGGCATGCCCTAACACTGATTTGTACATAGAGAGCAGGCTGCCAGCCTGAGTAGCCTGGTCTTGCTTGCTACGCAGGACTATGGGCGTGGCATCCTATACGGACTGGAGAAGTTCTGGGCGTGAGTGCTTGGGCTAGCTGGTTTGCTCGTGCACAAGCACTAGCACATGAACAAGCATGAGTGATCCCTACTCCTTGCGAATGTGGCCCTTTCTGAACCTGTGTGGTTGGGCATGGCTGGTTGCTGCAGCTTCCACCACTACTCTGGGCTGCCCAAGGACTCCCAGATTGTGATTAACAGGAAGCTCAAGTCGTTGCTCGACAACGAGTATAAGACACTGTGAGTGGCACGCACAATCCACGCTGTACTGCTCGTGGCGTGGTGGCCATTACATAGCGCCAGCATTAAATCATATGGCTGCAACCCACCTACCTAACGCCTTGAACAGACTTGTTCAGGCTCGCTTGGTTTGGAGGTGTCATCCATGCTATGGCACATGCTGTGCTATGCTGTTTGTGTGTCCGTCACGCGCATTTCCATCTGGAACTGCTGTTGAGTACCTGGTTTGAGCAGTGCTGCAGGATACACCTCTCTTTGTTTGCGCATAGCACCGAACTAGGCAAGGGTTGCCTTTCACAACTAAGCAGTTTCTGATCTCTGTAGTGCAGCTTAGCGGTTGGCTCTGCTCAGGTACTGCATTGTTGTCCTGTCTTGTTCTCCCAACCCCCCTGTACCATGGATTCTTACACAAAGCCAGTGAATTGCCTTGTCATGCAGGGACTGCTTCAAGCGGGACAATGCACGGCGAGCTGCACTGAAGTCCAGTGCCGGTGTCAGCGCCAGCAATGGCAACACAGCTGCCGCCAGCACCTCTGCCAACAAGCCTGTGGCTGTGGCACATTGACAAGTCGAATGTTTCTTGTGCTTAACTTGTGCGCTGTGCAACATAGCAGGTCTGGGACACACGTTAGGGGAGCAGTCATGCACGTTTGCATGCTGGGGTGGCATGATGCTGGGGTCGTTGTTTTGGGGCCACAAGACACGCTTCCATTAGAGTGTGGACGGAAAAGGCCTGGTTAGCATGCAGGGGAGGAGCTCATCAAGTATGTAGGTGTTGGGACAACGAAGCTGCTGGTGGTGGGCAGCCACGTCATGCCTACCCAGGTGATTGATTAGAGATACGTGGTGAAATGCAATTGATTGTAGAACTATCATGCAAGCATAAACAGGCTAGGAGCTTGTAACTCGGGCATTCTGTTGCGCTCGCTCTCTTGCTATCCATGCTGCTCGTGCGCGTAGCAAGCACAACACATAGCATCCAGCGGCTGCCTTGTAGAAATCCAGTGGCGACTGCCGCAAGAGTTGCTGGGGCTGCTCTGGCATGGATCCTCGCTACCCCAATACCCAAAACCGGAAACCAGACATCCGCGAAAAACACAAGTTGCTTGAAAAGGCCACAGCCCGTCTCATAGCACATCGCGTGATGGCTAAGAGGAAGCGGATGTGCACCATCAAGCAGGGCCCGGCAAAGAAACTGAAAGGTGCGTGACTGCGAGTTACGCGCCGTGTAATAAGCTGTCGCTCCTCTTGGTTTCATCGCAGCGCCTCGCTCGCCTGAAGGAAAACAACGACGGGATCGAAGGGATGGCTGGAACACGCAGCGGCGCCAGGTAAGGGCGGCAGTCCCGCCTTGTGTGTCCCCGCCTCGTGTGCCCCCGCATTGTGTCTTGGCCTGTCACAGTGGCCTGTCAAAATGCAAAATGTGCTTGGCTGCATTTGATCAAGGTCCCGGGTGGCGCTGTGCTTCTGGGCTGCAAGAAGACGCTGCAAAATCCTGGCGCACCTCCAGCTGCGGGATGAGGTTCCCTCACAGCTCCGCGTCATCGTCTCGCTGATTGTTCTGCGCATACTCCTGACCTGTCTGGTGGGCTACCCCACCCCTGGGTAAGCCCGTGCACCCACACCTCCAGCCGTGCAGCCCCCCCAAGCACCTGATGCACTCCCCCTACCGCGTGCCCCTTCCTAGCCTGCCCCTGCCCAGCCTGCCAGCATGGAGTGGGACTGTGACTCTGACTCCAAGTCAGACTGTGACTGTGAGCCGCAGCCTGAGCCAGTCAAGCAGCCCACCCCAAGGCGTTGCAGCGCCCGTCTGGCAGTCCTTGCACCAGCAGCACCCACAGGGCCTCCCTTGCCCCTTGACAGCGAGGACCCAGTGATGCTCAGGCTCCATGAAGCCGGCGGTCAGCATGCAGCGACATTTGCCAACCCTGGACCTGACCTGACCTGACCTGACCTGACCTGACCTGACCTGACCTGACCTGACCTGACCTGACCTGACCTGACCTGACCTGACCTGACCTGACCTGACCTGACCTGACCTGACCTGACCTGACCTGACCTGACCTGACCTGACCTGACCTGACCTGACCTGACCTGACCTGACCTGACCTGACCTGACCTGACCTGACCTGACCTGACCTGACCTGACCTGACCTGACCTGACCTGACCTGACCTGACCTGACCTGACCTGACCTGACCTGACCTGACCTGACCTGACCTGACCTGACCTGACCTGACCTGACCTGACCTGACCTGACCTGACCTGACCTGACCTGACCTGACCTGACCTGACCTGACCTGACCTGACCTGACCTGACCTGACCTGACCTGACCTGACCTGACCTGACCTGACCTGACCTGACCTGACCTGACCTGACCTGACCTGACCTGACCTGACCTGACCTGACCTGACCTGACCTGACCTGACCTGACCTGACCTGACCTGACCTGACCTGACCTGACCTGACCTGACCTGACCTGACCTGACCTGACCTGACCTGACCTGACCTGACCTGACCTGACCTGACCTGACCTGACCTGACCTGACCTGACCTGACCTGACCTGACCTGACCTGACCTGACCTGACCTGACCTGACCTGACCTGACCTGACCTGACCTGACCTGACCTGACCTGACCTGACCTGACCTGACCTGACCTGACCTGACCTGACCTGACCTGACCTGACCTGACCTGACCTGACCTGACCTGACCTGACCTGACCTGACCTGACCTGACCTGACCTGACCTGACCTGACCTGACCTGACCTGACCTGACCTGACCTGACCTGACCTGACCTGACCTGACCTGACCTGACCTGACCTGACCTGACCTGACCTGACCTGACCTGACCTGACCTGACCTGACCTGACCTGACCTGACCTGACCTGACCTGACCTGACCTGACCTGACCTGACCTGACCTGACCTGACCTGACCTGACCTGACCTGACCTGACCTGACCTGACCTGACCTGACCTGACCTGACCTGACCTGACCTGACCTGACCTGACCTGACCTGACCTGACCTGACCTGACCTGACCTGACCTGACCTGACCTGACCTGACCTGACCTGACCTGACCTGACCTGACCTGACCTGGAGAAGAAGCAGGCCAGCGGCTTGAACAATACCCGCCGCGACACCCAGCGGTGGCTAGCACCCATCTAGCCCAACCTCCAGCACCTGGCAGCAGCCAGCTCAGCCGGCACCTTCCTGGTGGCCAACCTGAAGCACATCACCGTCACCCTGGCCACCTGGGATGCGGTGTGGGAGGTGTACCTGGACCCCAAGTGGTCACAGCAGCGACTGAAGCTGTACGGAGCCCAGGACCGGGCATTGGAGCAGTTTTTCAAGAAGGTGGGGGTGGGTGTGTGGGAGGGAGGGTAAGGGACTGAGACGTGGTGGGTGAGTAGTTGACTGTGCCATGCCTAACCCGGTACCACCATGTCAACTACCCTGTGTGCGTTGTGTGCATGGCTGCAGTTGGAGGAGGACATGGCGGAGGTGTCCATGGAGCGCCCTGGGCATGCAAAGCAGCTGGTGGTGTTCTTTGGTGCAGCTAGCATTGGCACTGGGGAAGGGTGGGGTGCTAATGCGGTGCTGCGGGCCTGCTGCAAGATGGTGTGCAGACCCAGGGGCACAGACCAGCGGCTGGGCAGGGTGGTGCTTGAGGTTGAGCACCGCACCACCTGGGTCAGCTCAGCAGTGAATGGCCAGCAGCCTTGTGAGGAGCAGCCTGCAAGGCCTGCAGACTAGAAGCCCCCAGCAGGGCAGGTGGACCTCCGCCTACTGCGCCCAGCATGGAGCCAGCAATGCCAGTGCGGGGTATAATGTGGTGCCCAGTAGTGGCACCATGCAAGCCCCCACAGGCCCCACGCAGCAGCCAGGCAGCCACACAGCCAGCAGCCTCATAGCCTGGTCCCAGCACTCTCCCTCCAGCCAAGCGCAGCAAGCGCACCAAAGCTGAGCAGGCAGCTGAGCCCACACAGCCCACCAAGGGCAAAGGCAAGGCCCAGGCCAAGGCTGCTGAAGCCAAGCCAGCACCACAGCCAGGCAGGTGGCTGGACAATCACTGCTATGCAGCACTGAACATGCAGCGCATTGGGGAGAGCAGGTGGCGCCCATTGGATCTGTGCTACTGGCCAGAGCAGGGGATACTGCCAGCCAAGGGCAAGGAGTACCCAGGCCTGGGCTACAAGCGGCTGCGAGACAAGCCACCCAAGGCCCAGCAGCAGCAGCCTGCTGTGGCGCAATAGTGTGTGCCCCCTTCTTGAGCTGTCACCAGCTTACATTCAGAGCATGTTTATCATGCCAACTCTACACAATAGCCCTGACGGGTCAGGCACTAGTGTAGGTGGTAGGCACTCATGCACCATGTCCATGTGCGTTGGGTATACTCCACACAGCCCATTAACACCATTTGAGTCAGGCCCCTATTGGCCCCTAGTTTTCCCGCAAGTGTACCATAATGGTCCCGAGTGGTCCGGCTCAATTGGGGGCCCTAGTGAGGGACAAGGGGGCTGCCTGTGCCAATGCCTGTGAATGAGGTCCTCCAACTCAGCACCCAAAGTGATGCGCTCCTACAGCAGCAGCAGCACCACCACCACCACCAGCACCAGCAGCAGCTGCAGGCCATGGTCCTTTGTGACAGAGTTCGGAACATGCTGCAGTTACCACATTTGTGAGCCTGTCGCTAGTGCAAAGACAGCACCCAGGCCAGGTTTGAGGGCTTGGTATGCCACAGGGTGTAACAGCACCCAGCTCAGCTTATGTATGAAAGTTTGGCTGCTGCCAGCCTAGAGGCTTGTACTTGAAGTTTTCAGTGGTTCGCATGTTCAAGAGCTTACTTGCTATGGTTCTTGGAGCTACCAGGCCTGCTGGGTCAGGATTCCCAATCACTCCCTGGTCTGCTGCAACTGCCCAATGCCAATGCCCATGGTTTGCTGCAACTTTATCATACACGTCGGGACGACAACTTCTTCCTGCTGTGCCTCACGCCCCATGACGCGGCAACGCTTCCATGCCACCTAGTATGCTTCAGCTGCAGCACGCCGCACCTCCTTCCCATGGTCATGGCTCTTTTTGCTAGGCATACAATAAGCAACTGGGGCCTTGGTGAAGCAGTTCCAGGTGCATGGCGCATGGTGCATGGTTTTTGGTGCACGGGCCTGCATGCTCTGTCTCAGTGCAGAACGAATGGCGCAAGTCATTCACTTGCGCGGACGGGGAATGACTTGAGCAGGGTCTGGGCTGGCTGGGTGCCGTATGTAAGTTGGAGCACGGTGCACCCCACCATCGGCCCCTCGCCCTATTCTATGCCAACCAGGCTCATGGCTGGATGCAGCAGCTGGCAGACTGTGCTGGCGTTGATATGTTCATTGATATGTTCAGTAGCCCATGGTGGGGATTGAAAAGCACCAACACTTGCAGGCTTGGCTTGTAGCCCACCTCACCCTCCCTAGCGCAACGTATGCACTGTGCCATGTAGGCAGCTCATGAGAAAGCATGAGCTAGCCAGTGGCTGCCAGGCTTGGCGGGTTGGCAGTGCAGGCTTGGCAGGTTGGCAGGCTTGGCGGGTTGCGCAGTGCTTGCCTACTGCCATGAAGGAGCGGTGGATGAGCTTCTGTGCATCATTGCATTCTGTGCATAAGGATCTAGGGCCTTGGTGGGGTTTAGATGACGGGGAACAGGGGTTTACCTCCCTGGAGGGTCATCATCATCATCATCATCATCATCATCATCATCATCATCAGATGGTGCATTGGGAAGGGCGCACGTGTGCTGGACGTATGCAGCTTGGGGGCAGAGCTGCCATAATTTACATGCCATCACTCAACGCTGCTAGGCACCACCTTCCATGCCTGCCACTGCATACCATGCGCTTTAACCCTAGGAAGCAGCGTCAGCCTCAGGCGTCGGCATCCGACAGTAGCTCGCGTGCAATGCCGTCCAGGGAAACGTTGACTGCTATTGCTGCTGCTTAGACAGCTGCAAAACCCTACTGATGCTCGTCACCAGAGCGGCTGGCTCGAAGAGCATACTGCCCTCAGCGTCAGGAACGGACTCCACCTCCAGTATGTGCTTAATACCTAGCAGCTTCAGTGCCTGCATGCAAGCACGCAAGGCAGCAGCATGCACTCAACATAGGCTCCGCAAAGATGACGCAGTGCGATGCTTCGCGTAGTCGCTACACACACAACATGAGGCAAGGTGACAAAGGACAAGTGAGGATGCCGACACGTTGTGCCTCGGGTAAGTGCAGGAGACCACCACTTGACTTGATTTGCTGAGTTGTTGATGGGCAAGGCCAAGCAGGCACACCAGGCACATGGTTGCGCGGGTGCACAGCCAGTGTCACACTGTACCTGATGGTCCACTGTGATGCTGCCGTCCTTAGGGACGAGTAGTGCCGTGACATAGGAGGAAGGGGGGTGGCGCAACCGCTGCCCCTGCCTGTTCCGCCGCCTATTCAGGGCGTCACTGATCTGAAATCAGGACACAGGCATGCAAAGTCGTGAGTGCCTCCCTCACTGGCTCACCTAGCCTGCACTTGTTGCTCCTGCTGCTGCCGCTGCCGCTGCTGCTGCCGCTGCTGCCACTGCTGCCGCTGCAGCCACTGCTGCTGCCGCTGCTGCCACTGCTGCTGCTGCCACTGCTGTTGCGACCACCTGCCGTTCTGACACTGCCACCACAGCTGAGCAGTGCATGGCTAGGCAGCATCAGCTCACCGCCTGCACCATGTCCGCTGCTGTCATGGGCCCTTCATGCGCTCCTGAGCTGGACGTCTCGCGGTCATGACTGCCATTCAGCAGCATGATCTTGGGGATCTCTCTGGAGGCGATGGCCTCGCCCATGCCACTGAGGCACACGATGGGGCAGATGCTGGTGTACAGGCTGCCCATACCGTAGATCACTGCGTCTGCCTTCTGCACCTCAGCCAGCGCTGTGGGGTGGGCTGATGGCAGGACCTCATGCTGCTGCCCGGTGCCTTCGCTGCTGAGGTAGAATACCCGTCTGATGGGGGCGGGGAGTGGGGGGCTACCATGTGCTTGCTTGCAAACTGAGGAGGGCGCTTCTGCACCGGAAACCAGGGAAGTCGTGTGAATGTGAGGTGTGAGAAAGCAGGGTGAGATACTTGATAGTGTGCGATACTGATGTGACGGTATGGGATGAGGTGTGGCTTTTGAAGGAGATGCAAGGTTTCACGGTATGGGTGGCGAGTCAAACAGCAGGCAGTGTGACCAACCTGTAGAGGGAGGGTGGGAAATTTGGTTCTGGCCTTTGATCACTGTGCCGTCCTCTAACTCAGCACCCAAGGTGATGCGCTCCTGCAGCAGCAGCAGCAGCAGCAGCAGGCCATGGTCCTTTGTAGCAGTGTTCGGAACATGCTGCAGTCACCACATTTGTGAGCCTGTCGCTAGTGCAAAGACAGCACCCAGGCCAGGTTTGTGGGCTTAGTATGCCACAGGGTTCAACAGCACACAGCTAAGGTTATGTATGAAAGTTTGGCCGCTGCCAGCCTAGAGGCTTGTACTTGAAGTTTTGGGTGGTTTGCATGTTCAAGAGCTTATTTGCTAAGCTTCTTGAAGCTACCAAGCCTACCTGTATCAGGGTTCTCAAAACACTCCCTTACAAACAGGTCAGGGTCTCAACTCACGCCCTGCCACCAGGGTCACATGCTGCCTGCCATTCGCTGCAGCTGAAGCGTGCCAGCCTGCGAGGCAGCCTCAGCCCTGCAACCCCCTGCTGACCTCTGTGCATATCGCAGGCAACACCATGCAGCCCTCAGGGATGCGCGCCACCCTTGAAAACAGGAACACGGCGGCTTCAAGGGAGCGGAAGAAGGTGCGAGCGCCGGCAAAGAAAAAGTTCCCTGCAGGCATGACAAGGGGTGGCTGGTGGTCCAGGTCCTCAGTTCCCGTAGGTGCCTTGCCATGACAATGCTGGCATGTGCTCCCTGGCTGCAGCAGGCTCGTGTGATAGACTAAGGTTGCACACACTTCCACGCTCACACGCTGACTCATACGTAGCATCATGCCCGCCCCGCCCCGCCCCACCCCATCCCGCTCGTCACATAAGCAGCAGCGCACATAAGCAGCAGCGCTCCTTACCTATGCTGCCGTTGCTGAAGTCAAAGCGTGCAGTTGAGTGGCCAAAGATTTGGGCTTGAAAGAAGGCTAGGAATGCCCTGATGACATGCTTGTAAGGTTGTGACACGCCCTGCCACAGCATGTGCTGCCCCTCCACAATGTTGTACCACTCCTGCTTGGCAGCGAGTGCATCCGTGGCTGACAGCCGGTGTGCCAGGAGGGCCTTCACCGCGCGCCCCTGCATTGCGATGAAGTCCACAGGACCCCAGGCATGCAGCAATGTTACCAAATACGGCCTATATGTACGGTCTGTATTTTCCGTATAATCGTTTTGTACGGTACAGTATATAGGGAAAAACGGTACATACGGTACAGTATTTACGTAAAACGGTAGGGGAGGCCCTCCTGCTCAAGCCCTGCCAGCACCTTCAACAGTTGTGGACCCTTAGTGCCAGCCATCATCTGAGCCCATCATATATGCGCCTAACCATTATCTGGGCACCCCTGGGGAGAGGCATGGGCTGGTGCTTTCGCTGGCTCACCTCCTCATCGCTGCTGTCAGCCAGGCGCAGGCATCTGGACCGCAGGTCACCCACTGCTGGGCCTCCCAACACCCGCACAATCTCTGCAGTGGACCCGCCGTCGTCTGAGACTGGCAAGACATGCGTCACGCGTGTGGTTAAGGTGCGCAGGTGCCCTGGGTAAAGCAGCAGCAGAAGCATCCTGGGTCACATAGTGAGGGGTTCTTGCTCCTGGGCTTGCCTGCCATTCTCTCGGGAGAAGCAAAGTTCAGGTAACATGGATGTGTGCACAAGGAAGCTGTTGACCTGACCATGCTAGCTGCTCGTGACCAAAGCTGCTGCTGCACCTGCAACACTGTTGAATGCCGTCCCGCCACTGAAGATCACGAGGGCTGAGCTGGGTTTCCTATCGTCACCAGATTTGTGGCCGTGCGCAGCTGGCAAGAGCAATGCAGCTGCTTGAGCATCTGGACCGTTTATATTAAATCTATCCTCAGCAACTTTAGCTATCTCGGGGGCGCCTGCAGAGTGTCAGTGGCGGTGTGTTGGCCATGCGCTCAGCATGAACATATGCGCGGATTTGCACGTACCAAGGACGCTACTGCTCGTCAGTGTCAGCACCCCAGCGCAGAGATGCCTGCTCCCGTTGCCAGGCATGCAGGACTGGCCGTCCCTTCCACGACCCACATTTGCATTGCGCGACCCTAGGAGTCGCGGCGTTAGCATGAAACGGAAACGCTGGTCATGTTCCGGTAGCCACACTTCACCCCGCACTGTACCTTCCCCTTGCTGCATGGAGCTGGACGATGACGGCTCAACGCAGCTTCTGCTTCCATTTGAGCTGCGACATCAACCTCCAGGTGCTGCCGGGTGATAGGTCGTTCGTCTTGGTGACCGTCTCGGCGCATAGTTTTAGCGCGTTCCTCCGCCGTTTAGGTCCGCATCCGCATATCAAACCTGCTGGGAGAATTACCCTGGTTTCGCCAAACAACGGAGCACGGCCTGAGCGTGCTGGGGGCTGCCAGTGTCACCGCAAGCTTAAGAAGCGCCTGCGAGGTGTTGGGCCTGGAGACACAGACAACATACATTGAGGCCAGCCCTACTGGGTGTGTGTGGGGCGAATGGCTGACTTTTTGCGTGAAGGTTTGTACCCATGGCCAGCACCCTCGGCAGTGCAGCCAACACCAGCACACACAAAGGATTGCTCCACTGCTTCTGTGCTGCTTGCACAGTATCGAGATCTCCCAGCGGACACCCTCCTGTGCCTCGCTGTGTGGGGGGTGTGCGAGGGTGGTGGCAGTCCCACATTGGTCGGTGGGACCACACTGCCCCTCTTCAGCAAAAAGGGGCGACTCAAGACTGGCACACAGCAGGCCCACGTGGGTTGAAAAAACAAACAGTATGGCCTGTGCATGCACATCAATGGTACCCCATGCTCGAAGCCCCACCCCCAGTGCCATTCGTGCCGCAGCAGCATCTATGCAGTACCACTGCTTCACTACTTGGCAACGCCACTCCTGCGTCCTGCTGCTCAGGTGTGGCTAGGGCGGCCACCCTGCCCTGCCTCCCCCTCCTCCACACCAGGCAAGCAGCCGCTGGCTGAGCGGGGCCGCCTGGGCGCCTTAGAGCACCTGCAGGCAGCCTACATGCGAGGCGACCTGCCTGCCATCAGCTGGCTGGACACCCTTAGCTTTGCAGCAATCCAGGAGCTGCAGCACCAAGCTCACCTGCACCAGCCCCAAGGCCACCTGCAGCTGCAACCATCACAGCCCACAATTGCAGTGGCCCAGGCAGTGGGTGATGAGAGGGCGACAGCCAGCCGTGTGCAGCGGGAGGCAGCTGACCTGCTGCTGGTGCTGAATCTGCCTTACTTCCCGCATGCTGTGCTGTATCAGCAGCACGGCAGCAGCACAGCAGCAGGTGCAGTGGCAGGTATGGGACCTATGGCCACACAGGGCACCGCATCAGTCACAGGCGGGGCCTCTGGCAGTGAGGCAGGCAGCGCGCTGGGCCTGGCTGCACGAGCACGCTACTGGAACACTCAGGGGGTGGAGCCGGGCAACGGCCCCCAGCCTGCGGTGGCGGACCGCTCTGTGGTGGAAGGCATTGTGGTCCTGGAGGACGCAGAGGTGGGGAGAGGGGCGGCAAGGGCGGTGCAAGGGGAGAGCAGGGCCAGGTTGGAAGGGCGTGGGAGGTGGGGTGGTGAAGGGCAGCTGAGTGGCTGGGGGTGCAGGCGCCAGAACCAAGAGGTACAGCACACAGAGTCTTGGGCCACACGCGGCTCTCTGCACTGCACAGCAGCACCACCTGGTGAGCTGTGTGCTGGAGGGCCCTGCATGGGTGTCAGGCACAAGGCAGTGTGTGGGGGCCACAGGAAAGCTGTGAAAACCTTGCACGCCAGAAGCCATCTTGCTGGAGGCTGATCAAGGGAGCACCAGATTCGCAAAGACTGACATGGCAGGGAGCCTGGGTTTGCGGCTATATGCATGCATGCATGCATGTGCCCCATGTCTCACACTTCAAGTCACACACAATGGGCCGCAGGTTGGTCGGGACAACCCTGCGGAGCTGAAGGCCCAAAAGCTGGCCCGGTCCCTGACCCGTGGGGTCATTGACAAGGACCTGAAGCCCAACAGCGAGGAGAAGAAGGCGCTGGGCCTGATCATCAAGCTGCCACCCAACAAGCCCCTGCACGCTGAGGAGCGTGCCCTGCTGTGGCGCTTCCGCTTCAGCCTGCAGCACGAGACACGGGCCCTCACCAAGTTCTTGCAATGTGTGGACTGGAGCGATGCGGGGGAGGCGCGACAGGCGGCGGACCTCATGGTGGGCTGGGCGCACATACACACGGCTGATGCCCTGGAGCTGCTGTCGCCCTCCTTCAAGAGTGAGGAGGTGGGTCTGGCCAGGAGGTCAGGGGCCTGCTGGATGGCTTGCCAGGAGCAGCACCAGCAGTGGTGGTGGTGCTCCCGCAGTCGCTGCCACAATTCTGTGACCGTGTCATGCGTGCTCACCCAACCACCCTGATGCAGTGCCACCACCAGCTGGGCTGCTGCCAGGTCAGCCCTTGGTTTCGAGTCAACCCGCATTGCAGCAGGCTGGCCAGGGGCAGCTGCACCCTACAGGGGTTGAAGAGGTACAGCGGCCAGTGCAATGGGTGGGGTGGCAGGTGAGCCCTACGGTGCTGCTGCTATCAGGGTGCTGCCCTGCAGTTGAGGTGCTGCTATTGTGGTGCTGCTATTGAGGTGGTGCTGTTGAGGTGATGTTGCGGTGATGTAGTGGTTGCCTGCCTTCCCAAGGGTTTCCTGGCTGCCCGCCCACTCGCCCATCTGCAGCTGTGTTGGCTGGGTCGCAGGTGAGGGGCCATGCGGTCAGTGTGCTGCAGCAGAAGGACGACGAGGAGCTGTTGTCCTTCCTTCTGCAGCTGGTGCAGGTCGGTGGCATGCTGGCCCTGACCACACACAGTCACACACAGTCACACACAGTCACACACAGTCACACACACTCACACACATCTCAGCTACTCTGACCCTACATCAGCCTGCAGGCTAGCAAGCAATCAAGCCCCTCACTCTTAGTCGGCCCCGTCTGGCCTAGCCTGAACCCAGCCCAACATGAGCATCACGTGCCCTCAGCAGCACACAGTTTCCTATTCTGCTGACCTGGCAGGTGCTGCTGACCTGGCATGGGGCCTGCCTGCAGGCGCTGCGGTATGAGCGCTCAGACGCGTCGCGGCTGTCACGCTTCCTGGTCTCCCGCGCCCTAGCCAACCCCCACTTCGCCATCATGCTGCACTGGTACCTCTTCACAGGTCAGCCAAGCCGGCAGCAGCCGACCGCACAGCGTGCAGGCTGTAAGCAGCCAGCCTGCTGAACAGCTCCAGGACCTGGCTGGGGCAATGCTGGTTGGTCGGCACCACTCAGCCATGTCCAGTCAGTGGGCAATACACTGCGACTACCTGTACCTGCTGCTCCTGCTGCTGCTGCTCCTGTATGCCCTATGTTGCAGAACTGGACGACCCAGGGTTTGGCCACCGCGCTTCGGCTGTGCATGCTCAGCTCACCCAGTCCCTGCAGCAGTCCAGGCCCAGCACCAAGGCACCAGGCAGTGGGAAGAGGCAGGTGGACTGCAGCAAGGTGTATGACGTCATTGTAAAGCAGAGCAAGCTGCTGAGCCAGCTGCACTTTGCGATTCGAGAGCTGAAGGGCGGCCGCTACAAGGCCGCTCGTGCCACTGCACGCTTGCAAGTGGGTGTGACGCCTGGCTTCTCATCCTGGCTTCACATACTGGGTTCACATCCTGGCTTCACATCCTGGTTTCACATACTGGCTTCACATACTGGCTTAACATCCTGGCTTCACATACTGGGTTCCACAGCCTGGGTTCACCAGGCTCGATAGCAGGCACAGCATCAGGTTGGCCACCCCGCAGCAGAGCACCCCTGCATGCGACTTCAGCATTGAGGAGCCTGAGTGTTAGGCAAACAGACTCGGGCAGCTGGGCCTAGAAGCTGCACAGGCTGCACCCTGTCAGCTGCCTGGCCACCCATCCCTCAAGTCACTGATGGTAATCACCCAGCCTTATAAGCGCAGGCCAGGACTGCGGTGTCTTTTTGCTTAGCTGCTGTAGCTCGAGTTGAGGCGCTCTCTTTCTTGTCACAGCTCCAGCTGTGGCCTTTGTACCTTGTATGCCTTGTACCTTGTCTACCTTGTGTGCTGCTGGGGGCATGCTGTGGTGTTGGAGCCCACCCATCGTCCCCAACCTGCTCCCACGTCCGTTGTCATGGCCGCTGCTGGGGCCATGCTGCTGCTCCCACACCAGCTCAGCACTGCTCAGCCCTTCATTGCCCCACCGCCCAGAGAATCTAGCGTCGTCCAGCTACCCACCCGCACCTCGCCATGCTCATCTCATCTCAGCTCACCGTGTTCAGCTGCTGCCCTGCCCCAGGAGCTGTTCACTGAGTCAGGGCCGTGCGAGGACCTGGCCACCGTGCGTGTGCCTTGCCCCTTGGATGCAGCCATCTGCCTGGATGGTAGGTTGTGACTGCAAGTCCCTGGTCCTTAGTATCTAACCCTCACTGGAGCAAGGGCTTGTCTGGAAAAGCCAGGGCACCGGATTGAATGCCAGGCCGGGTATAGTGGCCACTGCGGCAGCTGGACAGCTCTAGACAGCCATGAGGGCCCATGGCCCAGGTGGCCTTAGGGGCGGTGGGGAGTGTGCCCGTGTTGCCCACAGCTGCTGCAATTGCACAGGTAGTTTGCAGCTGTTCACGACCAGACCTTCACAGCATGCTCAGCTCGTGCACAGCGTCCCCAGGCCACTGCAGCGCTGCCAAAAGGGGGCCATGCAGCGGGTGATCAGGCTCCTGCAACCCAGCTGTGGTCATGGTCTGCAGCAGCAGCAGCAACAGCTTAGGCACTACTGCTACCAACATGTGCAATGTCCGCTCCATGTCATGGACATGTTGCAATGCCTGGCGAACCTACACCATAGATGTGTGCATATAGATGTGTGCAAGCTCCTGTGGGAGGGTAGCAAAGGCGCTAAGCCCCGAGGCTACTCTCCTCCCTCAACACCCATGGGCCCAATGGCGAGGGCGTAGTCTTCCTTTCTTTCTTTCTTCTTTTGTGTGCAAGCTCAGTGCCAGGAGCATGTGCCTGGTGCTGACTCCCTTGCGTGCGTGTGCCCTGCAGGGGTGGTCCCCTCCGAGTGTTCTGCCTTCAAGTCAGCTCAGCTGCCAATACGCCTCAACTTCCGAGTCTGCATCCAACCCTTTGACTGGCATGTAACGCCCAACCCTGCACCACCACAGCAGCAGCAGCAACTGCAGGAGCAACAGACCTCCCACGCCCACCACCAGCACCCCCACACCCACCACCCGCACGGCAGCACCGGCCATGGTGCATCAGGCCATCAGCATCAGGGATCACCAGTCAGCCAGCCCTCAGCAGCTGCAGTACTACAGGCGCTGCCATCCCGCACGGGCATCATCATGCAGGGCAATGCGGTGAGGCATGGAAGGGTGTGGTGTCCAATAAGGGCCTGTGCGGGGTCCTGCCAGCCTCTGGTTGCTATAGAGACAACCCCTTGATCACCAGCAGCACGCACTCCTTGGGGGAGCGAGCCAGTCAGTACCAGCAGCTAGGCTGATGCTGACCCTGACCCTGACCCTGGCGCTGGCCTTGACCGTGACCTTGACCATGACCTTCACCCTGACCTTCACCCTGACCCTGACCTTCACCCCAACCCTGGCCCTGGCCCTGGCCCTGGCCCTGGCCCTGGCCCTGGCCCTAGCCCTGGCCCTGGTCCTGACCCTGACCTTGCAGGTGCGCTGCTGCATGATCTACAAGAAGGGGGATGACCTCCGGCAAGACCAGTTTATATTGCAGATGATAGGATTGATGGACAGGCTGCTCAAGCGTGAGAGTCTAGACCTGCGCCTCACCCCATACAAGGTGACGGGCAGCCGGCACGCAGGCTACTTCAGCCCCAGACCAGCCCCATCCCCACCCTGCCTAGTGGTTAACGTGACAGTCACCATGAGGACCAGGGTCAGGACCAGGACCAGGAGCGTGACCAGGGTGGTGAGGCTGCAGCTATTGAGGCGGTGGAGGTGCCACAGCCCCGCTGCCTGTGGCCTGCTCATACTGGGTGCGAGTGGGTCTCAATGCGCTGATGCTGCACACAGCCCATCCTCTGCTGTGCATGTTGCAAGCAGCGCTTGCATGCTGGGTGGTTCACTGCACGGCAGGTGCTGCCGACCTCAGCGGATGATGGGCTTGTGGAGTACGTGCAGTCAGTGCCCCTGTCCAAGGTGCTGGCGGACCACAGGACCATCCACAAGTTCCTGGCCCTCAGCGCCTCAGACGCCAGTGGTGAGCAGCACGCCACCCTGCACCCAGCACCCTGTGACAGGGCAGTGACAGCACAGCCAGCTTCACCGTGCCTCCTCACCGCTTTTCACTGTAGCCCCAGCCCAACCCTTTCAGGCATGAGGGGCGTTGGCAGTGGCTCTAGCCCTTCACTGCTTCACCAGGCAGCTTTGCTGTGGCTCCAGGCCAACAGCATAGAGGAGGGGCTCTTCCAGCTGCTAAGGGTGTCAACCCTGCAGCCCTGGCCTGTGCTGTGCGTCCCCCTGATGGCCACAGGTCCCTTCGGCCTCCGCCACGACGTGGTTGAGACGTTTGTGCGCTCAGCTGCCGGGTACTGTGTGGTGACCTACCTGCTGGGTGTCGGGGACCGCCACTTGGACAACCTCCTGCTGTGCTCTGACGGCCGACTCTTCCACATCGATTTTGGCTTCATCCTTGGCTCAGACCCAAAGCCCTTCCCACCGCCTATGAAGATTTGCAAGGTGTGTGATGTGTGATGTGTAGGGTGCGGGAGTAAGGGGTGCAGTGCCTTGCGGTCTATACAAGAACAGCAAGGCAGGCAATGTGGCAGCTGTTGGGTGGCCATGCACAAGGCCGGGCTGCTAGGGGTGCCTGCTGTGTTGAAGAGACAGCCACAGTAGTAATGGTGAGCTGCATGTGTGGATGCGGCAGGAGATGGTGGAGGCCATGGGAGGTGCAGACAACGTGTGGTATGGCACCTTCCGCATGTATGCATGTGAGGCGTACAACATCTTGCGCAAGAATGCCGACCTCATCCTGTCCCTCTTCCATCTTATGGCTGGAGCCTCCATTGAGGCAATACGAATCGACCCCGAGAAGGCACTGTTAAAGCTGCAGGTGAGTGGGCCACTCGTAGCACACTTTCTGACACGCAACACATTCTGATGTGCACATGTTGAGGTTGGCTTATGCAGGATAAGTTCAGACTGGACCTGGATGATGAGGCGGCCATGGGTTGGATGCAGATGTTGTTGAACGAAAGTGCGACGGCGCTCATCCCACAGATTGTCGAGACAACTCACAGATGGGCTCAGTATTGGCGCTGATAGGCTGGTGAAGCATCGAATTACATGCACACCATGAGGTTGTATGATGATTAGGGACCGTCCCGACCCATCTAACGTTAGACTAGATTAGACGAATCTAACGTTAGATTGGCTTGCTAGATCTAGTCTAACCATCTAATCTAACGTTAGATCTACGTAGATCTACGTAGATGGGACGATCCCTAATGATGATGTGGCTTACACCGCTCAAGCCGTCAGCCGTTATGCTTCTAGGCCGCCCTCCCCCTCTAGGGGTCCGGGACTTTCTGTAACGCACTTCAAAGCAAGGTGCACAAACAAAGGTGCACATGGGCTCAACATGAGGTTGGATGTGAGTGGTGCGGTGATGGCATCAACGGTTTGTTACCCCGCACCCCGGCAAAGAAGCTATCGTCATATTCTTTGGTTAGAGATGATTGGAATGCGTAGAAGGAAGTATATCCTGTATCTTTAGTGCCCCCCTGCATCATGTGGGCAGCAGGGCCCCAATGCATAACCTGCATGTCTTAAGGGTCATAAGGTGACCATGTACACCACTTTTGATTTCAGCGGTTGTGCGGGGCGAGGGTGTGCACGCTATGCAGCGCCGTGCCGCGAGCACCTGTGCGCATGCTTGCTTTCAATTCTGTCCAAGCTTGCAGCCAGCTCTACCGCCTCAGTTGTCGCGACGAAAGCTCAGGGTGGTTGCTGCCGTGCGTGGTGAGCTCTCCCGGCATCCAGGCTGGCACGACCGTGTCACCTCATCGATAAGTATGTTTCTCACGCAGGCGCTGTTAAGGCTCCTTTACCGGTAAAGGTGAATCTCCAAGTTGGTTATCGAGTGCAGTTCGGGCAGTCTCTCGGAGTGGTAGGGGCTGGTGAACTACTTGGTCACTGGGATGGCTCCAAAGCTGTGCCGATGAAATGGACGGATGGCGACCTATGGGTCACGGAGCTGACAATACAACCTGGGTGAGCTCAGGCGCCTGTGGAGGCACTACCAGGTTGCCTGCTCAAAAGTAGCAATGGGTAAATGTGTGCAGGGCTGCGATGCAGCTTGAGTACAAGTACGTGGTCATCAACTCGGATGGCAAGGTGGCCCACTGGAAGCCTGGACAGAACTACAAGCTTGATGTGTTGGCAGAAAAAGGCACAAGGATTAGAGTGGCAGAGACATGGGAAGATGGGCCCAAGCATGTGGAGGTCGAACTTGAAGAGGAAGAGCGAGAAGAAGCTCAACCTGAAGCAATGAGCCCTACACTGGCAGAGTCTGCTACCGCCATTATTCAACAGCAGGTGCGTTGGCGCATTGTTTGTTGGCTTCAAAGCATTCATTGAGGTCAAGACCATTCAATGTGGGGACTCTGTTCTTTGCATTGCTCCTCATATTTCTGCCTGTAGGTTAACATTGCCGTAGAGGAGTTGGAGGAAGTCTTGGATCGTCAAGTTCAAACCATGCAGCATGTCTCAGGTGTGTGTTGTCGGCGTGCTGACCCACGCTGCAATGCATCCCTGTGCCTCCTTTTCTGAACATAGCGATGTGGGCATTTGCGGGGCATTGAAAGTAACATGTATAGTTATGCAGGGTGTGTCAGGACGGAGAGTATAGTGTAGTCCGGTTCACAAAGTGTGTCGTGCCACATGCTAAGAGCGCTGGAGTAGTAGAAAAAAAATTACATTTGTGAAACAAAGAAAATAGCCTGAATGGAACTAATGAAGGTCAGCGTCACCATCAGATGCAACATCGGCCAGCATTCTGTCGGCCAGGTGTGGCGGTGGCTTCGAGTCAGAAGTGGCTTCCAGGAGTGCTGCTGCCAGCACCCAGCCCCTGCCTCCTGTGCTCTGCCGACCCCGGCACTGGGTGCTTCCGCCTGCAGCTGGCAACCCCAGCAATGGACAGAAGCTGGACGCCCAGGCACAGCAGCGGGCTGCAGCTGCAGGCGTGGCTTGTGCACAGCCTGCAGGACAGTGGAGCTCTGGCCCTGATGCCAGCGGTCCGGGGTTCCTTGTGGATGAAGAGGCAGTGAGGCTAGTGGCCTTCCAGGCGCACCAGGCAGCCATGCAGCTGGATGCAGGCGGCGGGCAGCTTTTCAGTGACGAGTTGCGGCCCAGTGCGGTGCCTGTCATGGCTGGCCCACGTGGCTCCAGGTCATCAGCAGCCGCTGGCATTTTCTACGCGCACCTCTACCTGCCTGCGTGCAGCATGGAGGACGCAGCAGCCAAGTGCGCAGCGGATGCTGCAGCTAGCAACCTGCTGCCAGAGTGTGTACAGCTGACTGCCTTCAAGGAGGCGGGGGAGTGGCAGGGCGTGCAAGCCGCCCAGTGCATCACGCCCGTGGAGTTCTTGAGGGTGGCTGGCATAGACTACAGCCGTGCCTGGCGGGATAAGATCTGGGTGTGCGAGGAGGCCTGCCTGGCAGCTCCTCTTGGCCAGCTGCTGGACCAGTTGGCGCAAGGGCAGGGACAGCAAAACATGCAGCCAGCAGACCATGCAGGTGTCACAGCCCGTGGCGACATACAGCAGGCCTGGTGCAAATAGGTGGGCGGGGACAAAAATGTAGCAACGTCAGGCAGGTGGATATATACCTGGACATATAGAGCGGAAGGCTTGGTATTGCAGGAAAGTAAGACAAGGCCGTCTAGCCATATGAAACCCACTGTGGAGCGTACTGCCACATGCGCTTTGTGCACTGACGTGATTGCTCACTGACCCTGCTAAGTCCACAAGGAGAATGCAGCAAGAAACAAAAGGGTGGTTGCTGTGCTGCCTGCTTACCTGCATGCTCCTGTGTGCTGATGTGCAGACCCAACTGACATCATGCTCATTCATGGCGACCGCTTGCTAGCTGCTGCAAACAACAAGGCTGTGGCGCTAAACAAAGCCTTCAAGGCATCTGACGCATTGCCCCAGTTGCCTAAGTGGCTGTCCGAGCGACCGCAACTGGCCAGGCCCCGCAAGGCCTCACGATGAGAGCACGTGAGCCAGCGACCAGAGTTCTTTGACGGCAGCTGTCATGGTTTTTGAAAAGGGAGGCAGTTTGGCTCTTGTTGGAGATATGTACGAGTAAGCAGTGTTCGTCAGCTTGCCACGAGCTTGGGGCCAGCATTCATGCAGCTAAATGCTTAGGGAGTTAGCAGGCAAAGATTTGGTTGCTGTGGAGGTGCATCCCTGACTGCTATGGGGCTCTTTGCTCAGGCGTGGGCAGGCAATCAGTGCCCAATGGTGCTGTGGTGCATTAGGGTTCATTTGACCTACACAATCAAAGCATTGCATGGCAACCTAGGCAGTTGTGGCATTCTCCGTGATGCCAAGCAAGAGATGGAGAATTTGAGGCTGGGCATAGCAGACATGTTTTGGATTCGAGTATGATTCTATCTTTGCCATGCAGTGACATGTAGGAAATCTAGAGCCCTTTTGCCGGTTTTGTGTGACTCCAGCGCCGAGGCTGTGGGGTCTGGTAAGGTGCAGTTTGCGTCTGGCCATGTCTTGTTTTCAGTGCAGCCCTTGCTCAGGTGAGTAGGCACGCAGGAAAGCAACACAGTTAGCCCTAGTCTTAGCCTGTCAAATACGCCTCCTGCACCTCTTGCAACTGATCAATGGCTTGATGGCCATCACTGTCGAGAGATGGCAAAACCTTGGAATGTATGCATGCAACCGAGCTGATTATCACGCAGGGTCATGGCAGTCAGCAAGGATTCCCACCGGCTAGCTGCAAGGCGGAAGGGGGCAGGGCCAGTCTGAGTGCAGTCCAAGAAATACTGCTTTGAATCCATTACGCAGTGCTCATAGTCTTAAGCCGCACTATGTTGGCAAGAATGCCCTTGTGGTCAACACCTCCGTCATCGGGCAACATGTACCAGTTTAAAGGCCGAACCTGCTTGACTGACTCTGCCCGGCGACAAACTCCAGTTGCTGCTCCCTTCGGGGGGTAATACCAAGGCGGATGAAGAGGTCGGCGACTTACTGAAACACCACTCGCTTTTGCAATATGGGATTTCTGATGCTTGGGTTCGCAACACAATGCCCAATCCGTTGTCCAAAACTTTATGAATACGAATGGCAAAGCAGCCCGAGTGCTCATGGCTTTAGAAGCTGTGCACCATCATCTGACTGCACAACATGCCAAGCACATGATCGCATGTGATCAGATGGGCATCGCAATGCACTATAGGGCTGCAGAGTGCAGTCAACTTGAGTCGTACCAGTAAAGGTCAGTGCTCGTGGCACATGCACAGGAGCTGTACGACAAGATAGCTGGGATCTGTGGCAGCTTCCAGCTAGCTACTACAGGGCCGCTTGCAGCTGCACTTGGATCACAGGGCAGTCACAGGACCCACCAACTGTGCGGATGGGGACCATGGCCTGATCCATCATACGTGTCCCAATGTGCCATACAAGTGCCCAGTCGCTGCGAGCACCCAGCTTGAAGCAAGGCACCCCACACTGTGTAGCACGGCACCTCATGCGAAGCGGTCCACAAAGACCTTCAGGGGACGACCGTCCCACTCCTGCTCGTTAAAGCGGGTAATGGCACGCGCCACAGCCTCCTCGTTGGTGAAGCGGACAGTGCCGTACCCCTGCACAGCGTACGGGGGCACTTTGGTACGCCAGCCACAGTCACAATGCACTCCATGCAGATGAGGTTGTGTAGACCACATGCCCGCTTGCCTGCTTGCATACCGTGTACCTACCCTACCTCTACTAGCGCCCCCTGTTTGTGTATTGTTCCTATGCTTTGCTGCATTCAGCCAGACTGCCTGCCGCCTGCACTTACCCGACTGCGGCCATCTTCCCCAAACACGACGTCAGCACGCTCCACGTCGCCAATCTCCTCAAACATATCCTTCAGCTCTTTCCAGTTGTAGCTCCAGGGAATGCCACGGACCACAACCTGCACCAGCACGGCATGTAATCCGGGTTGGACCATGCCATGACACCCACATTTCACGCCCATGCCACAGCACCGCATGCCTTTCATGGCACAGGCTTGCCAGGTGGCATGATATGGCACAGAGAGCAAACCCATTGCCCTCTGAGCCTCAACGCACTGCACCATACTGAATGGTTTCTCTCCTGGCATTCACAAGGAAGACAGACAGCACAGCAAGCTATGCACTGGTGGCTGCTGACGCCGACTTTGCTCCCCCACCTGCAGACCGCTAGACTCCCCAGTGCGCTCAGGAGGTGGGCCCCGACCACGCCCTGCACCTCTGCCCCCTGACATTGGTGGGGCCCCAGGCGCGCCTCGGCCTGTGCCCCGTCCAGCCCCCCGACCTCCGCCTCGCCCAGACCGGTTGGCTGGTGGAGGGGTGCCTGGCTCACCAGGCACCGCTGTGGGGTTGTACTGCTTGATGTCTCGATCCTCTCTATCCTCTCGCACAAGGATACGCCGACCAGCCAGGTCAGCTCCGTTTAGAGAGTTGATGGCAGCTGCTGCCTGCATTGTAGACATCATGGTCACAATTGTTGCTTCCATGTCCGCTGTCCTCTTGCGGCTGCTGTCAACATGGCTGTGCTGTACCCAGGCGGCGCTGACACTCATTTTGCTGGGCGATACGTCGGGCCCAATGCTCCGACACAGCATAGCGTACCTCGTCAGGCGTCTCAAACTCGACGATGCCCCAGCCTTTAGAACGACCTACATTGCACAGGTACAGGAAGACTGTTACCGCGCTCTCATCCCAGCGCAGCACAACAATGCCAGCCAGGCGGTGGGCTGATGGGATGTACGTGTTAATTGCGGCCAGCCCGTCCGCACAAGTACAACAAGGTGTCTGTATGCCTGCCCGGACGGCCGCCTCCTTATCCTGAGCATAAGTCTGCCTTACCCTCCTCGTCCCTCATAACATTGGTGTAGACGACGCAGCCACACTCCCGGAACTTGTCCTGTTGGGGTATGCGCAGTCAGCCAAGGAGAGTAGCCGGCAGCTGGCGGTGTGCAACCAACCTTTAGATCCTGCCAGCTGGTCCGCCACGGGAGATTTCCCACGAAACAACGTTTGCCGATGCGGACGCCCTCCTGAGCCACCTGCACCTCCTGCACCTCAACATCGGCCATGCTGCTTACTCGCTCTACCAGTGGACTAGCGGGACTCGTGCGTGAAAAGGCAAATCCTTTGCCATGCATAACAAGGATATCTCCATGTAGGCCCAATATCTCCATGGTGAGTCCATGGCTAACGAAGAGGCGGCCAAGGGCCAAGTATCGCTCTCGTCCCGTGAGATGATGGGACTAAGTACAGGCTAACTCCGTGATGTGGCAAGAGGCTGGTGGTGCGTCTCAGTATATCCCCACTGTTAGCAAACTCTGGCACGGAGTCCGGCAATCATAGTCTCGTATGACGTCTGCATACTAATGCGAACAGCCATCAGGCCACAGCACTGGCCGAGCCGGTATCTCATGACATTGGTCGTCATCAGCCAGATCCGCCAACATCTGCCAGTCATAACGTACTAGACTGGAACCAACCCGTAATGCAAAGGGATAACAAATAACAATATAACAAATATCAGCCAGATTTGCCAACATCTGCCAGTCAGGAGTCCCCAACATGGGGTTGGTAATCTTCATGCAAGTACTCGCTACAAAGTGCACCGATTGCGATAGCGTTTGTTGCATTGGCACCTGCGAATTACTCCGCATCTACTGGCAAGCGGCGCGTTAATCCTTGCATCAGAGTCCATGCCGGCGCAAGCGAGCGCGAACACACCTCAGCTGCTCACTATCGATTGTTCTAGTGGTGAGTAGCGGTACCAATGAGGGAACTCCGCCTGGCATCCAGCCGGAAGTACAATCACAGCACAGCCCGCCAGGCTCGCTCCGCGAGCCTTTTGTTGGTGCAGGCGGTGTTGAAGGGCCATCGTGGGGCTAGTAATGACTCGACATTGCAGCGAGGTGCGAATGGGTAGAGGTTTCTCTAGCCAGCCACACAGAAAAAGGGACCCCCTTGCACAAATCGGCATGTGGTGAGCTGACCACTCTGAGTTATTAGAATTTCGAGTCATTACTCTGTTCGTAACTCTACGACACAGCTGCTGGAATAGAAAGCACGGCAATCCATCAACCAGGGCCGCCTCCTCACCCTTTGGCGTGACCCGACTCTGCCTTGCAGAATTGACTAGCCTACTCCGACCGCCTGGACCCTGCCCCCTCGCACCCCCTTGCAGCCCCACCACCTCCCAGCCCCCGCAGAAGCCTCCCACCCCCTCCCACCCCCTCACTGCCCCCTCACTGCCCCGCCAACCCTTCCCACCCCCTCCCACCCCTTCCCACCCCTTCCCAGCCCCTCCCACCCCCGCCACCCCCTCCCACCCCCTGAAGCCCAAGCTGAAGGGTCTTGTCATGGCCCATATCTGCAACACAGTAGCCGCCCTGCATGGCGATGAGCTGGGGGTAGCAGCAGGTGCCGGTGCTGGTGCCGCCCCTGACCTGCCCCCCCCTCCTGCTGCACCCCCTGGGCAGCAGCAGGCAGCTGGTGCTGGTGCCGCCCCTGACCTGCCCCCCCCTCCTGCTGCACCCCCCTGGCAGCAGCAGGCAGCTGGTGCTGGTGCCGCCCCTGACCTGCCCCCCCCTCCTGCTGCACCCCCCTGGCAGCAGCAGGCAGCTGGTGCTGGTGCCGCCCCTGACCTGCCCCCCCCTCCTGCTGCACCCCCCTGGCAGCAGCAGGCAGCTGGTGCTGGTGCTTCCCCTGGGCTGCCCACCCCTCCAGCTGAGCAGCAGGGGGTCAGGGCGGAGTTGGACTCAAGCTCGACACGCAAGCGGAGGGCGGGCGGGAGGGATCGGACCCAACAAGTCGAGCAAGGTAACGTAGCAATGGCCTACACACCTTGTGTGGCCTTACAGAGTGGCCAGGTAGTAGGTACTACTCACGAAGCGGTCAAGCAATGCAGCAGCGTTGTATACTTCCGAGCATGGGTGGAGGGGCGTCGTTACATCGGTTTTGCGTGCCATGTGCATTGTTTTGACTGCGGCGACTGTGCCTGACTGTTTGCAGAGGCTACTGGGCCACGTCGGTCGCGGCGGTCGGTCGCGGCGAGGCCCGCATGAGCAAAACTGGCATGCATTTGAATGTCAAGATTTGAGCCGCCTTAGCACTCAGCACACTGCACAATATTTAATGATACATGTTTCACCGCATAGCTGACGGAGTCCTCTATCCAGGCATGTGCAAAACATAAATAGAAACCACGTGGCTGAGACGCGGCGTCGTTTTGATTACCAGGGGTCGGTTTCCGATCATTTCCAGCCAGTTTTTGAAAGTTGGGGTCGCCTGACTGCCAGTCCTACCCATGAAAGAGTTTCTCCATACAACCGCCTTGTGTGCCTCCCTGTCATGTGCCCCTGCAAATGTTCATGTACTATGCCATAGCCATGCTCATGTGCCGGCACTGCACAGTAGTCCCGCTATCTGCGCAGACTGAACTGCCTGCCTGTGCCTGTGCAGTTCTGTGTATAATTGTCGTTCAAATAACAACATGGGCCTCGTCTCAAGCCGCGTTCAGCTGTGACACGTCCTGAGGAAATTTGAAAAATTCTCGCGTATCACGTACAGGCCCAGCATGTAAGACTTGCACCGCTCGGCTCATCGAGTTGCCGTTAGCTCCCTGCCGGATGTCCAACCTCGCAGCCCGCCAAGCATCTGCACCAAGTGAAGCTTTGAGAACTGTCCAATCAGCAGAGTGCGGTGTTATAGACCCCGTGCACATCGCAAAACGACTAAACGCTGAAGTGCTGACTTGTTTGCCCCTTGCGAGTGGACCGGCCGACGATGCAGGTAAGGACATTGGCGTCTCTTCCATTGCGTAGCTGCAAGAATGAGCGCGTGAGGCTCACTAACCGTGGATCCGACTGCATCCATGCAGGGTTGCTGCAAACCCGGCCACAGGTCCTGCCAGGGCGACTCTTGAGTTGAAACTACACCTGCAGGCTTGTTATAGAATAAGGTATGCAAGGGAACTGGTTGCAGCGCAGTGCATACAGTGGGTGCAGAATGGCAGGGAATGTCACTCATCACACACTGTGTGGTGTCAAGGAGCACGGACGTGATATTCATCAACGAAACTGGTAAGGGGTGTTAATGACGGTCTCAGCAATGCCCTGCCTTGGTTTCAGCTAAAGGTAAAAATGCAGGCAATTACAGCATAGTTATAACCAAAGAATGCAATGCTGTGAGTTATGTCATTGCCCTACAAGTCAAGCGTGCAGGTTCATGCCAACGTTCGCACATCCCAACAACGGGTGTGCAGCTGGAGGGTGTGCCTTTGCTACAGGTCTGAGCACCGTTCATCTGTGTTGTTTGTGTCGATTGAGTCAAGTGCATCAAGCAATCCCCCAACTGTCCTTGCTGGCGGACCCTTGCCTACCACGCCCCACAAATGCCTCAGTTGATGTAGGGTTAGCTTAAGCGTGTTTTGAGGCAATGGCTGTGTCGTGGAACGATACATGGCCATAGCTTGGACTTGTTGTGTTGCCATCCTTGCCCGATTGTTTGCTTGCTCCTTAGCAGCCAATTGTTGCTCCACTGCCGTGGCCCTGCACCGCTGACGTGTCTCAGTTGACGCAAACCTCATGGTTATGGACAGCTCCGCTGCGGCACGCTTCTGCCTTCTATGTTGCTCTTGTAGCTTGCGCCTATTGACCGCTTGTGCTCCAGCCGTGATTGCAGAAGAGGTGGGAGTGGAAATGGTGGCGGTGGCGGTGGCGGGGGTGGGGTGTGGGCTGGGGATGTCAGCACTGTTGGTTGCAGCTGAGAGCGAAGGGCTGGCAGCGGTGTTGATGGGGGGGGCTACAAGCAGGCATGAGGGGGCCTTGGCATCTGCCACGCACCGCCGCTTCGTAGCCCTGTTTGCTGCAAGGCTGTCCTCTGTGATGTACCGGTACCAAGTGTGCAACGGCTCAGTGTGGGCCTTGACATGGGCTGCCACCTGCGCCGCTCCCATCCTGTCGACTCTGCTGCTGCTCAATGGCTTCAGGGCTGTCTCGCACCCCGCGTTGGTGATGGGCACCGGACGATACACTCGAGCTAGATGCTCTTCAATTCTAGGTGTGAGGTGTCTAGTAAGGGAGGTGTACTGCAAGCACAAAGCACAATGGCCACAAGGACTGAGAACATGGGAAGTTGCCATCCCTTGTCCTACCTACTCATTACTCAGTGCTCCCTTGTCCTACCTACTCAATAACAATACCCGTCCTGATATGTGTTGCTCTCACCAACAATTGTAGACGGGGTGTTGTTGCGTTCTGGGGGAGTTGGTCAAAGAACAGCCTTGCTGCGTGCCGACGTGCCAACACATCAGTATCGCCCAATACAAGTCAGTGTTATACCCTGCCCTACTGTACAACTTGCTCTTCCCTGCTACCTCAAAACCATGCTTGGCTGTGTTGTGAAGGATGTGGCAGCAGCAATGAACTGGGTACACAGGGTGTTGTTGAATTCCATCAACTTGCAACATGTGAGATAAGTGGGTCACTACACTCTTGTTGGTGCCCACGTTAGTGCTGCAACTGTCCTCCGTGACAAACTGCACCTTCACACCCCATAACCCCACTGTCTCCATGTGTGTTTTAATGGCCGCTGCTTCATGAAAGGCATCTCGTGCTTTGGGATAGAAACATCCTACAGTAAACTCCATTGGATCAGTATAAGGCATTGGAGCAGCAGCGGCAGCCATTGGAACAGCAGCCATTGGAGCAGCAGCGGCAGCCATTAGACCAGCAGCCATTGGAGCAGCAGCGGCAGCCATTAGAGCAGCAGCCATTGGAGCAGCAGCGGCAGCCAGTGGAGCAGTAGGGGCAGCCAGTGGAGCAGCATGGGTAGGGTGGTGGGCCATGGCTGCATAACGAGATCGAGCAGCAGCTGTGATGCGAGCATGGTTCCTCTTTGGTGCACGAGCACGGACAGCTGATGCAATACGAGAACGAAGCGCGGTTCTGTTACGGGCTGCAGCAGCTGGTTGGGCAGAGGGGGCTGGAGGCTGGGCTGGATGGGCTGCAGCAGCCGGCTGGGCGGAGGGGGCAGGAGACGGGGTGTTGTTGCGTCCTGGGGTGTTGTTGTAGACGTCCTGGGGTGTCCTGGGGTGTTGTTGTAAACGGGGTGTTGTTGCGTCCTAGGGTGTAGATGCTCCGGCAATGTCTTCAGAAGCCCTGCCGTAACTCCTAGCGCATGGGATGGACACATCCAGCTGCTGCCCAGGTGCCATGACAGCAATGCTGCCCCTCAAGGCCTTTGGGATTGCGTTGAAGGACAGCCCGGTGTCGACCTACATCTCGAGGGCTCTCAGGTAATGTGCAGGGTCAATCCTCCCTCTTGGGCCAGAACCCTTACGAGGTTCCTCGAGGTGCACAACCTGACTGCGCGCAGGGGGGCTCATGATCCTTGCCAGAGGTCCCCTCCTTCTCACACCCCTCAGCCATGAGCCCTGCTGAGCGCAGGATTTGCCTCATTTAGTACTCGTTGCGCACATAGGCAAGGGCGAGTCTGGCCACAGGCGGTAACTGTGTGGCTGTCGCCCTGGCAAGCTGCTTCTTGGGCTTCATGACCTCCCGCTTCAATGTGCCCATGCGTAGGCCAAGGATGGACAGGGATGGTGTCGGGGCACGAGAGCATGCCGCAAACGCCACTCATGCCACTCATGCCACTGCGCAAAGCTTACGGGTTCAGGCCAGTGGCATGAGAACATGGGCGAGTCAATGGGTAGTAGATTCTGCTCGATGCTTTGCAAAACCCTTAATGCCCGCTGGTTAAGCCGTTGCTCAGCCAGGTCCACCAGTGTAAACACACCATGAACCATAAGATCACGAATAAAACTCGCTCCCTGCAAATGCAAAGCGGCACCGGTTGCATTAGTCGTACATGATCATGATCATGCATGGTTTCCATGGTGAGCATTGCATTAGTTGGCATGTATCTGCAAATTGTATGCAAGTGTATGCATTAGTTGGCATATCCCTTTCCATTACGAGAAAATCACAAATCGTTATATAGTCGTAAAGTTGACATTATACAGACGTCGGGACGTGAGAGGGCTATTACGGGGTCGATTACCACAATTACAGCTTTTACAGGAAAGACAAAAAACGTGCACCACACTGAACTCAACCGACCAGCACCCTACAAATTACGACGCAATGCGCTAACCCTGCCACAAATAAAAACATACTTCGTCCAGTTGTAACAATCTGCACAAAATGCGCGATTGGCGACAACATTGGCGAGGGCAATACGGCAGTTTGGAGCAGTCTACCCAAGGCAATTGAGCGTCGAGCAAAACACCAGGGAGTAGGTCGGGCAGCTAGGGTTAAGAATGTTGAGGCATGGGCGGCAGCTATAGCTACACAACGCGTCCTGCAGAAGCCACATGCACCTAGGCAATGAGGGGCAGTATGCCACATGGAAGGGCAGCAGCCAAGGGTAACAAGGTCAGCAGTCGGTAGCAGCTGGGCGTAGCACGCCGCATGGGCGGCAGCAATGGCAACTTGACGCGTCCGGCAGCAACCATATGCATTACAACCTATGCAATGAGGGGCAGTAGGCCGCACGGAAGGGCAGCAGCCAGGGGTAGCAAGGTCAGCAGCAGCTAGGCGTAGCACGCGGCATGGGCGGTAGCAATGGCAACATGACGCGTCTGGCAGCAACCATATGCACTACTACCTAGGCAATGAGGGGCAGTAGGCCGCACGGAAGGGCAGCAGCCAGGGGTAACAAGGTCAGCAGTCGGCAGCAGCTGGGCGCAGCACGCGGCATGGGCGGTAGCTATAGCTACATAACGCGTCCTGCAGAAGCCACATGCACCTAGGCAATGAGGGGCAGTATGCCACACGGAAGGGCAGCAGCCAAGGGTAGCAAGGTCAGCAGTCAGCAGCAGCTGGGCGTAGCACACGGCATGGGCGGCAGCAATGGCAACTGGACATGTCCGGCAGCAGCCATATGCACTAGTACCTAAGCAATGACGGCAGTAGGCCGCAGGGACAGCAACAGGGTCAACAGTAGGCAGCAGCCAGGGGCAGGATGCGGGCAACTACATAGGGTGAAGCAAGGGCAGCAGCTAGGTAGAATATGATATGCGTGACTGCAGGTAGCGGCAATATGCAAGTTCCTGCTATGCAAGGTAGACAACTATCGCACAAAGCTGAATAATGGTAGAAGTCAGGCTAAGCGGCAGCATCCGCATATTGCTCGCGTGGCTTTGCAAGGCCCACCCGTTAAAGACCCCAAACCGCGGAGTCCAAGAGCTCCATTGTCGCATCAGCAAAGCTTGGCTTGACTTGGCTGTCGCGTCCGCAAGCTGTTGTGGTGAATTGAGCTAGCTTACTTGGGGTGGTCATTTAGGCGGTAGTCGTTGTCGTCAATGTTGGCAGCAAAGTAAGGTCAATGTTGGTCAAGGCGGTTACCATGGTCAACGCGGTTATTCTACTGTTCTCACCTGACAGTCTTGCTGCTGCACGACGTGCTGCAATCTCCAGCAAAGGGGGCGGCAAGTTAAATCGAGGGACTCGTGCTCAACATCGTCGTCCACTGTTCTTGCTGCCGGTCGTGTATGTGCTATCGGGTATGATGGCTGAGACTACGATGAAGACTGGGACAAGAGCTTGGGACTCGAACCAAACTCAGGCAGGAGTGAGAAGTGGGAAAAGTGCGCGCCTTGCAACAATTACGGGAAAAGTGCGGGCCTTATCAAAATTACTGAAAAAGTGCGAGCCTTGGTCAAAATTACGGGAAAAGTGCGAGCCTTGGTCAAAATTACGGGAAAAGTGCGAGCCTTGACCCCAATTACTGGAAAAGTGTCTTGCTAGTCAAAGGTGTCCGCGGTAGCAGCGCGAAGCTTAGGCAACGGCAAGGCTAGCCGCGACAGCTAGCAAGCTAGAAAGAAGGTACCCGTAATGTAAAGGGATATCGCATAATGTCTCGGCCAGCGCTGTTCACGTCCAAATAACAGTCTCGGCCAGGTCTCGAGTTGCGTAAACGTCTCGGCTGCGCCTCGACGTTTACCGCAACTCTCGACCCAGCCTCGACCGTTATTTTCCCGTAACAGCTTGGCCTCCGACATTATACTATACATACCTGCAAAGTGTACATGGGAAGTGTTGCATGTGGGGACTTGTTAGGCTATGACATCCTTCACGGCATTGCGGTCTTTGGTTGAAACTATGCCGGAAGTGCCTGCATTTTTCCCTTTAGCTGAAACCAAGGCACAACACAACTGTGACCATTGTCGACACCCCTTCTCAGTCTCATAGCTTAGTTTTACGTCCGTGCCCCTTAGCACCACACAGTGTGTGATGTGATGTGATCCCCTGCCACTGTGCACTCGCTGCATGCATGGTGGTCCAGCCAATCCTATTGCGTACCTTATGCTCAAACGAGCCTGAAGGTGTAGATTCAGCCCAGATGTCGCCCTGGCTGGACCGGGGGCCGGGTTTGCAACACCCTGCATGGTCGCAGTCGGGTCCACGGTTAGTGAGCCACACGCGCTCATTCTTGCAGCTACGCAACGGAGCAAGTGCGAGTTGTTCTTACTCGCAGCTAACCCAGCAGGACGGCCGACGACATGTGTTCGGGAAAAGTTTGCGACTCGAGCAGCGAGCGATACGGGGTAACACACAGCAATTTCGGCCTTGCAGCTATGACCAAAACAAGCGTGGCATTAGGTGTCGACTTTGGCGGGCGCAAGAAATAACCGGGGGACAGCCCTGACGGGACCTCTACAGCAAGCGGGTGCAAAAATCGCGGCACGAGGTGGCCTGGTTTATCCATGCTGGCCCATTTGTATATTTTCTCAGGTGTGTCACAGCTGAGCCGCGTAAACGACTCGGATACGCCTCGTCGTTTACTCCAACTTTTGACGAGGTCTCGTTCGTTATATTCCCGTAACAGCTTGGCCTCCGACATTATACTATACGTAGAGAAGCAACACGACACAAATTCTCACACTGTTACACAAGGGTTTTTGACTCCGTGACAACAATTACTATCCCCCCCCCCACCCCCAACCCTATCCTACCTGACTCACCATTTCGGATAGAAAATTAGAATGGCCAATTCTCCCGACCTCAAAAAAAAAAAAGGGCGTGGGCAGCATAGCGCACAGGCAGCCAGACACCCGAAGTTTGTGCGGCGTCAACCCAGTAACACCTAAGTCATGCACAGACCGCCACCAGGTCGCTGACACCCTGCACCTCGACGGCTCTCAGTGCTTCTTAGCAGTCAGAGACGCCAGTTTGCTCATGATGGCGTTGGTGGGTTTCAAAGCCAGTGAAAACACAGGAAACCTCCACAGGCCATCCAGACCTAGAGACTGCTGTGCACCATGCATGGGGGCTGTCCCTCCTCCCCTGCTGTCGAGGCCACTGCCGCTCTGGGCTGATGATGATGCCGTGATGCAAGCTGATGGCTCACAGCCGCATGCAACAAGGACAAACAGTGGGAACAGGATTGCGATGACAGCTGCCCCGGAGTAGAAGGGCATCACTGCCGTCACCACTGCCAGCAGCAGACCAAAGCCTGTGGAAGCAAACAGGGAGGGGATGAGCATGGTTGCATGTAGGCTGGCACACTTGAGGTGCGGGTTCACACACTTGCGCACTGCGTGAGAGCAACTCACCACCAAAGAACGGTGCAGCACACTCAAAGAAAGCGAGGCGGTCTAGCAAGGGCGTGCCTTGCAGGGCCCAGCGGTAGTCAAAGCAGAAGAAGGACGTCATCCAACAGGACGCCATGATGCTCAGGCCTTTACCTGCAAACACATTGCATGGCACGATGCTGTTGTTGTAGCTGCTGCTGTTGTTGCTGCTGCACACTAGCATGGTCGCTGGGCATGGTGTCTCTATACACCTGCATGACTGCACACTGCAAAACAAAATGCGCACATTAGTCACTTGAAAGCCCAATCACCTTCTACATCATTACCTATAACTCCTCTCGCAATGCATCAACAACTAGGTACAAAAGCAAGACACTCTCTAACTAGCCCCTGACAGCATGTACCTCCTGCCTGGACCAGCCGTGCCTTGTAAAGTAACAATGTAGAAGGGTGTGATGCCACCTGTGTTGCTGCACAGGATGCTGGGACATGACCATGACCAATCCACTCACCCACGTATGGCAACCGACCAATGAGCCACACCTCCAGGTAGAGCACCAGGAACAGCACGACCCGGTACACCTCCTGGGCCGCCACCTCCAGACTCAGTGCTCTAGGACTGCAAGGCATTGACGGCGGCGCCTGCCGTAAGAGTTGTTGGGGCTGCCCTGGCATGGGTCCTGGCCACCCAAAAACCCGAACTCTGAAAATCGACAGGATCGAAGGGATGGCTGGAACACCAAGCGGCGCCAGGTAATGTATATTCCTTGCAGGGCACCCTGCCCTGCCGCATGCGCGATGCAATGCATGTGTGCCCGTGGTTAGAGCAGTGGCAGCAGCCCCACCTCCACTGAGCCAGGGCAGCCAAAGCGTGGCGTAGGGGTGTTCCCCGCGTCCTGACCTGCCCCCCCCTGCTTCACTAGGTTAGGTGGTTTAACATGGGCAAGCTGGCCAACAAGGGGGTTCTATTCGAGGGGACGGTGGAGACAGATGGTGTTGGTGTGCTTGTGCCAAAAAACTGGCCAGCTGATAACAGACCAGCTGGCCTGGTGGAAGCTGACCAAGGGCCAGCGGCTTGAATGATGCCTGCCCCAACACCCAGCGCTGGCTAGCACCCATCCAGCCCCACCTCCAACAACTGCCAGCAGCCAGCTCAGCCGGCACCTTACTGGTGGCTAACCTGAAGCACATCACCGTCACCCTGGCCACCTAGGATGCGGTGTGGGAGGTGTACATGGACCCCAAGTGGTCACAGCAGCGGCTGAGGCTGTACAGAGCTCAGGAACGGGCATTAGAGCAGTACTTCATGAAGGTGGGGGTGGGTGGGTGGGCGGGCGGGCGGGCGGGTGGGTGGGTGGGTGGTGCGGTGAAGGAGTAGTTGACTGTGCCATGCCTAACCCGGTACCACCATGTCAACTACGCTGTGTGCCTTGTGTGCATGGCTGCAGTTGGAGGAGGACATGGCTGAGGTGTTCATGGAGCGCCATGGGGGTGCAAAGCAGCTGGTGGTGTTCTTTGGTGCAGCTAGCATTGACACTGGGGGAGGGTGGGGTGCTGCTGCGGTGCTGCGGGCCTACTGCAAGGTCTGGCCCAGGGGCACAGACCAGCGGCAGGGCAGGGTGGTGCTTGAGGTTGAGCACCGCACCACCTGGGTCAGCTCAGCAGTGAATGGCTAGCAGCCTTGTGAGGAGCAGCTGGACCATGAGCAGCCTGCAAGGCCTGCAGACTGGAAGCCCCCAGCAGGGCAGGTGGACCTCCGCCTACTGCGCCCAGCATGGAGCCAGCAACGCCAGTGCGGGGTATGATGTGGTGCCCAGTGGTGACAGTACAGACACAGTACAGAGTACAGAGCTCTGACACAAGAGCTGCTGCCTGACCGCCACAGGCTGTGGCAGTGCTTTGTCACAGCTCACAGACCTTCCAGCCACACTGGTAGCAACATGGCGATGCAAGTCAAGCTATGCAAGTTAACAAGTCAGGCTGCCTAGCCTCACCTGCTGGCCTTCTGCGTACCAGCTGTGCTGGGTGCCACTGCAAGCAGGGCGTGTGCGGCACAGTGATCAGCAGAATGCCCACTTCACGGTTCTGCAAGACCAGCGAAGCCAATAGCAGGGAGGGGCGTGCTTAGCTGAACTGCTGCCAGGTCCGTAACCCTGTGCCGCACAAAGGCTGTTCTCCAAGGATGCCAGCAGCAGCATTGCCTGCCCAGTACCTGTGGCGGTCGAGCTGCGCTGCTGGCTCAGGAGCTTGGCAGCGTGTCGAGGGTGCACCTGGACTGCTGTGGCTGCCATCTCGTTGTACATGGCGCAGCTGACCAGCATCGTTGTCAAATAGGCAGGTGCCAGCCACAGCACCTGGTAGCTGAGGTGCAGGGCTGTCACAACTACGCTGGCAGCAGCTGGTGGCAGTAGGGGGGCTACAGCAATCTGTATGGAAAAGGAAATGAGTGGTTCCAGCGCATGCTGCCACCATGCAATGCTGCCCAGGAAGATGAAGCCGTTCAACACCACGCACTTTATAAAGGTACGCTGCAAGATGGTAACGAGTGGTGGCATGTAAGTATGATGAGTGGCAATGACAGGGAGTGCAGCAGGCCTTGCATAACCACCCACCCAGAGTGACCCTGTGTCGTCAAGGGCAAGAAGCACTACGCAACGCTGTAGCTGCAAAGACTCATATACGCCGAGCAGCCTGTGGAGCGGGTGTTGTCATCAGCGTCGCGACGAATTCCAGGGTTGTTGAAGGGTTGCTTACCAAAGCCGTATTGCTAGCGACACGGACTGCCTGAGCTGCATTCGTTCTGCAGGCTAACCACTCAAACCAGCTCCAGAAAACCCTGCATCCCTATCCTGGGGAGCCCCAACACCTCCTCTGTTCCCTCTCACATACATCACCTCTGCGCATGCCGCTTCTCTGCTTCGGTGCATGTCGTGTCCACTGTGGCATGTGGTACTCGCCTGACATGCCATGCCAGCTCCATCTCCAACTCCATCTTTATACTCAAACTGTACCAAAGACCATACGGAGTGGCCTGCCATGGTGTGCGTGGGTAGTGAAGCTGATGGGGAGGGGGAAACCCCGCCCTGGCACGCCTCCCCCTCACCAGCCATCGTCCTGGCACAACAACAGAGCAAGACTTGGACCCTCAGGACCATCACCGGCAGAGCAGCAGAGCAACAGTAGCAATGCAGCCTCTGAAAAATGTGGTGCTGCTGTGACCATGACCAATCCACTCGCCTACGTGTGGCAACTGATCAATGAGCCACACCTCGAGGTAGAGCACCAAGAACAGCTCCTGGGACCCAGTACACCTCCTGGGCCGCCACCTCCAGTAGTCAGGCAGGGTGTCGATGCCTAGCCTATACTATAGGCTATAGCACAGTTAAGAACGACCCATGGTAGGAGGATGGCAGCATTGGGTGTTCGTGCAGCTTGAAGCTCACCCTTGCCGCGGCAGTCGCAAACTTGTAGATGAAACATGGTGGTTTCCTTGGACAAGCCAATTGCCTTCACTGGCGCTCCCCATATCGCAGGCTCGTTATAAAGGGCTGTAAGCTCGTCAGTCGCACACCGCTCCCTCCCGGCCGCGAACCATTTCAGGACTTGCCCCACCAGCAGAGTCCCGGCGATGGAGCGTACTCCCTGGTGGTCAACAATCGACGCCTCCAAGTTGCAGCCCTGGGATGGCAAAGCTGTGGGCGTGAAGCCTGACGGTGGAGGTAGCATCCGCGGCCAAGGCCGCGTAGGGCCAATGCGCTTGCACCGCGCTGCGCACAACAGGAATGCGGAAGGTCCGCAGCGGGTGTCCGCCGAGCGCTAGCGCTAGCGATGCGCTGACCTTGAGCGTTCTGGGTGCCGTGCAGCCATTAAAGCGTGCATTGCATCCGGCGACGACGTGAATGAGGTGGAGGCTGCAGGCAACACTCCGTTGCATGCCGCTGCCTACGAGGGATGGGATGAGGGGGTGCAGTTGCTGCTCAGCTTGGGTGCGAAGGTGGGGGCACAAGCACCTCAACCATGGAGTTGTGCCCAGCATTCTAACACAATTGGCTTGCAGCAATGCCACCCTGCTACGCTGCCCATGTCCTCCACAGGTGAATGCCAGTAACAATGCAGGGGACACCCCCTGGCACACAGCCAGCCATGTTGGAAACGATAGCACCATGCAGCTGCTTGAGCAGGTGGGCCACTTGCTGCGCATTGTTGGCTGGCCAATTGGAATCTAAATGTATGTCAGGCGCAGTGCACCTTGGCAGTACACCTGGTCTAGCCATGCACCTCTCAGTAAGGTGCATGTACAGCACTAGGCATGGACAGGTGAATCAGCATGCCACCCAGGACCCTTGCATGTCACAGTAAATGTGTGTGCTGTACCAACATTGCCATGGCATGGGCATCTTCAATTTAGGCTCCTGCAACTCAACATACAAACCAGAGCGCACACCCAGAGCCATAGATGTGTTGTAATGAACATCGCTGCCATAGTCGTGGCTCAGCGGGAGCAGGCCCTACACACTGCTGAGTGTGCCGCGAGCCAGGGCTGCTGACCAGGCAGTGCCAGGCACGAAGGCTGCATGAGGCTTATGTTTGCTCATGTGGTTGGCCCTGGTGGCAGGCGGGTGCGTCTAAGGTGCAGGGCAAGGTGCTGGTGCAGGAGAACATTCCCAAGGTCTCGGTAAGTCAGTGCATGCTGCGCCTGCCTGCCTGCCTGCCTGCCTGCCTGCCTGCCTGCCTGCCTGCCTGCCTGCCTGCCTGCCTGCCTGCCTGCCTGCCTGCCTGCCTGCCTGTCTGCCTGCCTGCCTGCCTACAAGGCTTCAGCCATGCCACATGTTGCAAATCAACACAGCCCAGTGCCCCATGTGGGCTGCATCAGCTGTCATGGTTGCGTAGCTGAGGCTGCAGGCTCCAGCACTGATAGTAGCAATGTGTCAGCAGCAGCAAAGCAGGCATGCAGGGTGTGGTGGTGGGATGGTCAGGATCAGCAACTAGGATGTTGCTGTCGTCTCCTCCAACACTTAGTGTGCGTGGTCCAGTCTTGCTGCCTGGCATGTGCGTGTGTGTGTGTTGTGGGCCTTGCTGCAGGACTTCTACCAGAAAGAATGCTGGGCGCACCACCCACTGCCTTACGCTGACTATGTTGAATACAAGCGCAAGGAGCGAGACGCCTGGGAAGAGCAGCGCAAGCGAAACAGGATGATTGAGAGCACCTCCTGAGAGGACCTTGAGTACTTGTTCTAAGCACTGATCTGTACGAATACATGGGGATAGAATTGAGCATGCTGATCCTGACGATGATGATGACGGGGCCTGGGGAGATAATCTGTTGGCGCTGCATGGTCTACGCATGGGCATTTACATATGAAAATGGGCACATTTCCCTGTAGGGTGACAACAGTAGCAAGTGCTGATCGAGCAAGAGGCTGAGGTGTTGCATTGAACTGGGTTCGTGTACGGCAATGACAAGTGTGAGTCTACACATGCGCATCCGTTACTTCAACCCTGCGACTGCACCCTGCATTTCTGTAAAGCACGTTCCCGCAGCATGTGCACGTACACCTTGACCCCGGCCCTAGACCTTACTCCCGACTAGGCCCTGCCATGGAAAGCCAAAAGAGATGACAATGATGAACACCACTGAAGCATTGGAGAGACCACATGCATGGCCAGGGTTGTTGGGGTGGGACTAGTAATACTACACATGTAACCCATGCAGTGCATGATGCTGGTATCATTACATCACCTCAGGCCCCCCGATCATCTTAGTACGTGCCAGGTCAGGTCCCGAGCAGTGCTAGGAGAGTTGCTTCAGGCACATTGTTCCCCTACTAAGGCATAGAGGCTGTGTTATCTGTTATCCTAGACCTAGTGCTTGCTTAGATTGGCGCGCAGCATTGTGATGTGCAAGCCTAAACACCTACCGAGACAGCTAGTGAGTTGCTTCAGGGCAAGTTCTAGATTGAGTCCCTGAGATGAATCCTTGACGAGTCCTCTGGTGCACATTGTATGTGTACTGGACCTTGCTTTCGCCCCACTCTCCCTCGGACCGCGAATGGGTGCCGGCACTCCGGTTGGATGGCGACCTGATAAACATTCCATGCGCCGCCGTGTACTGCCTGAAGATAGAGACGGTAAGGGAGTCACCGCTTTGGAGCCCAGCTAGCGTCCAGTACGGGAAATTCCCGTGCGTGCGAGCTTCCATGCGATTCCGATGAAACTGTTTTTCAAACTGGTGTCGGAGGAGTGGCGAGTGAGTTCGGCAGGTGAGCCTGGACCCTGATAACTTGTACACAACCATCTGTTTACAGATACATTCTAAAGTAAGCGGTCATGCCGGAAATGACGAGATTTATCCTTCTTACCCTTATAGCCAGTTTGGCCGCAGCAAGCAAGCCGGGTAAGCGGTCGTGGCCGCGCCGAGTCCTCTGTACATCCAGGGAGTGTGTTGCAATTCCTTGCAAACGGGTGTGGATGCAGAACGCTGGGGTGGATTGCCAGAAGCCATTGATGTTGGCCGCAGCATATCGCTGGTATGTTTTCTTACCTCGAGCCTTGTCTCGGCGATTACCCGACACGCGTGTTAACATGTTAACTCGAATCGTTTGCAGAATACAGAGCCAGGCCTGCCCTTCGACGAATCGCACTCACCCTGGGTGGAACAGGTTTGTAGCAAAGTTTGGCACCTTGGACAAAGCAGGATAAGATAGAATAAGCCGGTGTTTTGGCATGCAGGTTGGTCTCCACCCCAAGGTGTATGTGTTCCACAACTTCCTGACTCCCATGGAGCGAGCACATATGGTCCGAGTTGCTGCACCTCAGGTGAGCAGCAAGTTGCACTGCCGTTTTGTCACAAGGGTAATGCTGCTCGTAGCATTGCTCGCAGTCATCAGCTGCAGTAACCACCACACTTGCAAGTGTGTTTCTGTACACAGATGAGAAGATCAACAGTGGTTGGACCTGGTGGGGAAAGCGTTATTGATGAGATCCGCACCTCGTATGTAAGTGGTCAAGCAGCTGTTAGCCTCACCCAGTCCTATGGTGCTCATGCTCCAGCAACTGTCATATGCAGGGAATGTTTATTCGCCGCTGTTCAGACCCCATCATTGAGCGCATTGAGCGGCGCATCAGCCTGTACACTCACATCCCCATGAGCCACCAAGAGGACATCCAGGTCTTGCGATACACCAACAACCAGTCATACGGGGCACATTTTGACTCCGGGGACAAGAGTGAACGTGAGTGAGCAGGGCTGTCATTATCAGTGCTTGTGCTCATGCGTTGTCAGCGCCCTGTCACTAAACAGCAGCTCAGCTAAACACCAACCAGGTGCGCAATTGTGACTTGTTGAATTGCAGCCGGCCCACACCAGCGGCTTGCCACCTTCCTAATGTACTTGTCTGACGTGGAGGAGGGTGGTGAGACAGCATTCCCACAAGGCAGCAAGTGGATCGACCCCTCCATCCCCCGCAAGCTGGAGGAGGCAGGAGTGAAGCTCAGCGCTTGCGCCCAAGGGCATGTGGCATACAAGCCCAAGGCTGGTGATGCGGTGCTGTTCTACAGCTTTCACCCCAATGGCAGGTGAGGGTGTGGCGGCAGTAGCTGGTCACACATCAGCTCATGTGGGCATTGAACCTTGGACACTTCAGAGATGGCAGGCGTCTAACACCCTGCTGCTGCTGCTGCTGCTGCTGCAGCATGGACATGGCATCGATGCATACGGGGTGTCCTGTGCTGAAGGGCATCAAGTGGGCTGCTCCTGTCTGGATCCACACCGACCAGTTCAACAGTGAGTGCAGCCATCCTAGTGCAGGTACAGCTGCAGCATGAGGCTCTCGCAGTCTCACTCATCCTAGTGTTGGTGCTGCTGCTCAGCCCTGGACCTCACAATGGCAGCCTGAAGACTCAGGAATAAGTGGCAATAGGGAGCTGCTCATTCCCTGGTTGCCTGCCGTGGCTATAGGTGCTGACTGGGAGTACCTCCAGCGTGCTAAGCCCAACCGTGTCGAGTATCCTGCTGAGCCTGGCCAGTGTGATGATGCCCACCCTCAGTGCAAGCAATGGGCAGCAGCTGGGGAGTGTGCCAAAAACCATGGCTACATGGTGAGCTTAGTGAAACCTCACAACATCAACAGCCAGACCTAGTGCTTACTTAGATGGACGTACAGCATTGTGATGTGCAAGCCTAACCACCTACCAGGACAGCTAGTGGTGGGTGTGCCCAGCAGGAGGGGTGGTGTATGCCAGTGTGCTCTGCGCCCTGCACATTGTGGCTTGTTGCAGATGGGGGATGCTGGTGGAGGCGGTGCCTGCCGTAAGAGTTGTGGGGCTTGCCGTGTGTGCTCGGGCTCGTCGGACTTGTCATGCATCAATGACAACAGAAGTAAAGCTGGGTACCTGCCACTGGTCCGCTCCGAGATGGAGTGGTTAGGGGTGCCATGGTGAGCCCCATGCCAGGCCCATGCGCCACTGTCATCAGCCATGGCACCTGTCTAGCACCTGTACTGTGTCTGCCCTAACCCTAACCCCAGGCAGCTGCTCTCCCTTCACTAATCCTAGTTCTTGTAGAGTTAATTCCTTGTGTTGTGGGGGTTGCACCCAGCTTCCTGGGTCGTTGGTTGGTTTGAATGGCTGTCTGCATGCTGGGCCTGGAGGCAACTGGCATGCCTGTTTAGGAAATTGTTTCAGCATTGCCTTGCCTCCCAATGCGTGCAGGTGGTTGGGGGAGGAGCCAAGCCCGGAGCTGTAGCCTCTTACTGAGCGTGACTGAGCTGCTGGCTATGCCACTGTGAGGCTCAGCCAGGTTGCCTCCCATTCAGACCCACCTCGGGCCTGGCACGAGCACTCCGGCTGGTGCTGGCTGATGCCACGGGCTCTTGTTTGGTGTATGTTCTTAGCTTTATAGTTATTCGTCAACCATCTGTCGGGTTTGTAGAGTAGGGTCGGGAGCAGGACCATGCAGTGGCTGAGCTGTGGTGCGTGTGGCAGATGTTTCAAATCAATGCTTGCCCCATTTGCAAGGTGCTCAGCTGGGTCTTTACAATGCTTTACATAATGTTTCAACCTTGCCATGTGCATGTTGCATCTTTGTGGACCTGCCCTAGTATTGTTTCCTGTGCAGGGTTGCTATGACTGCATAAGATCTCAACCATACAACTTGTTTAGCCATGTCGGCTCCTGGCTGCATGGCAAGGCCTTTAAGGAAATTCCTTGCAACCTTGATAATCAGTTCCACCTTTGTGAGCTTGGGCTGATGTGCTTTGCGTCATGAGCTGACGCGAGAAACGCAGAAGCCAGTGCCATGTCACTGATGCTCACTTGGGTGCAGCTGCTGTCACCAACCTCACTAGCCAGTTGCTGTGGGCCTTGGCCATCAATACATGCCTGTCTGCTGGCGAACACCCACTATGCCTCTAGTCCAGTGACGAAATGAGGCCATGCTTTCACAGCCGGAGCTGTTGGTAGTTAGGCTGCCTGACCGCCCTCCCACTGAAAGGGCCAGCTGCATTGGATTTTGTGATTCCTTTTCAAGTTGACATACACAGGCAGAACCTCATGGTGCTCAACCCCGTGTGCCTATGTAGAAGGAAGGTCTCAAAGCCCAGTATACCCAGCAGGCAGCACACCACCTGTTACAATTTTCAACCCCTAGATGCTCTACTCACACTATGTGGTGTAGCCTTGACAAGGCAAGGTGTGCCACCTCTGGAACACTCCTGGTCGTATTCCTTCTAGCTACAATGCTTGCAAGTGGGCTAAAAACAGCACTGCGCCTCTCGTAGACTTCCCAAGGATTTCAAAGCAACAATGCATGCAACTTTGAGCTGAAGGTAGTGAAGCACCCAACACGTCCGAAAGCTGCATGTTATCACGACTAAGGAATGCCCCACGCGAGTATTCATTCCAAAGCAAGTGCCTGACCTGAGTCAGAGAGATCTGAGCGTGGCCGTAGAGGCTGTGCTATCTGTTATCCGAACTGTTTGTATGCAACAAGCATCCGGTACCAATACCTAATTTCCTACCCCTCCCCCCTTGCGAGAGTCAGGCGACCGATGTTGGCATGAAACACATGCTCTGATGAAAGCAACAGCTTCAGCATTGCGTGGTGCACACATGGCATGCACACAGGTATGTATTGAGCTTATTGCTGCCAGGGGCAGCAGTTAGGGCAGGACACTGGCTGTCACTGCCAGGTGTTGCAGTGGGAGTGGTGCATGACCCTGGCATGGCTGACCAACCAGCGTTGACAGGCATGCCACTCATGCACCTCGCTCCTCACCAACCCTGCAGCCAACGCGTATGTGGTCAAGACCCGGCCCTGTTGCGCCCAGGCATGCTGCAGCCCCAGGGCTGTGATGGCTTCACTAAAAGAGATGACGCCCTCTACCTACCTCAGTTTTTGCCCTGCTCTTGCCCTGGTGACGGGGCCACGCCCAGTGCTGCACTTCAGCACATGGGTGCTTCCATCCCACCTGACCGGCTGCTTACTGGGCACCACCCACACCTCCCCATCAGCTTCCCAAACGGGATTGCTGGCCATGTGGCAATGCACCCGCACAGCACCAGCAGATGTGGTGACCACGGTGTTGGGCACCATGCGCTTCAGCCCATGGCATGGATCCTGCAGCCCCCGGGCAGCAGCCCCCAGGCTGGGAGGCTGCGAGGCGGAGCCGCTCCCGATGCAGTACTTTTCCCGCAAGGTGGCGCTGAACCAGTCCGTCCGCGGGCCCAGCTCCTCTAAAGAGTTGCGCCTGCGGCCCTGCTCTGACTGCCCCCTGTCGGGCGTGCCTGGGCCTGCCGGCTGGCTTTGCAGCGCTGAATCAGGCCCAGGGGCAGGCACAGGGAGTGGAAGGTGGGTGCTGGCAGTAGAGGCCGGCTTCTTAATGCCGCATGAGGGGGGAGTGAGGCGAGGAGCCTTGGGTGGGCAAGGGTTTCCAACCCTGGAGCTGCTACTGCATTGCCCCTGCCGACCTGAATTGCTCGCTGATGCTGCTTTGCCTGGCCGGAGTTCCAGCCCTGGTGGAGTCTGGCACAGGGCAGAGGGTAACAAGGGAAGCATCATCTCGTCGTCCAAGTCCTCAGAGGGTTGGCTGGCCAAGCTAGGTTGATCATATGGGTCAGGTTGGTGGGTGCCTCCAGTCGTGTGGGCCTGCCTCTGTGCCCTGCTGTGCGTGTCGAGCTCCAGCTGGGCCAGCTGGTCGACGAGGAATTTGATGCACGCGTCCTTGGCTCCAAGGGCCTGCAAGCATGCAAAGCAGGTGCGCCTTGCCAGCGATAATGCTTGTACCGCTGGCTTCCCGGTGGCGGGCGCACCCGACGCTGCTCATCAATGGTACTTAGCAGCTGCTGCACACGCAGATGGCTAATTGGCAAGTCCTGTGTATCACGCCGGCTCTGGCATCGCGGTAGCCTCCGCATGTCCAGTACAAATAAGCGGCGTTCTCAGGGCCACCTAGCGCTGGCGCGCTGAGCGAGGCATTAGAAGCTGCATCGGCCAGTAATATGATGCAAAGTATAAGATGAAGAAACGGGGACCATGCAAAACAAGCTTTAAATCCCTACAGCCCTGTTGCCAGACCAAAATAAAGCACGAGTTGTAATCAAACACATACTGCGAGATCGCTGCTGTAAAGGCTACTGACAGTGTGCCTAATGCCCACTTCAGCTCAGCCATTCTGGTGTGTGTGCCTGCTGCCAGAGCTCCCCTAGTAGCTCCAACCCACACACATCCCCTTTGTGAGGGGCTTAATACCTTGTTATGTTGGGATTGCCTTCCAGTAGCTGGCTACTGCTGCAACTTGCGCCGCCACTTGCGCAACTTGAGGAACACAGTTGATGCAAAGTCATCCATGGTGCAAAGTTAATGCAAAGTAGCGCATCAGTGCGGCTAGGCGTAGCGTAGCCGTTACCACAGCTGCAGGGCCAGCTTGCATTGAGCGCATAAGACAAAGCGAGCAGTGAGAAGATGGCGGAGCTAGGGGAAGAGAGGAAAAAGAAGGGTACGGTTCTTTGCGTAGCCTTACTACGGCGCTGCTCTGAACGTTAGCCGTCTTTGAATCGTGACTATCTACTCTCACTTCAGCGCCTCCGCTTGCGTTGCCTGTGTCGTTCCCCCTGTGCAGAGAAGAAGGAGAAGAAGGAAGACGGATCTGGTCAGCACTCGTGTTAGTCAGTTGGGGGGTGCTGCTGTCAGACCTGATGTCGAGTCCCTGATCTCTGGCTCCAGAAAAGAAAGAGAAAAAGGAAAAGAAGGAAAAGGACAAGACCAAAGAGGAGGGAACAGGTATACCCTCCCTGCGCACTTCCTTTCAATGGTTCTCAAGCAACAGAGGCTGCGCATGGCTCTGGGGCTGGTCGTCCAAGAATACCACACCGTCACTCCTGTGTCTTGTAGAGAAGAAAGAGAAGAAGGAGAAGAAGGAGAAGAAAGAGAAGGATGATGGTGCAGGTGGGTTGACGAGGCGCATGTCCACTGGACCATCTGTGCACTGGGTTGCACCTGAGTGCTGCGTTGTTGACATCAGATAAAAAGGAGGAAAAAAAGGAGAAGAAAGAGAAAAAGGACAAGAAGGAGAAAGAGGCTGAGAAGCCTGCTGTGAGCCGGCCAGTGCCGCGCATCCCAGCAGCAGCTGCAAAGCCTCCCCCCAAACAGGACAATTACCTAGCAGGCATGGACCTGCCCTCCAGTGATGATGACGATGATGAGGTTGAGCGATCAGCCCGAGCGGATCAGGAGGAGGCAGTGCAGCTGGTGCAGGTGAGAGGAGGGCTGACCTGCACCACATGCCAGTCTGTTGGTGTTGCGCATACGATGATGCAAAATGGTAAAAGTCATGACATGGCCTCCAGTGGCTCCATGCAAGCCTCTTTTGTGTAGCATGCAGCACCGCTGTGGACCTGGCCTGGCAATAGACCAGGCCATGTAGCAGGCTCACCCCGCAGCGATTGCGCAGACTGCTCCCATGCATGTGAGAGGAGCACAGGATGCTGCTGTTCAAAGGAGAGGGACTGCGCAGCATGCAAGCAGCCTACCACAGCTGCATGCTGGCGGTGGGACCGTAGTGCCAACGGCGCAGCAGGAGCGCAGCATAGCTCTTTTGGCCATGGCACTTGCACAGCTCTCTGCCTGCTGGCTTACCCAACTCTTGCTCTTGTTGGCTTGCTCTTCTGGCAGCGCTGCGCTGCATGCTGCCATACCCAACCCTGCCTTCTGAGGTGCACTGTGAGGCCCAGGGGCTGCAGCACCCTGCTCCCATACCCTGCATGTGCCCACTGCCCCTGTGTCTTGCGTCAATCCCACTGCTGCTGCTGCTGCTGCTGCCAGGGCTGTTCCACTCCCTGCCCCTGCCCCTCTGCAATGCACTGCATGCACAGCTGTGGGCACATCAGCAAGGACAGGGTGCCAGGACCATGGTGATAATTGCTGCGACCTGCTGCCACTGTCACTGCCTCAACTGCTGCAACTGTCACCACATGTAGCAACCATGGCTGTTATCATTGCCGCTGTGGCTGCTGTCCTTGCTGCTGCTGCCAGGCTTCACAGCGGGACAACAAGAAGCTGGCAGACAAGGAGCGCAAGGCCATGGAGAAGGCCCACATGGTGAGGCTAGACGCATGTGACTTGCACATCCTTGCACAGAGGGCTGCATCTGACATAGCTTAATGACCGCCCCTTCACTGCCCTGACATGTGCTACCCCGTCTCGCCATGCTCAGTGGTTTGATAGGTCCTCAAATGCCCCTGCTGGCTGCCTCTTTGCGGCCTATGTTTCGCAACACTGTGGGCCATCCTGCTCTGCACACAGACCAGAAGAGTGGCTGAGTGGCTGAAGCCGATGCTGTTGCCTCTGGCACTGCAGTCGACAGGGCCAGAGCTGAGTGTGGCTGTGTAGAAGAAGTGCCCAGGCGCCGGGAGCAACAGCATCGCAGCACCGTAGCTCAGAATCTGCTCAAGCCGTGCGTGGTCACGCCCATATTTAGTCCAGCAAAGCCACTGCCAGCAAGAAGTGTGACCTGGGTGGTGATGTCGTTATGGCGCATGGCTGTGAGAGAGTCAGCTCAGCAGTGGGGTGGGTGGCTGGAGTGCAGGCCAAGGTAGAGGCCTTGAAGGAAGACGACAACGTGTTTGATGTGTCGTTTGAGGGCCAGGGCGAGGAGGGCACCACGGCCAGCGCGACAGACATCAAGGTGGGGCCGGCCACAGCCTACATTAGACCCAGCCGGCCAGGGCGGGTGGTGTTCTCACTCCCGCTGCTCCCTACCTCCTCGCCCGTCCCTTCACACCGTTCCCACCACACCCACATGACTGGCTTCAGTTGACTGGACCTGCCCAGTGCCACCCTCTTGGCAGACCCAGCCGGGCCTTAGTCTCACACTTGTCAGCACTCAGCCTCAGCCTCAGCCTCGTTTGTCAGCCTTGCCTTGTTAAGCGCCCTCCTCAGTGCTGGCAGCGCCTGCCTGCCGCCCCAGGTGCACAACATGACGGTGCGAGCCAAGGGCAAGCTGCTGATGGAGAACACAAGCTTCACCATCGCAGCGGGGCGGAGATATGGGCTGGTGGGCCCTAACGGGTGAGGCGGTGGGGCAGGCCGCGCCAGGCCCCTCCACCACAGCCCAGCACCCCACTACTGCCTTCAACACCTGCCACACAGCGCACCCCAAGCAGCCCGCCTGCCTCAACAACCCACAAGCTTGCCATGGCTCGCACATGTGACAGCCAGCCAGCCCCTGGGACTTGACCCTGGCTGCGGGTGGTGGTGGCGCAGCTGCAGCATGGGAGGGCCGTGGAACAGCGGGCCAGGGCTGATGTGGGTCCTCAGCACCCTCCTGTTAGCATAGTGGAGGAGCCGGGGCCAATGGTGCTGGGGGCAGGGCACTGGCTGCTGAGCACAGGCCTGTGCCTGGATGTGGTCTTCACCAGCCACTCTCCTTCCCCTCCTCCTGCTCCTCCCCATCCTCTTCCCTGATGCAGCCCTAGCAGCGTAGCAGCTGTTGCTGGGAACACAACAGTCTCCCTCATTGCAGTCTTTGTCGATCACAAGTGGCCCTGCACTGCCCCATTGTGCTGCTGTTGCTGCTGCTGCTGAAGCCTTTTGCCTCCTGCTGCCGGGCCTGCTGCATCACACTGTCTGCTCCCAACAAGACCCGCTGCCACTGCTGGCCTGCAGGAGGGGCAAGTCCACACTGCTGCGGCTGTTGGCCAAGCGCCAACTTCCCGTGCCTGAGAACCTTGACGTGCTGCTGGTGGAGCAGGTGGGCCGCATCAACACACCATCCCCTGGCTGCCCAGGCTGCAGTCCTCATCATGTCACTGTTGCCACCACTCCACAGCACCTTGTGCATGGAAAGCTTGAGACTTGAGAGATAAATAAAGATAAAATCTTTGGGAGACTGAGCACAGGACATGATATTGGCACTGGGCAGTGCTCTGCAGTGCCCTCCACATTGCGGCCTGCTGGGCCTGTCCTGCACAACAGGTATGGGCCATGGGCCTGCTTAGCTGGGACGCAGCTGCGGCAGGGTGGAGTGTGGTGTGGCAGGGCAGTCTGGTGCCCCTGGCAGGCCTGGCAGGCCTGGTGGGTGGTGGTGGTGCTGCGGGCCAGCTGTGGAGCCAGCTGCTGCCTGCTGCCTGCTGTGTGTAGGAGGTGGTGGGGACTGAGGACAGCGCGCTGCAGGCAGTGGTGGCGGCAGACATGGAGCTGATGGAGCTGAGAGCGGAGGAGGCCACGCTGCTGGCACGGCTGGAGCACCCTGAGGAGCACACCGGCACCGAGGTGGGTGGAGCAGGCGGCCAGGGGTGGGCAGGGCAGGCAGCAAGGGACGTGGCAGGGCAAGCCAGGGGGTAGAGGTTGGGCAAGCCCTGGGTGGTGTGGGTGCAGGCTGAGGTTGGGCAGGGCAGGCTGCCAGGGGCGGGCAGGGCAGGCCCGGGGAGGAGAGGAAGTGCGCGGGGTTGTGTGGCTTGGCTGAGGCTTTGCAGGGCAGGCAGGCGGTGAAAGAGGCAGACCAGAGGGCTGTGGCTGAGCATGTGCCCGCCTGCTAGCCTGGCCCCTGGCCTGCGGCCCTCACCTCCTGGGGCCTCATTGCATCTTCAGCTGCACCCAGGCCCCTGCAGCCCCCAGCCGTACCCCCCCCTCCACCGCCTCCAGCCCCCACGCCCCCGGGGGACTCCAGCCCCCCGCAGCCTCCAGCCCTTATACCCCAGCAAGAGTCCACTGGCTGGCAGTGTGCAGTGGCAAGCATCGTTCAGCTGACACACGATTCAACCGGGCGGGCGGCAGTGTGCTGCAGGCCTGACAGGGTGTGTGTATGTGTGTGTGTGTATGTGTGTGTATGTGTGTCTGTCTCTCACCGCTCCCTCCATATTCAAGCCCTCTGGCTGCTGCACGACCGCTCCCCTTCCCTCCCCCACGCTCCTGACCCTGGCGCTGCCCGCCCGCCCTCCTCCTTGTCTGCCCCTCTGCCTGGCCGCAGCACGACGCTGATGAGGACCAGGAGCGGCTGAACGAGGTGTACGAGCGAATGAACCAGATCGGCGCCTCCAATGCAGAGGCGCGCGCATCCAAGATCCTGCATGGCCTGGGCTTCTCTGACACCATGCAGAAGCGGGCCACTCAGTCCTTCAGGTCTGGCAGGGGCAGGGGGGCAGCCTAGGCGAGACTGTGGGCAATTGCGGGGCAGGCCTGGCGGCATGCAGCAGCATGCTGTGAAGGCTGGGTCGTCACTGCCCTGCTCCTGTGAAGGCTGTGAGGGGCCCAGCCGCATGGCAGCTCTGCTGTTGATCCGTAGTCGCGGCTCGCACCCTCGCACCCTCGCACCCTCACACCCTTACCCCCCCGGACCTTGGCGTGCACGTGTTGCTTGGCTGCAGTGGCGGGTGGCGCATGCGCATCTCCCTGGCCCGGGCGCTGTACATCCAGCCCACGCTGCTGCTGCTGGACGAGCCCACCAACCACCTGGACCTGCGCGCCGTGCTCTGGCTGGAGGAGTATCTGCAGCGCTGGAAGAAGACGCTGGTGGTGGTCAGCCATGACAGGTGGGGCTAGGGGGCCGGGGGGAAGGGGGCCCGGGGGGAGGGGGGCTGGGGGCTGGGGGCTGGGTGGCCAGGGGGAGGGAGGGGCCAAAGGGGGAGCCAGTGGGAGCAGGTTCGGGGGTCAGCAGGGCAGGATCCGGGCAGAGGCCAGAAGCCCAGGTGGCAGCCACCAATGCTTCAGGGCCATGGGGGGCCTAGGCAGGTGTAGTGGTGTGCTGACTGGGGCGCTAGGGTAGGGTCAAGGCAATCGAGGGCGGTTAGGGTCAGGGGGTTGGGGGTTAGGGTTAGGGTTAGGGTTAGGGTCAGGGTCAGGGGGGCAGTACTCCCGTCTTCATGGCAGGTAGTAGCAAGCCCTGGTCCTGGGAGCTGCACTCAGGAAGCGCCTCACCTGTGCCTGGTCTGGCCGTGTCATGGCAGTCAGGGGCTGACATTGAAGCGCACTGCAACCCGGCTAAAACGGTGGCCAACATTGGGAGGCACTGACAGGCAGGCTGTAGGGGGGTGGGCTGGGGTCATGACTGGCAGAGATGACCTGACGTTCTGATTGGCATGGCTGGAGGCATGACTGGCAGAGATAGACTGACAGAGACACACAAGAGTGCCCCCCCCTTACTCCTAGCTGGGTAAGCCATAGTCAGGATGAGGGGGGCTGAGTGTGGAAGGGAGTGGCACCTGTAGCCTCTACTTGCACGTTCACCATCATCGTCATGGTGGTGATGAGGGTGATGCGGGTGGTAGTGATGGTGGTGGTGGTGGTGCTGCTGGTGCTGGTGGTGGTGGTTGTAGTGGTGATGGTGGTGATGGTGGTGGTTGCTGCCCAGAGACTTCCTCAACACCGTGACCACCGACATCATCCACCTGCACGACAACAAGCTGCACCAGTACAAAGGCAACTTTGCGCAGTTTGAGGAGATGTACGAGCAGCGGCGAAGAGAGGTGAGAAGGGGGTTGGGTGGCCCCCGGAGAGGGTCAGGGGGGGGCCATGGGGGGCCAGCCTGGTCCAGCATGGAGGCACAGGGGTACAGAGCAGGTGCTTACTAGCATGGCTGCGCACTAGGTGCTTACCAGTATGGCTCCGCACGAATTTCTGGGGGGTATAACCAGTGTATGGGGTCCCTGTAGTTTACCCTGACATCAGTGAAGGGCGCTCTTAGAGCAGGTATCACCAACTGTCGAACCCTGCTGACCAGTATGGCGCAGTAGCACTAGCCTCACGCTGCACTCTCCACAGCCTGCAGAGTGCAGCTCTCACACACAAGTGAACCTCAGCCAGCCTGGCTGGGCCGGCTGTTCAAGCACCCAGCCTGCTCTCGCGCCCTGTGCTGCCTGCCTCGGCTGCTGCCCGGACTTGTGCTGCACGTGTGCCCACAACCCCTCCTGGGTGCCCCAGGTCAACAAGGCGTATGACAAGTTTGAGAAGCAGCTCAAAGCTGCCAAGACCAGCACTTCCAACGCAAAGCAGAAAGCAGACAAGGTGGGGTGAACAGCCTGGTAGTAAGCCGGCCGCAGCTGCAGCTTCATAGCACTGGTGTTTAAGAAACTTTGGCATGAAGCTGGCTGCAGCTGCAGCGTTGTATCACGACTGAGGTTGCCGTTGATTCTTCCCGCATGGCTTACCCCACTACCTCCTGCCCCTCCCAGTGTTGTCTCATGCAAGTGTTGCCTGAGGGCCCACCTGCCTGCACGCCTGCCTGCCTGCCAACACACACATACCACCTGGCTGCCTATGCGGGCCAGGTGCGTGAAACTGCAGCCAAGACTGCGGCGAAGAAGAACCGGGCAGCTGCTGTGGACGATGCTGGGGCCTCCACCGCCAACACCAACCAGCCCCAGAAGTGGTCAGACTACACGGTGGGTCAGCCCCCTGAGGGCGGGGCACTGCCCCCTTTGCTGGCACGCTGCCTGCCCCCCTCCCGGCCTCCCCTCCCCTCCCCTCCGCCACCCCACCCCTGGACCCTGGCCCTGCGCTCAGCTGCCTGCCCGTCCGCCCGCCTTGCCTGACCTGCCCTGAGCAGCCTGCTCCGCACCTCCCTGGTGCTCCTTGTGTCAGCCTGGGCTGTTGTTGGCCAATCCTGACGGCAGGTGGAGTTCCACTTCCCGGAGCCCAGCGAGCTGCCGCCTCCCCTCATCCAGATGATTGACGTGGACTTCAAGTACCCTGGCAGGTAGGCTCAACACGCCAGTAGGCTGGGTGCTAGGGGCTGCTGGGGCAGAGGTTACTGTTTGGGGCAACAGTGCTGAGTGCTGAGGCAGCAGTCCTGGGGCAGCACTGCCCAGATGTCTCAGACTGGGCCTGCCTCGCACTGACGACCACACAGGCCCAGACAGGCCTCTAAGCTGGGTCATGCAAGGGGTGACATGCAGTGCAACATCTGCTGTGCCTAGCTCTGGGCTCATGGCTGAGTGCAAGTGTGTGTTCAAATGCAAGTGCTTCACTGGATAGGTCAGTCTGAGTGGGTGCTGCCAGGCTGAGGTCAGGGCAGAGGCCTGGGGGCAAGAGAGGGAGGGGCCTGATGGCAGGCTGCTTGAGGTACAGCCCAGCCCTTATCTGTCACGCCGGGTGAGGAGGAGTGGTCTGCAGAGGAGGTGCAGGGTTTGCAGCATCAGCTGGCTAGTGGTGAGTTCGCTGCCCGCCCTCCTGCTGACCCCTTGCTGCCATCCCTTGCTGGACTGCAACCTGCTGCAGCGGCTTCACTCCACCCCTCCGTCCACAATCATCGCCTGCTGTTCCCCTCCAGCCTGCTGCCCGGCCCTGCAGCGCCCGGCCCTGCCCTCCCCTCTTTACCCAGGCGCTACATGCGCCATGACAGCTGTTCAGGCTGGTGCGTCACAATTCAGCAGGTCAGGGAGGAGCGGCGTGGGGTGGGGTGTGGCGGGGTCTGGCTGCAGGGACGACTTTGGGCTGCAGGGCGTCAACATCGGCATGGACATGGGCTCTAGAGTGGCCATCGTTGGCCCCAATGGCGCAGGCAAGGTGCGGCTGCCGGCATAGGGCAGGTTGGTGTGTGGGGTGTGTGGGGAGGTTGAGGTTGGGTGAGAGGGTTGGTGTTAGGGTGGGAGGGTTGGAGCGTGGTGCTGGCATCACAGACGCCAATGGAGGCCAGTGAGCACCAGGTTGTGTTGGCAGCCTTGCGCTCGTCCCACATGTGTCAGTGTGGATGTCGGTGTGGATGTTGGAGGTGGTGTTGGAGGTGATGTTGGAGGTGGTGGAAGCTGCATGGCTGGGTTGGGCGGGGCGAGGTGGGGCGGGGCGGGGTTGGGCAGGGTGCAGCTGTGCTGAGCTGTGCGATGCTGAGCTGCGTCATGCTGCTGTGTGCGCAGACCACCTTCATGAACCTGATGAGCGGGGACCTCATACCCACCGTTGGCGAGTCACGTCGCTCCCACAAGCTGCGCATCGGCCGGTATAACCAGGTACTGCCTGTCGCCTGGCCTGATGGCTTGGCCCAGCTGCCCTGCCTGGCTGCCTGTTGATGTGGACTGACATTGTGTCGTCAGCAAACCTGCTTAAAGGCTACGCTCTGACTGCTCAACTGCACTGACCACCAGCCACCACTCGCTCGTTTGCAGCACAGCTGCAGCGCTGCCCTGCCGTTTGGGCCAGTGGCAGTATTGTGTATTGGGAGGCTAGAGCAGGGCCATGTAGGGACTGCATCCACCCTGGTTTGAATCCTGCCATCCTTGCTTGCCTGAGCTGGTGTGGTCATGAGCCCCCCTGAAAGCTGTTTACTGCGGATCATCTTCAAACGTGGCCATGGGTATCGGTCCCTCCCTGGCCTGCTGATGGTGTGATGAGGTGTGGCTCTATGTGGCCTGGGCAACTGGGCTGCTGCCCTGCTGCTGCCCTGCAACTGGACCTTGCCACTAGGATCCAGTGTAGGCGTCAAGTGCTGCAGTTCAGTGGGTCTGTGCCGCTGTGTTCCCTGACATGAGGAGAGGGTGACTGTGGCTGATCATTGAGACCCAGTGGGAGGCTGCACTGCTTGCTTGTCATAGGTCGTTGGTATCACTGATGTGCAGCAGCCCCTTTCCTTTCTCCTGCATCTTGCTCTGGCCCTCCTAACCCTACTCCCTCACCCCTACACACCGTACCTGCTCCTGAATCTGCTCAGACACCTTCCCTGCCCTGCTGCATGTGCTCCGCAGCATTTTGTAGACGCGCTGTCCTTTGATGAGAACCCAGTGGACTACCTGATGGCAAAGTTCCCAACAGTGGGCCTGAAGCCTGAAGTGAGCCACCACGCCCCGCCCAGCCCTTCCACCCCACTCCACCCCACCCCACTCCACCCCACCCCACCCCACCCCGCCCCAACCCAACCCAACCCAACCCAACCCAACCCAACCCAACCCAACCCAACCCAACCCAACCCAACCCAACCCAACCCAACCCAACCCAACCCAACCCAACCCAACCCAACCCAACCCAACCCAACCCAACCCAACCCAACTTAACCCAACCCAACCCAACCCAACCCAACCCAACCCAACCCAACCCAACCCAACCCAACCCAACCCAACCCAACCCAACCCAACCCAACCCAACCCAACCCAACCCAACCCAACCCAACCCAACCCAACCCAACCCAACCCAACCCAACCCAACCCAACCCAACCCAACCCAACCCAACCCAACCCAACCCAACCCAACCCAACCCAACCCAACCCAACCCAACCCAACCCAACCCAACCCAACCCAACCCAACCCAACCCAACCCAACCCAACCCAACCCAACCCAACCCAACCCAACCCAACCCAACCCAACCCAACCCAACCCAACCCAACCCAACCCAACCCAACCCAACCCAACCCAACCCAACCCAACCCAACCCAACCCAACCCAACCCAACCCAACCCAACCCAACCCAACCCAACCCAACCCAACCCAACCCAACCCAACCCAACCCAACCCAACCCAACCCAACCCAACCCAACCCAACCCAACCCAACCCAACCCAACCCAACCCAACCCAACCCAACCCACCCCACCCCACCCCACCCCACCCCACCCCACCCCACCCCACCCCACCCTTATCAAACTGGTATACCCACCTATTTGTGCAGTGGCTACATATCAGCTGGCCTGGTGGACTGCTGGATACATGTGGGGCACTTAGCCAGCCTCGCAGCCCATGTGCTCGGCCATGGTCCGTGTGTGTATGTGCATGTGTGTAGGGCATGCGAGCCATGCTGGGGCGGTTTGGGCTCGCGGGAGCACACCACCTCACCCCCATCTGCAAGCTCAGTGGCGGTCAAAAGGCTCGTGTGGTGTTCACCGCCATCAGCCTGGCAGAGCCACACATCCTGCTGCTGGACGAGCCTACCAACCACTTGGACATGCAGGTGGGGAAGGACAAGCAGGCAGTAGGGGGCGGAGGACAGGGGGGCAGGCAGGAAGGCAGGCAGGCAGGCAGGCAGGCAGGCAGGGGCTAGTTATTGGCAGGAAGCTAAGGCCAAGCTGAACCTGAAGTTTGTGGCGTTTTGTGAAAGCTAGCGGGAGACGATGGCGTGGCCTACTGGCAGTGGCTGTGCCAGGGGCTGGTGGCAGGGCTTGTTGCTTAATGCTTGACGTCCATGCTTGCCAGCTTTCTGCTCCTGCCAGCTGCTGCTGTTGGCTAATCGTCACTTGGCACCTTGGGGGCTGCAGCCAGGCACCTATCGCGCTGGCAGCGCCCAGCTGTTGTGCAGCTGGACTGGTGTGGTGTGTCAAGCCCCTGCCCGCTCCTGTTGTAGCCTGCAGCCCTGCACTGGAAACCCCCACTGCACCCACCCCTCCTCTCATCCCCACTGCCTTCTGCTGGCCCCCTCTCTCCGACCCTTGCACTCTTGCTGCACCCCAGCCCCCCACCCATGGCTCCCGCCTTGCTGCCTGCATTGGCTGTGCGCAGTCCATTGACGCGCTGTGCGATGCCTTAGAGGAGTACCAGGGCGGGGTGGTGGTCATCAGCCACGACGCCCAGCTGCTGTCGCGCCTTTGTATGGATGAGGAACGTAGCCAGGTGGGCTGTCAGAAGCACGGCCCAGCCAGCTCTGACTAGGACCAGGGTCATGGGCACCTCCTCAACAGAACAGGCATGCTCCTCCCCTGCTGGCCTGACTCTGAGCCCTGACTGAACAACAGCAGCAACACGCAAGCAGCAGCAGCAGCAGTATGGGCATCGCGTTCAAGCATGTCAGTGCCTGCTGCCTGCTACTGCCTGCCTGCATGCTTGTCCCTGTGGTAGGCACTGTGCCAGGCTGGACAGCAGCAGCAGGCAGCAGGGCAGCTGGAATGCAGGCTGGCAGCAGGCAGCAGGGCAGCTGGACAGCAGGCTGGCAGCAGGGCAGCTGGAAAGCAGGCTGGCAGCAGGCAGCAGGCAGCAGGGATGGCCTGGCAAGGAAGCAGACACAGCAGCACAATGAAGTGCAGGGTCTGGCACCATGTGCCGTTGCTGCCTTAAGCACTTACCACCTTGCTGGTGCCTATAGCAGGACTCATAAGCGGCTGTCCTCTGTCCCACCAGCTGCAGCCTTCCAGCTGCTCGACACACTGCAGTAGGCACACCAAGCTGGCGGGTCAGCGATGCATACCAGCAGCACCTGCCAACAGTGTGGTAGTATGAGCTCATCATCAGCAAGAGACCCCAGCAGCAGCAGCAGCAGCAGCAGCAGCAGCAGGGTTTTGCCAGCAGCAGGATCCCACCAGCAGGGCTGGCATCTCCCAGGTCCTTGACCCACTGCAGCTGACACCCTGCGCTGTGGCGGGGTGGCAATGCTCACCAGCAGTAGCCGCCTCCAGTGTGAGAGGGAGAGTGGTGGTGGGAAGGACCCTCAGGCGTGTGAGGGCTGCCGGCTGCAGGTGCTGGTGGTGGAGGATGGGCGCATCCGCCAGTACGGTGGCGACTTCGAGGATTACAGGAATGAGCTCATCAAGGAGATCACAGCAGAGCTGGACGAGGAGTAGCGGCGGGGGACGACGGACGTGGCGGGTTGGGGGCAGGGGCCAGGACTGCAGCAGCTGCGTAGGGACCGTGAGCAAAGAGCAGGATACCAGACATTGGCCCGGGCATGATGGCTGTGTAATCGTGACTGCGGTGATCTGTGCCCCTAGTTAAGTTTGTCAGGTTGAAACGGACAGGCCTTGACAGCAGCAGGAGCTGGCGAGGATTCCTAGCGGCTCATCGTGCTCCTAGCAACCATTGAAAAAATACCTGGTGCCATCGCCAGCTATGTCATGCATGGGCTGGTTCACGCTACATGCAGCGCATTGGGGAGAGCAGGTGGCGCCCATTGGAGCTGTGCTACTGGCCAGAGCAGGGGAAGCTGCCAGCCAAGGGCAGGGAGTACCCAGGTCTGGGCTAGAGGCGGATGCGAGACAAGCCACCCAAGGCCCAGCAGCATCAGCCTGCTGTGGCACAGTAGCGTGCGCCCTCTTTTTAGCTTACAGTCAGCGCATGTTTTTCATGCCACCTCTACACTATACCCTTCGCGCTCAGGCAATAGAGTAGGTGATAGGCACTCATGCACCATGTCCATGTGCATTGGGTATACTCCACACAGCCCATTAACACCGGTATAAGTCGGGCCACTATTGGCCCCTAGTATTCCCGCTAGTGGCTGCTAGTGGCCACTACTGGTCCGGCCCAAATGAGGCCTAGTGAGGGACGAGGGGGCTGATTCACGCAAACCAACGTTTTTTGTTCACGCAGAATGGGGTATAAAGGCACCACATAGGCTCGACGCTAACTTGCCAAAGCCTGGCAGCCTTGACGCTGTCCTGCCAAGCGTGAGGGTCTTATTGAGGTGCAGTCAATTAGGAATCCGCCCTGCTTGACACCATGGTCCGCAATGCTCTGCTATGAAACCTATCCTGAACCTCCCCACCATGCAGAGCCCTCGCTTTGCGCGCCAGCACAGGCGCACACATTCAATGTTGTGCGCTGCCAGCACAGCAAGGCACATACATGAGCCATTACCACTCCAACAATGCATGTTGGCCAATGCGGTGTGATGCAATGACATGCTCTAACCTGCATCTAGCCTCAACTGTTTGCTTGCGCAGCCACCCTGCTCAGCGCTGTCACAGCTCTGTCACAGACTTCTGCACACAAACCAAAATCCCTTAACTTGTGTTTCCATGGCTGTGGCACCCAACCATCCCTGACCCAATCACCCAATCCACCCAATCATCCATTCGCTGGCGACATGAGGCAGCCATGGCCCATGCAGACATGTCTACATTCCCCGACCAGCCTGAAGGGCAGAGTGCGCGAATGAGCTACATTTAACAGCATCAAGGCAACGGTGGGTCGTCCAATGGAGCGGCAGGGCTGGGCTTGATACGCATGGTGGACACATCTGACGTGTCGACAATGGTGAAGTTCTTGCGGTCCTCACGCTCGGCCTTGGTATCATCTATCTTCTTTTTCAGTGCCAGCAGCAGCCTGTACATGACCACTGCGGTAGGAGCGCCTGTCTCAGCGTCCTGGCCATAGCCCTCTAAGGAGATGGTGAGGTCGGCTGACTCATAGAACTGGGTGCGCTCACTGAGCAGGCTGTCCAACTTGGCCTTGGCTACCTCGTATAGCTCAGCCTGGGAGACAGGCTGACCGTTGCTGTCAGCTGGGGCGAGCAAGGGGCGGCGGGCCAGGCCGTCCTTCGCCACTCGCTGTGCAAGCAAGCTGGTGGGGCCGTTCAGCCACACCACCACGCCGGTGTGCATGTAGCTCCAGTTCATGGGCTTCAGCACTGCGCCTCCACCCGTGGCAATGACCAGGTTCTTGTAGGGCGCAAGCTGCTTCATGACCTCAGTTTCACAGTTGCGGAAATACTCCTGACCATACTCTTTAAAGATCTCTGCTACTGGCTTCTTATCATGGGCCATCTCCACCATAGTGTCGGTGTCGAAGAACGCGTACTTTAGGGTGTTCGCCAGCATCTTGCCAACCTGTGCATGGCATGAGACATATACTGTGACGCCAAGCTACTGTGTCCAATAGCTGCGTACAGTAGCTGTAATTGTGTCCAGTTGGTTGCTGGTGTTGGTGCCTCCAGTGCAAGGATGAGCCTGTCTAATTGCAAGCCATGGTGCAATGCCACCTCACCGTGGACTTGCCGCTGCCCATCATGCCCACGACGTATATACTACAGCCGCGCAGCTCTTGAACCAACTCCTTGGTGAGGTCTGCGACCCTGGTAGACAGCAGACTAAAGTCCTCCTCCTCAGGGAATGGATGGGGCGATACTGGCTCCTGCTGCACCGGCTGACAGCGACGGAGCACAGCACGTCGCTGATTGTCCCTTGGCACATGGTTGCAGCGGGGTGAGGTGGGCTCGCTGATGCACTGATGTCGCTGAAACACATGTTGTGAGACGGTAGGAAGCTTTGCAGACTTAAGCACGGACGTATGCAGTGCCGGCGCAGGTCTTCCTCGGCTTATTTGAGTAGGGCCTGTATACACTTGCATGGTGCTTTGCCGCACGCTGTTTAATCAATTGACGTAAATGCTCGAAGAATAATCAGCATGGTGCCCGTTGCAGGTGCATGACCGCTGGAAGTTTTGACCGCAATCAGCAGTTCAGCGCTAGTTACGTTGTTTCTAGCAGCAATCGACATAGAAAGCTTTGAGCCACACATCCCATAATACTTAATGGCACGGCTTCTGCAATTCGTCCCCTTCTGCAACCCTTTGTCAAGTGAACTATGCTACTTGCTCCAAAACCTTCTATGAGTTTGTCCTCGCTAAGAAAACAAGTCCCTGTGATGATATGTGCGCGAAGGAGCAGCGTCCTCCATACCAAGCCACCAAGCATAGCACAGCCCCCTTGTCCCTCACTAGTTGTTGGTCAGGTTGAAACTGTCATTGAACAGGCCTCGACAGCCCCCTTGTCCCTCACTAGGGCCTCCATTTGAGCCGGACCAGTAGTGGCCACTAGCAGCATATACTAGTGACCAATACTGGCCCGACTCATACCGGTGTTAATGGGCTGTGTGGAGTAAACCCAATGGACATGGTGCATGAGTGCCTACCACCTACACCATTGCCTGACCCATTAGGGCTATTGTGTAGGATTGGCATGAAAAACATGCACTGATTGTGAGCTGATGTCAGCTCAAAGCAAGGCACACTACTGTGCCACAGCAGGCTGCTGATGCTGGGCCTTGGGTGGCTTGTCTCGCAGCCGCTTGTAGCCCAGGCCTGGGTACTCCTTGCCCTTGGTTGGCAGAGCTGCCTGCTCTGGCCAGTAGCACAGCTCCAATGGGCGCCACCTGCTCTCCCCAATGCGCTGCATGTTCAGCGCTGCATTGCAGTCCCTGTCCAGCTACCTGCCTGGCTGTGGTGCTGGCTTGGCTTCAGCAGCCTTGCTCTTGCCCTTGCCTTTGCCCTTGGTGGGCTGGGTGGGCTCAGCTTCCTGCTCAGCCTCGGTGCACTTGATGCGCTTGGCTGGCAGGGGAGTGCTGGGCCCTGTCTCTGAGGCTGCTGCCGGTGTGGCTGCCTGGCTGCTGCGTGGGGCCTGTGAGGGCTTGCGGGGGGCCACTACTGGGCACCACATCATGCCCCGCACTGGCTGGTCACGCCTCTGGCTCCAGGCTGGGCGCAGCAGGCGCAGGTCCACCTGCCCTGCTGGGGGCTTCCAGTCTGCACGCCTGGTGGGCTGCTCATGGTCCAGCTCCTCCTCACAGGGCTGCTGGCCATTCACTGCTGAGCTGACCCGGGTGGTGCGGTGCTCGTCCACAAGCACCACCCTGCCCCGCCGCTGGCCTGCACCCCTGGGCTTGCACACCACCTTGCAGCAGGCACGCAGCACCGCATCCGCACCCCACCCTCCCCCAGTGCCAATGCTAGCTGCGCCAAAGAATACCACCAGCTGCTTGGCATGCCCATGGCGCTCCATGGACACCTCCGCCATGTCCTCCTCCATCTGCAGTCATGCACACAGAGCACACACATAGTGGCTGCATGGTGGCACCAGGTTAGGCATGACACAGTCAACGGCTCTTCATGCCCAACCCATCACCTCTCAATCCCTTACCTTCCCTCCCACCCACCCACCCTCACCTTCATGAAGAATTGCTCCAGCGCCTGGTCCTGAGCTCCGTACAGCCTTAGCCGCTGCCTTGCCCACTTGGGGTCCAGGTACACCTCCCACACCGCATCCCAGGTGGCCAGGGTGACGGTGATGTGCTTCAGATTAGCCACCAGTGAGGTGCCGGCTGAGCTGGCAGCTGCCAGGTGCTGGAGGTAGAGCTTGATCGGAGCTAGCCACCGCTCGGTGTCGCGGCGAGCATTGTTCAGGCCGCTGTCATGCTTCACCTGGCCCTTGGTCAGCTTCCACCGGGCCAGCCGGTCAGCTATCAGCTGGCTTGACCTCTCGTCCCACATCCCTGAGGCTGCGCTGACTGCCTGGGTGACGCCGGGGTCAATGCCCACCCCAATCTGTGTGGCTGGATCAAACACAAACTCACGTGGCTCAGCTATGCCCTTGCCTATGTGGGGGAGTCCCACTGCATGGGCCGCTGCTGCTGCTGCACTGGGGCGGTTGTTGCTGCTGGCCGCAGGGGGTGGGGCAGGAGGAGGGGGGAGGGGTCGTGTGTAGTGCACGCACACGCTGACACCGTCTGTATCCACAGTCCTCTCAAACTGAAACCCCTTGTTGGCAAGCCTGCCCGTGTTGGACCACCTGGCCCAATTCTGGCTCAGGGCTGGCTCTGAAGTGAATCTCCTTGGTCAGCTCCAGCTGCTTTCATACCCGGGTTAGGGTTAGGGTTAGGGTTAGGGTTAGGGTTAGGGTTAGGGTTAGGGTTAGGGTTAGGGTTAGGGTTAGGGTCAGGGTCAGGGTCAGGGGCAAGGGCAGAGTGAGGTGACAGGTCAGGTCAGGTCAGGGTCCAGGTCAGATCAAGGTCTAGGTCTAGTCCAGGGTCTATGCCCCACCATCACTTGCCTGGGTTGGAGTAGTGCTGCTGCATGGCCAACGCCAACTGCATGGAGTGTGCGTCGATGGTGTTGGCGTCACCCATCAGGTTGATGTTGCCCAGCTCCTGGAGGACGGGCGGTGGCTTCTTTACAGCAACTGGGGTGACATCCATGGGGTGACTTTAGCTCTCTACCAGCACGGCGACTCGAGTTAAGCCGGCCAGGCCGGACAGGCCTCGACAGCAGCAGCACTTGACATAGCACAGCGCAGCACAGCACGTCTGCCGTTGATTCTGCATCCCAGAATCGCCTGCTGCTCGTAACAGCGAGCGCGACAGGCTCCAAGCATATCCATGTTCGCATATGTCCCCCAGCTGCTTTGCCGGGTCACAGGCAATGGTGATCATGACAGAAGACTATGCTGTACATGTCACAGATGGCTAGCCAAACAATTACGTTCAGCAACAGTGCACATTTTAGAGCGGTTCCCTGTGTCAAAAAGCATGCCGTCTGGCGTTCACCCCCCACCCTGGCGGGGATGCACATTGCGCCCATATCCCGGGACCCCTGCAACGACTGCACTTGGCACCGCCCATCTGCTTCACCAGCCCTGGTCAATGCCTACTTTGCTGCTGTCCAGCCTGCGGTCTCTTCTGCTCCCTAGTCGCGCACGGTGGCCTGTTCACCGCGTCACGGCCAGCTGCAAAGGAGCATTTATACGCACACATCTCATATGCAACCTTGACCAGATCTTGTCTTCTGTGGCGCATCCCCGCTTCCTGGCACGCGCTCATGCCATAGCCAACATTTGGCCCTGTTCCTCCTCCATGACGGTGTCCACCGCCGACACCAGTCGGGCATGCCAAGGCAGTGTGCTCGACTCGAACATCTTCTGCACCTGCAGCAGGAGGGGGCTGTTTACTTGGCAACGCAACCACTGCCATGCCATGGCGTACTGGGAGTGCAGGAGGGAGCAGCTCGTCAGAGCAGGACTGTGGCTGCAGCTGGGGCTACTGGCTGGGCTGGTCCTGTAGGCCCTGCTGCCTGCTGCACATCCTTGCCCGCCTCGCAGCTGTGCTAGGCTGACACCTGGGTGAGTGACTGTGCAGCTGGCTCATGCTGAAGCTGGCTCATGCTGAAGCTTGAGAGTGCAGCAGCCGCTGCAGCAGTGGGGACATGCAACAGCGCACCATGGACAGGACACTGTGGCTGGGGTCCAGTTTGTTTGACCAGCCCTCCAGAACCAGTGTGGTCACCACCACTGCACAGATGTGACCAGGCAGTGTGACCTGCAAACACACCGCAAGCGAGCCACATCCTGCCATGGAATACAGTATGCCGTACCAGGTCCCACTCCGCACCACTGCCCATGTCGCACTGCCAGAGGCAGGTGCTAGCAAATGAGCAGGGGCTGCCAGGTCAACAGGCTAACAGGGCTCGAGCAGCAAGGTACAGCATTTGGAGCGTTGGGTAGAGGGGTAGGGTGTAAGGCTATGGGGCTGCCACCTGCTCACCATTAGATCACCACACGCAGCCCCAGCTTTGATGCTGGTGTGCCCCTCCGCCTGACCCCTCCCCACCCCACCCTCTGCCTTGCCCAGCCAGCTGTTACCCCAGTGCCCCTCTGCCGCCCAGCCGTCCTCCCCCTCACACCTTGTACTGCCTGACCAGTTCCAGCACATGGCTCAGGGTGTCGGCGCCGCTGTTGAAGGCTGTGTCCTGCCAGTCAGCGCCCTCATCCAGGCGCCGCAGCTCCTCAAACGTGTCCTGCAGCCCGCTGATGAAAGCCTCAGGGTCGGGGCACTGCTGCTGGTCACCTGTGCAAGCAGGGTAGGGGCAAAGATTGTGTTGCAGTCATGTAGGGGAACACAAGATGACATCAGCGGCAGCTTCATCTCTAGAAAGCAACCACAAGCAGCCGCTTGAAGACCAAGCACAGGTCACGTGTCAGTGCCACGTGCAGGTCACACTTCAGACTCTCTGCGTGCAGACTGAAATGCAGGCTCACGTCACGCTTTTGGGCCAGGTTACACAGTCGCCATGCGTATCACACCTGAGAAGCGCAACGTCCATTCGCCACACGCCTTGCCATCCATGGCTGCAAAGCTGCGGAACAGGCCGATCATGTTGGTCTGGTCCTCGTCACTTAGCTCAGTGGCCATGCCCACGTCCAGCAGCACCATCTGGGGCTGGAGCCAGCGTTGCTGCAGCACGTCAATCCGCGCCCGGTAGTTGTTGCTGACCTGCGGCCAGGGCCAGGGGCAGGGGCAGCGTTGCAGGCCAGGCGACTGGGTGGCTGGAGAACAGCCAGCAGTCAATTGGGGGTCAGGAGGTAAGCACATGGCAGTGGTGGTGCTGGTAGATGTGATGGGGGCTGTCGTTGCAGGAGGTGGGAGGGAAGTGAGTGAATCTGAGAGTAAATGATAGGGTGCCATGAGGGAAGTGTCAGGCGCACACCCAGTTTGAGCGCTTGAGTCCGTCTAGGCCGTTGTACAGCAGGCCAGCCAGACCCCCAGGTGGAGTGAGGCGCACTAGGATGTTGCCCGGGTGCAGGTCCGAGTGGATCAGGTTGTCCATCAGCATCATCTGGCAGCCAGGCAGGCAATCAGATGGCTTGCAGTAGTGTGGAAAGGGCAGCAGCTGCTAAAGCAGCATACAGGTGCCAGGACCAAGGGAGCGGGTAGACAGAGGCAGGCAGCTTGCCCAATCCACTGAGGTGGTGCCAGAGAATGGTTGGTGAGGGACCAGAGCTTGCTGCAGTCCTGTGGCCGCCATCCCACCCCACCCCGCCCCGCCCCGCCCCGCCCCGCCCCGCCCCGCCCCGCCCCGCCCCGCCCCGCCCCGCCCCGCCCCGCCCCGCCCCGCCCCGCCCCGCCCCGCCCCGCCCCGCCCCGCCCCGCCCCGCCCCGCCCCGCCCCGCCCCGCCCCGCCCCGCCCCGCCCCCCTGCGCCCCGCCCCGCCCCACCCCGTCCTGGCTCAGCTGCCTCACTTGGAGCATGGTGCCAGAGCCGATGACAGACAGGCGGTGGTTGATGGGCGAGGCGTCTGACTGGATGTACCGGTTGATGTGGTCCCCGGCCTCAAACGTCTCCACCAGCACCTGAGGCCAGGCAGCAGCAGGAGGGGCAGGGGCGGGTAGGTCAGGCAGCAGTAAGGTTGAGCTGATGGTGGGCCCCTGGCGCAAATGCCACATCGGGCAGCAGTGGCAGGAGCTGCAGTGGCACCTGTCTGCCTGCCTGCCTGCCTGCCTGTCCCACCTCTGATGACACCAGAGGGTACAGGGGCACAGGGAACTGCACAGCCGCAGTGTTGCGGAAGTTGTAGTTGAAGCGCTGTAGGTTGCTGGCTTCACGAGCCAGGTCCACCTGGGGTCAGTGCAGGAGAGGGCCAGCAGGGGGACAGGGCTGGGCGGAGGTCTGGGGCGCAGTGGGGCTTGCCACCAGGTCAGGGTGGCTGCCAGGCGCATGGAAAGGAGGGAGCAGGGTGACCATGACGGCCGTGGTGGAGGAGGCGGTGATGCTCCTACTGCAGTGGTGCTTTGATGCCTGCACAGCTGCCCCGCCGTGTTCACATGTGGCCCAGGACGGCGATCAGCTCAACTTGCTGTGTGCCGCCCAGCGGGGTGGTGGTGGTGGTCAGGTGGTCCTCAGCAGGCTGCCCCGGCCCATGCCATGATGCACAGCAACATACAGGGGCTGTACAGCAGCTATGCCCTGACCACCGCCCTGCTCACTCACCAGCAGCTGACACCTTGCTGCCTTCTGCTGGTATCAGCTGCTGCCCCTTGGCCGTTCCATGGCTGCCCTCTCTCTGCCCCCTGGCCGCCCCCTGGGACCCTCCTGTTGACCGTGGCCCCCACCTGCTCCTTCAAAGGCGCAGCGAATTGCTTCAACGTGTCCTCCAGCCTCAGGTGGGCCAGGGCCGGCACAGCGCTAGCGCAGCGGGCGAGCGCCAGCATGGTGCTGAAGTCGCGCAGGATGGTGTCGGCCACCCCTGGATGCCTCACCTTCACCGCCACCACCTGGCCTGCCTGGAAGCCTGCGTGCATGAGGGGGCGGCAGCCAGCAGGGCTGGGCAGCAGGCAGTGGGGTCAGGCAGCAAACAGGGATGGGTGGGGCCAGGGTGAGGAATGGGCCCTTTGGCTCAATAGACAAGGTTTGTTGCTTTGGCCTTGCCTACACAAGGTGGTCTGGGACAGTGCACAGCAGGCAGCAGGTAGGGCCAAGACAGCATGCAGGGGCTGTAAGCAGCAGGCAGGGTCGGGCCAGGGCTGCAGGCCTAGGGCACTCTAGTGCGGCTCAGCAAGCAGGCCAGCGCAGGAGAAATGAACGCTGTCCGTTGCCACCCTACTCACACAGCCAGGCCAGGTCCTGCCCCTCTGCTGCCTCCACGCCCACCCCACCCCACCTTGATGTGGCCGGCTGTCAAAGCCTATTGCTCTGATCCTCTGACTCAGCAAGCAGGCAAGGGCACGAGGAGAGGGCCCTGGCCATTGCCTGGTGACTGACACAGCCAAGCTCCACCCTAGCCTCCCTCCCCTCTGCTGCCTGCCCGCTCAACCCGCCCACGCTCCGCCTGTCCTCCTGCCACACACTCCACCCTCCCTCTGACCTGCACCCCTCCCTTGCATGGGCCACCCCTTGCCTGCCGTCCTGGCCCTGCTTGCCTGTAAGGGCAGCGCCTTTCTCGCTCAGCTTGGCGCGGTGGATCTGGCCGATGCTGCCGGAGGCCACCGGGGCGCGCTCCAGCCACTCAAACAGTTCCTCGTACTTCATGCCAAACGAGTTCTCAAAGGCACGCTGTGTGTGCCAGAACCTGTGAGCTGGAGCCTGAGGGGGCAAGGCAGCAGCAGCAGCAGCAGCAGCAGCAGCAGCGGCGGCAACAGCACCGTGTCGGTGGCAGCAGAGTAGAAGGGGAGCTCAGCAGCACATGCTGCTGTGTGATGATGTATTCGTGACTGTCAGCCTGGTATGATTGCTTAGCCTGCATGCGCAATCTCATGCGTGCCTGCCTGCCTGCCTGCCTGCCTGCCTGCCTGCCTGCCTGCCTGCCTGCATGCCTGCATGCACAATCTCATGCGTACCTGCCTGCCTGTCTGCCTGCACCCCTTCCAGACCACACACAACTCCTGTGCCAGCTGCTGCCCCCTCTGCACATCAGCTGCGGTGGCGGGCGGCGGCTTGCAAGCCGTGAGGGAGGGGTGGCCACAGCTTTGTTAAGGCCAGGAGGGGGCTGCTGCTGCTGCTGGGGGCTGGGAGTTGCTGGCTGGGTGCCAGTCTGGCCTTACCTGGGTGTGCAACATCTCCAGCTCTGAGCACATGTCTGGGGGGAACAGGTCGTGGCGGGTGGCAGCCCACTGACCCCACTTGATGAAGGCAGGACCTGCAGGTCAGGTGGGCAGGGCGGTCGGCAAGGCAGCAGACAGGGCAGCAGGCGCGGTGAGTATTGGGGGAGGCAACAGACTCACCATGAAGGTATTGAAAAGGGGTCCGTGCCTTGCCCTGGTCCCCTACTCCCAGCCACCAGCCACTCGAGCTCAGCATGGTCCTTAAGCCATCACCTCCCAGCATGCCCCGCCCCGCCCCGCCCCGCCCCGCCCCGCCCCGCCCCGCCCCGCCCCGCCCCGCCCCGCCCCGCCCCGCCCCGCCCCGCCCCGCCCCGCCCCGCCCCGCCCCGCCCCGCCCCGCCCCGCCCCGCCCCGCCCCGCCCCGCCCCGCCCCGCCCCGCCCCGCCCCGCCCCGCCCCACCCCACCTCCAGCCTCTAGGGTGCGGCGCAGCAGCTCCATCCACTCCGCCCTGTACAGGTTGAGCTTGAAGGCCAGGGGGGCCGACAGCACCACGGGCGCGAAGATGATGAGCAGCATGAGGCCCCGCAGCAGGTTGGTCAAGCCCTGCACTGTGTCGTGTAGCGCTTGGACCCAGTAGGAGGTGGCGGACCCTGCAGGCGGCACGCCAGCAGCCGCCAGCAGCTCACCATGGTGGCAGGAGGCGCAGACCCACCCAGGGCTGCTTTTTGCAGCAACCAGTGGCTCGGCTCAGGAGCAATGCCAGCAATGGCGCTGGCGACAGCAGTGCCAGTTACATGAGGATGCACTTATTGCCAGCAGACTTCTCCGTAGTCAGCAAGCCACCTATCAGGCCCTCAAAAAGACAACCACGTCCTCAGCGGTGCCAGTGCTCAGGCCCAAGTTGTTGCCCTTGCCCCTGCCCCTGCCCTTGCCCGTGCCTCTGCCGCTGCCCTGCTGGCATCTGCACCTGCAGCTGAGTCCTGGGGCAGCAGGTGGTTTGGCAGGCCCATTGCAAAGCCCTGCGCCTGCACCAGGCGTGTGGAGCGGTACAGCTCCAGGCCTGTGAGGGCAGCTGTGCGCAGCAGGGTGCCGCCAGAGCCTGCCAGGTTCAGGGCGCTCAGCATGTCCAGGTACACGGCCCGGCTGCCTGCAGGGGTGCAGGCACAGGCCAGTGGCGGGCGGGCACGCTGTGGCACAGCCTGACAGCGGGAAGGAGGTAGTAAGCTGGCAGTGGCTGGGTTGTGGAGGCGACAGGGAAGGGCAGCATGGAGCAGACATTGTCAGGTAGGAAGGCGGGGTTGAGGAGGGCGGGACATGTTCTAGGGCACGGGGTCATGGCGGGGTCATGGAGCCAGCATGAGCAGGAGGGGAGCAGGGTCAGGCAGGAGGGTGGGTGCATGTGGTGGAGGGTGGCAGGGAGCTGTGCAAGAGCCGACAGGAGCAGTGTGGCCTAGTTGGCTGCCAGTCCTGGCTAGTCACCGCTTCTTATCAGCAGCTGCCCACTACTAGTGCTGCACCAAGGCCGTCTGCACGCTCAGGCAGCCTGACCCTTGCAGAACCTTTGCTGCGGCTGTGTTAGGTGTGACACGATGCCATGCAGTGAACAAGATGTGATGATGAAGGTGATGGTGGCCATAGGGGTGCTGCTGCTGCTGCTGCTGATGGTGTTGGTAGCGACCCCTTGCTGATATGCACAGAGCCCTAGACTTGCTACCCTACCTGGGCCCCTCTCCTCAGTGAGTAACCATAGTTCTAGGCAGCCCTTGGCCAATGGGCCCCTGGCTGTGTGGCCATGGTGTGCTGTGTAGAGCTGGCTGAGCACCTGACAGGACAGCTGGCAGCCCACCTGGCATGGAGGGCAGCCAGGACATGGAGGTCCGGCACAGGGTGGTGGCTGACGCCCAGGACCGCAAGGCAGGCGGCCACTGAGGCATGCCCAGCTTCAGCACTGAGGGCACTGCTCGCAACTGTGCTAGCTGGCTCTGGAATCTTGCTAGTAGGAGGGGGTGCTGCAACCCGGCTGTCATGCATGCAAGGGAGGCCTCATACAGTACGTGACGAGACCTTGCTGCCACAGCTGTAGCCGATCTTGAGGCCAGGGAGAGGCCCCAGTCTCCTGGGTTGATGTTTCTACAGCTGCTATGGAAGCTGCGTGATGCCAAGGCAGGAAGGTGGCTGGGCGGCAGCCACGCCTTGCAAATGAGCCTACATCGCCCATACGAGCTTGGGCCGGGCAGAACGTCATAGCCGACGCATCGACCGCCTGGCGCTGCACTGATGTGCTTAGCACTGCTCCGGCAATGCCCTGGCTGGGCCAGCTGGGCCAGAGCTCGCCGCAGCTCACTGCTCAGCCGGGCTGAGCTGCGCCGCCGAACAAGGGAGCTGAGGGCATAGACGGGTGCCGCGAGTAAAGCAAATGGCTGCTCCGGCATTGCGGCCTACTCCCGGAGCACGCAATTCATTACGACCTCGTTTCCTTGCGTATGCAGACCCTCAGCGTTGTTATAGCCAGACTCTATGTCGTAAGCACGCAGCTCCTGGGTTTGGGCGTGCGATATAAGCCTACTACTCGATGGCCGCGTTGTGAACGGGCCGTGCGAGCTTGTGTACCTGTAAAGCCCAGCCCGTTTGCTTGCTAAATGTTTTTGAGGGACCAAAGAAGATCGGGCTGCACACAAAAAATGGGAACACAATGCTGATGCCAACACAGCCACTAACTGTTTGATGATGGCCCCTGCAGCGTCTGAAAGTAGAATCCAGCAAGACCAGTGCGCAATAGTAATACTGCTTGCGAGCTCGTGACTGCAGTTGGTCACCACCGCCTAGTTGGTCAACACCACCAGTTGATCACCACCATTAACCTTTACCAGCCCCTTTGTCCCTCACGGGGGCCTCCATTTGAGCCGTACCAGTAGTGGCCACTAGCAGCCACTAGTGGGAATACTAGGGGCCAATAGTGGCCCGACTCAAACGGTGTCAGTGGGCTGTGTGGAGTATACCCAATGCACATGGACATGGTGCATGAGTGCCTACCACCTACACTATTGCCTGACCCGTTAGGGCTATTGTGTAGAGTTGGCATGATAAACATGCACTGAATGTAAGCTGATAACAGCTCAAGAAGGGGGCGCACACTACTGTGCAACAGCAGGCTGCTAATGCCGGGCCTTGGGTGGCTTGTCATGCAGCTGCTTGTAGCCCAGGCCTGGGTACTCCTTGCCCTTGGTTGGCAGAGCTGCCTGCTCTGGCCAGTAGCACAGCTCCAATGGGCGCCACCTGCTCTCCCCTATGCGCTGCATGTTCAGTCCCTGTTCAGCCACCTGCCTGGCTGTGGTGCCTTGCCTTTGCCCTTGGTGGGCTGGGTGGGCTCAGCTGCCTGCTGAGCTTTGGTGCGCTTGCTGCGCTCAGCTGGAGGGGGAGTGCTGTGACCAGGCTCTGAGGCTGCTGCCGGTGTAGCTGCCTGGCTGCTGCGTGGGGCCTGTGGGGGCTTGCGGGGGCACGTAGCAGGGAAATGGATGGGGCTAACCCACACAAAGCGTCCGCTGATACTGTGTTCATGGCTGGAGCTCGTGTGTTGCTGTGTACCCTGTACAAGTACATGTCCTTGCCTGGTTGCTTTGTAACAGTCTGACAAACGTTTTGGAGGTAGCGGTGCTTGGTATTAACAAACTGAAAAGACCGAAAAGACAAGTTCTTTCTGAAAGCTATGTAGCTTGTACAATGGTTTAGCTAGCACCCTGATGCACAACCCAACGTTGGCAGGCCACTCGAAGGGACACTCTCCTCCAACCCCTCATGCTCTGCTGAGGAGTCTGCTTACAGCGAACCCAACCATTCCAAACTCCATTAGCATGCAATGAAGGCTTTTCTTTCCAATGAGCTTGCGACACAAGACTACTGCGACATTCGTTGAACATAAGTAAGCACATACATCAGCGAGGTGCACTAGCATTGCATTGTTAACCACAGCTGCCACCCTGTTAACCACAGCTGCCACCCTCAATGTGGCTACCCTCTCCACACCACAGCACACTACCCTGCAACACATCAGGCCCAACACCAGGCAGCCCCTAGGCATCCACTAGGCAGAAGGCCCCATGCATGTGTAGCAGGTGCAGTCAACACCTACCATGCTGTCCCCCACCATCGACGGAGGGATGCAGTGCACTGCCCTCATCTCCATTCATCCCTGGCTCCCCTCCACCATCTTCTGCCTCTGTCGAACTGTTATCTTCCTCCCTCACCCCCTGCTGCAGCACCGCCCCCAGGCAATCCTCATCATGATCATGCGCTGCCAGTGATCTGTGGGGGGTGGGCCTGCGGGACATGGCAGGCGCAAGCCCCCCCTCCTCGCCCTCCCCCTCCACGCCCTCCCCCAGCCCCTGACTGAGCCGCCCGCCATCGGTCACCAGGCCTGCGCACACCCGGCCTGCCCCGCTGCCTGCCTCCGGCGCCTGCCCAGGCCTAGCCATGCGGCTGGGCCGGGGGATGCTCCGCCTGTGGCCTGACCCCCTGCCAGGGTCTCTCGGGTCGGAGGGGGAGGGGCCGCGGGGCAGATGTGCTTCAGACAGTGACGAGCGCAACCCGTGTGGGCCACTGGCAGGTGCCGAGCTGCGCGATGTCAAGCTGGGCCCCGCGCCTGATGCCGGGGACAGGGGGCCCGGGGTGCGGGGCGAGGTGCCGCTGGTGCCGGAGGCCGCGGGCGAGATCCAGGCGTCCAGGTCGGGATCCGCGGGGTTTGCCGCGTCGGCGTGGCGCTGTCGGTTCCACATCGAGGCGTACAGGCTGCGCGGCTCCTGCATCAGCTGGGTGTGCGAGCCGCATTGCGCCACACGCCCTGCTTGCAGCACCTGCACACCGCGTGCAGCACTGAAAGTGCTAGAAGGACGGGGACACCCAACCCGGCCAAAGGCTAGCAATGCTGGGCTGTGCCATGGGCTGCTCTGCCTTGCCCTGCAGCCTGCTCGTGGCTTAGCTCTGCAGTGCTGCGCGGTGGATATGGCTTCTGCTACAAGCTATGCTGCAGTACGGCTACTGCCAGCCAATGCAAGCTTCAGCCTTTCAGCGTGAGCTGATGAGCTGCGTGATGAGTGTGGCGGCTGCTACGAGTCATGTGCCTTACGCCGCTAGCTGGGGTCGAACCCATGACCTTCCTCATATTGCGGACCCAACCATTCCCAACCGCATGGTGGGTGGGGTACTTGCTCCTGCTACCGATAATGCTACAGTAAGGCCATTGCGCAGCAGTGCGTGACTCAGCAAGTAAGCAGCGCAGGGTGTGACCCACCAGGATGATGTCGGCGTCCATGATGGTGCTGAGGCGGTGCGCCACGATGACGGTGGTGCAGCGTGACCTGATTGCGGCCAGCGCCTGGCTGATGGCGGCCTCAGTCAGGGAGTCCAGGGCGCTGGTGGCCTGCAGGGGGACACTGCAGGGGCTGGGCTGCTACTGCTGACCCGGCTGACACCGCCTGCCCCAACTGACCTCTGCTCCCCCCTGCTGCCCCTCCTACACATCACCTAGTCCTCACCATTTACCTACCCTCCCATGCACCTGTCTCATTGACCCCATGTGATAAACCACAGCTGACAACCACCTGACCCACATGGCAGGGCCAGTCCCTGCCAGCTGGATGATGTCAGAAGGCCAGCAAGATTCGCGCTTCCTGTCCACACCCTGTCCACATTGTGTTGTCTGCTTATCAGGCTTTGCCATTGCAGGGGCCATGCTGGCAACCTAACAATTGTCACACTGGTCAACAGCAGGTCACACCCAGCTGGGTGGAACCTCGGAGCCTCACACACCTCATCCAGTACCAGGATGGCAGGCTTCTTCAGCACCGCCCTCGCAAAAGCGACGCGCTGTTTCTGCACACAGCATGCAACAACACCCTGGTGCACATCATCCCAACCCTCAAGGCCTTGCAAAGCTAAAACAGCGCCACAAAGCTCCCCCACCCCCCTGGAGCCTGCGCCTGCACCTGCACCTGTACGCCTGCTGCGAGGGAGCCTCCAGAAAGCTCCCCCACCCCCCTGGAGCTGCCACCCTCAAGGCCCCATGACCCTGCTGCACTGCCGACCCCCCTCCCCTTTAGACCAGCTGCAGTGGCAAGGCAGGCAGTCTCGCCAGCTTGACCAGCTGACTAAGTGGACAGCGCCCGCTGCTGGCCCCTCACCTCTCCCCCGCTGAGCCGCAGGCCCCGCTCCCCCACGGTGGTGCGGTAGCCCTTCTTGAACTTGGTCGTGATGGATTGGTGGATCTGCGCCACGGAGGCCGCCTCCACCACATCCTCCATGCTGGACCCTACGCCATGCAGTCAGCATGCTGTGCATGTCATGCTGAGAAGCAAGCCGTGCATGGGTTGGGCAGGCGCGACCCCAGCCCACACCAGGGCACCAGTGCTGCACCTCAGCTGTCAGCAACTGAGCCACTCTGCCACTGCCACGGCCACTGCCATGCAAGGAAGCAAGCATGCACTGGATAGGAAGCATGCATGCACTAGCTAGCAAGCATGCACTGGCTAGCAAGCACTGGCTCGACTGCAGCCCAGACCAGGAGACCCGGAGCCATGCCACGGCCCACTGCCCACGACTGCCCCATCCCCAAGTGGGCTGCGTGGACTGGCTATGTGTTCAGCCTGGCTGTGGCACCAAGCACGCACACGCAATGAGAGCCGCAGGGTCAAGAGGGCCCACTACAACCGCCCTCCCCACCATCGCCTGGCCAAGTATGCCCTGGGCCTCATATGGCTGTGTGGCTTACTCTTGCCTATACCCCAGTGCGACGACGACACGTAAGGAGCACCACGGGCAGCAACAGCGCTGCCACACGGCGTCATGACCCTACCCACCCAGCCATACTGCTACCACGTTGAGGCTATGCCAGCCATGTGAGGCTCACGGTCAATGCAACAGCCCCCTGACCACTCACAGCTCACGTCAGCTCACGTCAGGCAGTGGTGATTGGTGGACAGCAGGAGCTGTGGCTGCATCAGCTCTGCCCCGCATGACCCCCTATGCATGCATGCGTGCCCTCTACAAGCCACTCTGCCAGGCGAGTCCTGCCAAGCTCATGCTCTTGCCAGAGCAATCAAGTCGTGAGGGGTGCTGACCCCTGTCGTGCAGCTCTGCTGTGCAGAGTGGCAGGTTGTCGAGCAGTGCACAGACTGTGAGGTGGCTGTGGTGAAGGTTGGCTCAGCCAGTGGTAACCAGCGCATCAGTGGGCTGGCGAACCGTTCACTGCCCCGGGCTCTGTCAGGCAGTCATCACCAGGGCAGGCAGCGCCTCCAGCAGGCTCAGCAGCCACTCCATCCCTGCCCATGGGCCCTACCTCTGCCCAGCCCCATCGTGTGCCGGGGCATACACAGCTGCACCCAGAGGGTTAGGGTTAGGGTTAGGGTCAGGGTTACCCTAAGGGCTAACCCTAACCCTAACCCTTACCCATACACAGCTGCACCTAAATGCACACCATCTGGGCGGATCAGCAGCAACCCAAACCCTCCACAAAGGCCCCACCCTGCCCTGCCCAACCCACTGACCCCTAGTAGCGCATTCAAGCCACCTAGAGGGGCCCTACGCTGCTCCACCCAGCCCTATGGCCCCTACAGGTGCTCCCCAGTCAGGGGCCTAGGTCGCTCGCAGCAGTCCGCTCCCTCACCAGGTGCCCCGTACTTGATGTTGTAGAGCACACTCTGGTTGAACAGCACGCTGTCCTGCGGCACAACGCCTATGGCTCGCCGCACTGAGGCCTGCAAGCAGCAGCAGCAGCAGCGGCATCAGTAGTGGCAGTAGCAGCGGCAGCAGCAGCGGCAGCAGCAGCAGATGCTGGTGTCATTGCTATAGGCATATAATAGGCAACGTCAATGTTGCACATGTCCATGCAGCTACCTGGGTGGCTGCCAGCAAGTCTGGGTAGCGGTGGCCTCAAGGCAGGGCCCACTGGGCTGGCAGCACGCCCACCACAGGGGTCCACAGCAGGGAGGTGCAGCCGTTCAGCTCGCAGCATGCATGCTAGCCCAACAGCAGGGCGGCAGCACCCACCAGACTGGCCTGCGCTATGTCTTGGCCATCGATCCGCACGCAGCCTGACCAGGGGTCATACAACCTCAGCAGCAGCTTCAACAGCGTGCTCTTGCCACTGCCTGTGGAGCCCACTACAGCCAGCGTCTTCCCGCCTGCACGCGCCAAGCAGTTGCCAGCGGTCACTCTAGCGGTGCCCTTGCTCCTTCTCCTTTGGCTGCCTTTTCCATACTGTACCTTTTCACAGTGCACCTTTCCATCTGGTACCTCTTTAGCCTGCACCTGCACCTGCACCTACACCTGCACCTGCGCCTCAATCCTAGCTTAGTCATGTTGATGGTGGCGGTGTTGATGGTGGTATCAGTAGTGGTATTGATGGTCAAGATGACAGTGGCGCTGCAATGTTGAAGCCAGTGATGGCAGAGCCTAGCAATGCTTCCCCGCAGGCTCACCCGGCACAACGAAGCTGAGGCCACGTAGCACCATGATGCCCTTGGCAATGCCTCCGCCATGCCCACTCTGCCCGCCCTGCCTGCCTTGGCCCTGCTGCCCCTGCCCCTCCCCCTCCACACCCCCAGGATGTCTCCCTTGCTGCTGCTGCTGCTGCTGCTGCTGCTGCTGCTGGTGGCCAGTATCTCTAGGTTGGTAACAAGCCAGCAGCTTGCTGCCAGGTGGACTGCTGCTTGCTGCCCAGGGCTGGCTGGGCTGTCTGGGCTGGGCTGGATGAGGTGGACAGGCGGCAGCAGGGTGAGGCCCCAGGGGCAGGGGCAGCACTGGCGGAGAGGTGGCAGGGGGCAGGGCCAGGGGCAGCAGCCCTGCTCCCAGCCCTGCCTTTGTCACTGGTGATGTTACCAACAGGCTTTGCTGACCTGCCCCTGCCCCTGCTCCTGCCCCTGCCCCTGCCCCTGCCCCTGCCCCTGCCCCTGCCCCTGCCCCTACCCCTACCCTCTGCTCAGATGCCGGGCTGAATGGCGACAAGTGTGGCATCTCAGGAAGGTGAGGGGGAGGACGGGTGTGACCTGCTTCGCAGTCAGTCTCCCTTTCATCTTGACCCGCAGCCAGCAGTGGCTGTGTCAAGGCATTTCCGCTGTATGGCCGGCAGTTGGAGCCAGGGGCTGCTTTGCGGGTGAGGAAAGGGGGCAGGCGCAGAGGCAGCCGCAGCCAGGTGGGCAACAACTGCATCCCATTACGCTGCGACCGCTGCTGCAGTTGCTGCTCTTGCTGCTCCTGCTGCGGCTGCTGCTGCTGCTGCGGCTGCGGCTGCTGCGGCTGCTGCGGCTGCTGCTGCTGTTGCTCCTGCTGCTGCTGCTGCTGCTCCTGCTGTTGCTGCTGCTGCGGCTGCGGCTGTTGCTGCTGGACACGTGGGGGTGCAGGGTGACCTGGCTCCAGGGCCACCTCCCATTCAGGTGCTCCCCCAGCCAGGGGGAGGAGGGAGGCGGCTGCACCACCAGGAGGAGCGCTGGGTGTGTGTGGGGGTGAGGAAGGGGCGCCCACAGCCGTCACGCGCTTGCTCTTGTAGCCAAACACAACGTTGTCAAACTCTATGGAGCCGTTGACGATGTGCAGTGGCTGTGTGGCAGCAGGGGGCAGGCGCCACAGGGTAGCAGCAGGAGGGAGGCTCAGGGACAACACATGCACCTGGTCAGGAGGCAGGTGGCTGTGTAGCTGCTGCTGCCGCCGGCCTGCCCGCCTGCCTGTCCATCAAGTGCCAGCTTATCAACTAACAACTACCTGCCAGCTCAACCACCTACCTGACCAGCACCCTACTTCCTGGACTGCCCGCCTGCTTGCCTGCCTGTCTGCCAGCCAGCATGCTTCGCCTCAACTGCCCGCCAGTGTGCCCAGGCCCTTGTTTGTGGCTGCCCTAGCACTCCTTCCCAGGCCCTATGCTGCAGACCAGACCCTGAGGACACCCCAGCAGCACCCTGGCCGCAAGCTGAGGCAGGGGCACTGCTGTGCAGCTGCTGTACCTCAGCGCCTGGACGGTCCCGCACGTGCGGCTGAGTGGCCAGCAGCTCAAACATGTTCTCAACGTCAATCAGCGCCTTCTGAACCTGCAAGGGACAAGCAGGTCAGCCTGGCCAGCAGCAGTGGAGAATGTCAAAATGCCCCTGCCCAGATACCCCTGCCCCTGCCCCTGCCCCTGCCCCTGCCCCTGCCCCTGCCCCTGCCCCTGCCCCTGCCCCTGCCCCTGCCCCTGCCCCTGCCCCTGCCCCTGCCCCTGCCCCTGCCCTTGCTAGCCCCCCCTGCCATACCCTCCTCACCATCGTTCTTGCACTGCCAATGACTGTGAGCAAGACCACTCCTAGTTGGACTGACCTGGCGATAGTAGCTGCCAAAGAAGGTGAGGGGGACGTACAGCTGGTTCAGCAGGGTGATGAACAGCACCACCTGGCCCACACTCAGCTGCCCAGCGGCCACGCCCCGCACGCACACGCATGCGCCCGCCACCAGGCCTACCCACACCACGCAGCCCTGGGCAATCGCCAGCACACTGAGGAAGGCCAGTTGCCAGTACTCAGCAGCCTGGGCACAGCGGTAGCACAGGCACAGCAGGGGAGGGGAGGGTGGGCAGGGGTGGGAAAAGGATGGGCGGGGGTGGACAGGGGTGGGCAGGGGTGGGGACTTGCGACAGCAGGTCCGCAAGGCAGGCTACATCAGCAGGGTGAGGGGCAGGGAGGGGAGAGGTTGGGAGGCTTGGGTGAAGTGGGAGCCAATGGGTGAGGCAGCCATCATGACTCAGCCAAGAATGCCAGGGTCACACCTAGCAGCAGCTTCAGATCGGGTCAAACCCAGCAGCAGGGTGATCATCCTGTCCCTCCACAAACCATCTCATGCACCAGCTATTTTCCCGCCATTCTCCAGCTGTTCCCGCCATGTCCCTGCCTTGGCCCCTGCCTTGGCCCCTGCCTTGGCCCCTGGCTTGGCCCCTGCCTTGGCCCCTGCCTTGGCCCCTGCCTTGGCCCCTGCCTTGGCCCCTGCCTTGGCCCCTGCCTTGGCCCCTGGCTTGGCCCCTGGCTTGGCCCCTGCCTTGGCCCCTGCCTTGGCCCCTGCCTTGGCCCCTGCCTTGGCCCCTGCCTTGGCCCCTGCCTTGGCCCCTGCCTTGGCCCCTGCCTTGGCCCCTGCCTTGGCCCCTGCCTTGGCCCCTGCCTTGGCCCCTGGCTTGGCCCCTGCCTTGGCCCCTGCCTTGGCCCCTGCCTTGGCCCCTGCCTTGGCCCCTGCCTTGGCCCCTGCCTTGGCCCCTGCCTTGGCCCCTGCCTTGGCCCCTGCCTTGGCCCCTGCCTTGGCCCCTGCCTTGGCCCCTGCCTTGGCCCCTGCCTTGGCCCCTGCCTTGGCCCCTGCCTTGGCCCCTGCCTTGGCCCCTGCCTTGGCCCCTGCCTTGGCCCCTGCCGTACCCACCTGGCCCATCACCCTGATGAGCCAACCAGCCTGCCCTCACCTGGTACTGGCGTGTCGCCTTGTCATACTGGGCCAGCTCCAGGCTCTCAGCACAGAACAGCTTCACTGTCTACAACAGCAGAGCACAGCAGGGCAGCCATCATCACCATGGCCATCATCATCACCATCACCCTCACCTCCATGCTCAGGGTCAGGAGCAGGAGCACATGGCACATGCTGCAGCAGGCCTTGGCCAGGGCAGCCATCATCATTACGACCATCCCCATCCCCATCACCACCATGTTCTATTCTGTTCAGGGCATGGCATGGACATGGAGCCCCACAGGCCGGTGGCATGAGCAGCCATGTACCCCTTTGGGCCTGACCCTCATCCACAACCTGGCCTTGGCTGTTGTGTGTAGCCTTGTCCCTTTGCCTGAACCTAAGGGATTTCTAGTCTTCATGTGTGGGGCCTGATTGCAAACGCAGTATTGTTCCCCAGCCCTCATGTACTGCCCACAGCCCTCCACAGCCCTCCACGTTGGTCCACCGCTCCAGCCATGTCACCCCACCTCATAGTTGAGCAGCATGTCAGTGGCCCTGGCCTCGCGCATGTTGTCCAGAGCGTTCATGCGCTTGCGCACCTCCCCCCGCCGCTCCGTGATGATGATGGTGAGCGGCACGTAGCTGGATACCGTGATAACCACAATCACGGCTGCAAAGGGCTGCAGGCAGCAGGGGGAGCAGAGGGGCCATGTCGGGTGGAGGGGAGGGAGGGGCCGGGGTAGGAGGGGTGGGCGGGGTGGGCGGGGTGAGAGGGGTGGGTGAGGTGGGTGAGGTGGGAGGGGTGGGAGGGGCCGGGGTGGGTGGGAGGGAGGGGAGGGGTGGGAGGAGTGGCAGGGGCAAAGAGGAGCGTTGGAGGTGGAAGAGCAGAAGATGGTGGATAGTGGATGGCTGCAGACAGCAGACTTCCTGGTGAAGGGGAGTACAGAAGTGAGGCCTGCCACCAAAGTGGGGGTGCCCCATCCCCCAGCTCTACCACCCTCTTGCTATACCCCCTTTTTCTTCCACATGCCACGAGCAAGGCGGCGGTTAAGGGTGGTTAGGGCGGTGGGTGCATGGTGAGCGCATGGAGTGCAAGGAGGGTTATGGGTGGCCAGCGTCAGGGGCGCCCTCACCTCCATGGCAGTGGCTAGGTACACGGTGGCCAGGCCCACATCCAGCAGCTGTGGCAGCACGTTGAACAGCACGATGGACACCATGTCCTGGATGGCGGTGGTACCTGCATCCATGGCCAGGGGTACCAGGCTCGACCCCTTCTGACTACTTCTGTCTGCCATCTAGGTGCAGGGTGGTGGACATGACAGGCTGACCTTGGCAAGGTGGCACGCAAGCAGGGATCAGAGCAGTGCTCGTGACCCATGGCTGAGGCAACAGCTGAGGTCCTGGGTTCAAGTCTCACTGGTGTGCCTTGCCATATGCCTTGCCAGGCATGACAGGCATGACAGGCACTAGCGATTGCCTCACAAACACCTCTCATACTATGCACTGCCAGCCAGGCAGGTAGGCAGGCAGTACAGTGATGGGGAACAATGAGCGGGCATGCAAGCAGGCTGGTTGGCAGCAGCAGGATGCCCAGCCACTGGCCTGGCTGCCCTGCCAGCAGGCCCCCGCCCGGTGCCAGGCCTATGGGCCTCCAAGCCTCAGTGGCCCCCTGCACAGGCCGCAGTGGTGCTGACCTCTGTCCAGGATGCGCATGATGGTGCCGGTCTTGCGTTTGACATGGAAGGCGTGGTCCAGGTCCAGCAGGTGCCGGAACACGTCCAGGCTCACACGGCGGAAGGCAGCCTGAGAAGCAGGTCAGCGGGCTAAGATCACCTCAAGCAGCCACCTCACCTCAAGAGGGGTTGCCATCCCAACTTAGCCCAACCCAACCCTGCTAGGGATTGGCCCTGACACCCAGCAGGGTAGGATCGCCAGCCAACTCTAGCAACTACCGTGATAAGAGTTTGCCAATCCAACCCAACTGAGTCCTGACCTGACACCCAGATTACAATACAGTCATTTTTAGGATACGTTTGAGCAGAGGAAGCCATCCGGGACCAGGATCACCTCAACAGTATGGCAGGCTCAACTTCGACTTGCTGGCTTGCTTCACCCCTGACTATGCATCTGCTTCCATCCCTGCCTACGAACCGCATGATAGTGTGGCCTCCTAACCACACCACAGACGTTTCTTACTCAACCCTTACAGGTTTTGTCTAGGTCCACTTGGGAACGGGACTCCTATCTAGTAAACAACTAATTGAGGGCAGGGTGGCAGCAGGTCAGGCGTGGGCAGGGGCAGAGGTAGCGAGGGGGATGGGCAGGAGCAGAGGGAGCAGAGGTAAGGCGGGGTGCAGGTGGTTCTAGCCTGAAACCCCGGCTGGCGAGGCAGCTGCTGCTGGGGCATGGGTTGGAGGCTGGCTTGGTATAGGAGTGCCTGGAACACCCTGCAGCCTGAGAGCTGATCAGAGGCAAGGCCATGAGTGGGTGGGTGGGTGGGTGGGTGGGTGGGTGGGTGGGTGGGTGGGTGGGTGGGTGGGTGGGTGGGTGGGTGGGTGGGTGGGTGGGTGGGTGGGTGGGTGGGTGGGTGGGTGGGTGGGTGGGTGGGTGGGTGGGTGGGTGGGTGGGTGGGTGGGTGGGTGGGTGGGTGGGTGGGTGGGTGGGTGGGTGGGTGGGTGGGTGGGTGGGTGGGTGGGTGGGTGGGTGGGTGGGTGGGTGGGTGGGTGGGTGGGTGGGTGGGAGGGAGGGTGGGTGGGTGGGTGGGTGGGTGGGTGGGTGGGTGGGTGGGTGGGTGGGTGGGTGGGTGGGTGGGTGGGTGGGTGGGTGGGTGGGTGGGAGGGAGGGTGGGTGGGTGGGTGGGAGGGAGGGTGGGAGGGTGTTGGTCGGCAGACCTGGGTGATAGGCGCCCAGAGCACGTCACGGCAGCTGGCCAGGAGGCCTTCCATGCCACTGCCACCCCTCAAGAACCACACTATAAGGTAAGACAGCACCCTACGCACACACGCACACACACATACAACCACGCCATGCTCATTGTGGAGATCTGTGCCCACTCGCACACACACACACCCACACACCCACACATCAGTGCATTTTCGTTTTGCACTGATGCATCATCTAGTGACATGGCATAGGTTCATACCCTTAAATTTATAGCTCAAACTTACGACGCGTGGTAGTGCAGCTCACACAGCGACCACTTCATAGCGCAAAATGACCTCCAAAACATGGCATTTCAGAGCAAACGCTATACATAGTGCGAAAAATAACACTGCCACACACATCCACTGTCACTAGCGCCAGCATTGACACCAGCATTGACACCGGCACCAGCATCAACACCAGGCTCAGGTTCAGTCCTTGTCCTGAGCTGCCAGGGTCTGACAGGGCAGGCCACTCACCAGGGGTGGAACAATGCCCAGAAGCTCAGGCTAGTCTGCGCAGCAATGCCGGGTCAAGGGCAGGGTGAGGGGCAGGGTGAGGGGCAGGGGCAAGTTGAAGGTGAGGGGCAGGCTGGGGGGCATGTTCAGCAACGGGGAGCGGGCTGAGGCCAACACGCCTCCCATGGTCTTGTATGACCATCCTACTTTTACACTAATGACACATACACCCCTCCATCCACCCAGTATACTACATACAATTATACATTGTTGTTTCTTTTAGCTGTAGCCACCCGCTTTCTTTTGCGCATTGTCATTGGATGTGTTCAGGGTGGTAGTTGTCATCAGCTTTGTCTTTCCTGCCAAATTGAACCTGCGAGCCTTTATCGTCGCTTACACCTTAGCTTGGTTCAGAAGGCAGGAGCTGGTTACCAAGAGCGGCAAGGTTTTGCGCAAGGTGTTCACAGGGCAGCACTTTGGCCATAGCTTGGTCGTATGCTTAAACATCCCAAAACATGTGCCCTTCCCATCAAAACCCTGTTTTAGGGTTAGCCCACTGGCCATGCCATAAGCTCCCAGTCACGTTTGAGTGTGCTCAGCCGAGAGCACTGGCCAGCAGAGCACTCCTAGGGCATTACTGGGGTGTGTGGAATATCCCTGGCAACAAAGCAGGTGCATAGCTATGCCACTCCCAGCAGACAAGCAAGGCATGGCAGTGTGGTGGAAAGCTTGCCTGTGTGAGCAGCAGCATTTCAGTGTGAAGAATCCCTGGCAGCAAAGTAGGCGCAGAGCTGGGTAACTCCCAGTGGAAAAGCAAGCCATTTGGGGTGCTTGGCTGTGAGAGCAGCATAGCAGGAGCCTAGGGCAGCAGGGTGAACATGGGGACGATCGCTAGGTGCTGAACTCACCACCAAAGTGGGCGCAGTAGGGTCAGTGGCAGGGGGAGGCGCGCTGGGTGTGTGTGGGGCATGCAGGTGCAGCCAGGCAGCAGCCAGGGACCGTACTGAGCTGGCCTGCGGTCAGTATACCAGGCAGGCAGGGGTTGTGTTAGGAGGGTATGGGAGATGGTGGCCGTGGGAAGGGAAGGAAGGGGGGCGATGGGCAGGGCCATGACATGGGTGGGTGGTAGGTGTGCCTGGTCCAGCTGTGTGTGGGCGGGGTACACTGCTGCCGGCTGTCCTGGCCCGTCACAAGAACATAAGCAGTGACAACAAGAGCAGCAGGGTGAGAAGCAGCAGCAGCAGCAGCAGCAGCAGCAGCAGCAGCAGCAGCAGCAGCGGCAGCAGGGGGTGCTGCCATAGAAGCAGCAGGGTCAGAAGCTTTCACAGCAGGAGCAGCAGCTGCAGCAGGCGGCAGGCAGGCGCAAGAGCTGGTAAACATTGCATAGCAGAGCGCTGCCCAGTTGAAGCTTGATGCCTACATCAGTGTCACCTTGCACCAAGTAGTGCAGCGTGCACTGACCTGCGCAAGCGTGTCCACCATCTGCTTGAAGAGCAGGGGCAGGGCCAGGTTGGCAGCGCGCTCACAAGCCACCAGGAGGAAGCAGCCGGCCAGGCGCAGGCGGTGGACACGGGAGCGTGGCAGCACGTAGTGGAAGGCGCTGCGGGCCTACGGCAGCACTCAGCAACACAGCTTGCCACCAGCCCCTGCCTGGGAGGGGCTGGGCAGGCATGCATTGCTAGTGGACAGGGGCAACGGCAGGGGCAACAGCGAGGTCAGGGGCGGGGGCGGGAACCATCCAGGTGCAGCACGTAGCCCTAGGCAGTGCGGCAGTTCAGGGGAACACCTGCCATGAACCAGCGCGTTGCCTTGGCCTTGTCCTTCTTTGGCTTGGCCTTCACGCCCTTGTCACCCTCAACACCTTCCTGTACAAGGCAGCAGGGGCCAGTGTTCATCAGCCCTTGCTACCTCAACAAAGCAAAACAGCAGGTTGACGAAATGTGAGGCACAGTTCAGGGCAGCTGAGGTTGCGCAAAACACACTCTAACGCCCCGCCCCGCCCCGCCCCGCCCCGCCCCGCCCCGCCCCGCCCCGCCCCGCCCCGCCCCGCCCCGCCCCGCCCCGCCCCGCCCCGCCCCGCCCCGCCCCCGCCCCGCCCCGCCCCGCCCCGCCCCGCCCCGCCCCGCCCCGCCCCGCCCCGCCCCGCCCCGCCCCGCCCCGCCCCGCCCCGCCCCGCCCCGCCCCGCCCCGCCCCGCCCCGCCCCGCCCCGCCCCGCCCCGCCCCGCCCCGCCCCGCCCCGCCCCGCCCCGCCCCGCCCCGCCCCGCCCCGCCCCGCCCCGCCCCGCCCCGCCCCGCCCCGCCCCGCCCCGCCCCGCCCCGCCCCGCCCCGCCCCGCCCCGCCCCGCCCCGCCCCGCCCCGCCCCGCTCCGCCCCGCCCCGCCCCGCCCCGCCCCGCCCCGCCCCGCCCCGCCCCGCCCCGCCCCGCCCCGCCCCGCCCCGCCCCGCCCCGCCCCGCCCCGCCCCGCCCCGCCCCGCCCCGCCCCGCCCCGCCCCGCCCCGCCCCGCCCCGCCCCGCCCACCAACAAGCCATCGTCCTGTGTCTCGACCCCCGCCTGGGCCCCTGCTGCCACCTCCTCTAGCAGCCCCTCCTGGTGTGCTGACAGGATGAGCTCCACCACCACCAGCCCCAGCAGCAGCAGGGCCACCAGGCAGTGGCTCACCAGCCTACACACCACCCACACCAGCCAGGTCGGGCCAGGGGGGCTCAGGGTAGGGTTGGGTAGGGTAAGGTAGGTGAGGGAGAGGCAGGGTAGGTCAGGTCAGGGCCCGGCAGGGAGGGGTGAAGTAGGGGGCTGCAGGGCGAGCTACAGAGGGGTGGGGCGGGAGTAGGGGCCACCTGCTCATCAGGCTGTTTGTGCACCTCCCAGCTGCTGGACTGCTGCCCTCTGCTGCCTCTTGCAAGCACACCTGAGTGACAGTGCTGCCCCTGCCCCTGTGCGCCCTGTCATGATGCCACCTGGATTTTTACGCTGATGCGCAGACCAGTGATGTGCAGTGCAACCCAGCACGCGATGAAGGCTAGCTGCCCATCACCACAATGAACCGCATGCCCAGCACCCACCAGCACCTATCAGCACAATGACCAATGTGCCTACAAGACTGAGGCCCACTGCCCTCGCCTAACTCAACCTCACACACACACACACACACTTCTGCAGTGGCTGCACCCCTCCCGGCAGCTGCCACCCTGCCCGGGCCCTGATGCCAGCAGCTGCGAGCCACCACCCCGGCCCTGGTCTCTGTCCTTAGTTTGCTGCTGCCTACCCCACGAGCCCCCTTGACTGGCTGCTGCTGCCCCTTGGAGGGGCTGGTGCGTGACCCAGCACCTCAGCAGAGCGAAGGCATCATAGCGGTCAGCAGCTGCGGGCCGTGCCGCCTGCCAGTCTGCCGCCAGGAGCAGGCCTGACTGCAGCAGCGCAGCCAGGCTGGTGGGCAGCAGCAGCAGCGAGGCCTGGCTCCGCCAAAGGTGCAGCAGCACCCCCTGTAGGCCAGGCAGGCAGGGCAGGCAGGGGGTGGACGGGCCAGGGCTCTGCAGCCGTGCTCTTGCTCCAGGGTCTGCCCAGATCGCCAGTGCAGCAGCAAGAGGAGGAGGGGCGTGCATGTTGTTGCATGGGAAGATGGGGGGCCCAGGGGGGGTGCATGGGCATCAGGCTGGGGAGCTTGGGCATCAGCCACAGAGTAGATAGCAGCAGCAGCAGCAGCAGCAGCAGCAGCAGCAGCAGCAGCAGCAGCAGCAGCAGCAGCAGCAGCAGCAGGTGGTCACCGGCGCCGTAGGTAGGTGCGCCAGGCCTGGCTCAGTGTGGCCTATGTGCCTATGTGTAGGGGTGCATGTCTATCAGCCCTGACCATGGACCACCAGCCCTCTGCAGCGGGTGATTACATGCAGCGCATGGTTTAGCCATGTGACTGAGTGTACAGCCCTCCTGCAGCCCTTGGCCTGAGCGATCAGCTGGGGTGAGGAGGCCAGCCTGGCGTCTGCCAGGGGTTGCAGCAGTCGGGTGGCGAGGTGCCTCCTAGGGCTTGAGGGCTAGCTGCAGCACTGGCGGATGCGGCAGGACTGGATACAAGAGGACATACTCAGCTAGGGGGAGGGCGAGGGTCAGGTTGGAGAGCCTGCCTGCTCTTTACCTGCTGCTGTTACATTGGGCGGTAGGCTACTGCAGTTGCTTGTACAGATTACATATGGCTGTGCCCAGGAGTGGCAGGGAAAGAGAATGGGAAAGAGGGAGAAGGGGGAGAGGGAGAGGGAACGCAACGGAGACGGAGGGTGCAGTCTTTCAACGCTGCGCGCAGCACCTACCACATGTAGCAGCCACGAGACGCCCGCCGCGGCATCCGCAAGTCCTGCTGCAGGTCCAGCGATGACAGCAAGTACACTCGCCACCGCACAAACGGTTGCAAATGTAGCCAATCGCAGAGCCTTTAACGCCCACAGTCCCAACTCAATTTGAGACGGCAGTAGAGTGCGGTGACCTGTCGCAATACTCAGGCATCCGAGCCCCAGCCCGGCGGCACCAATTGATAGTCCCGCGAGCATCGGCATGACACCGGCGGGCGGTGTACGTGCGGTGCAAACCAGCTGCCGCCGTAAGTCACGCTAGGACACTCAAACGCGCTATCACGAACTGGAAGTGACGGACACCCAATGTGCAGTTTGCGCAGCACACCGTAGTAGTAAGGGCCACGGCCCTGCTTTCAGCTCGATCCCGACATTTCCCCGACCAAGTTTGCTGGCAACTGAATGCCTCCCCTCCCTACCCTTTGGCTGGCATTGTCCAGTAGAGTCAGAGCGAGAACTTGACTGAGAACAAGCAATGGTGGCAGGCAATGTGGCCCCTGTCCGGTCCTCTCAGTGGCATTATGTTCCGGTCCTCTCAGTGGCATTATATTCCATTATCTGCTGACAATCGAATGCTCACCTAACCCCTTTCCCTCCCTATCACTATTATCCTGTTACTCAGTTAGCAGCTATTGGGAACAGTTGGTGACCACAACTCGACTGGATCAACAGTGGCGGCTGGGAGTCACACCTGCTGCTGGGTCGCGGGCTCATGCCAGTTGCAGGCAGATGGTCGATCATGGCAGTCCAAACGGCTTGTAGAGCAGCAGCCTGGGTTGCCATGCATTGTGACAGCAGTGCTGTAAGGCATCTCCAGCCCCACTACTCCGGCAGCTGCACCACCCTGGACCCATCATGCCCCGCTGCCTGCTGTTGGAGTGCCAGGCAAACAAAACTAGTTCAACATGGAACAACATGCTTGACTGTGGGTAATCTCACTCAGCTACTCCAAACAAGTTGAAGCAGCCTCGGTCGCACCCTTGATGGCTGCAAACCTTACACCAATGGCACCCTTCCTGGGGCTAATCCCCCTAGACCACTGGGCACCTCATCAAAACTAACAGCTTAATGCTTAGAAGGCTAACAACCTGTGTAAACTACTAGGGCCTACACATTGTTGCGGGCCCGGCCATCAATGCCCCGCCGCAACTCTGCAGCCTGGTGCAGCCTCTGCCTAGCCTTGGGCAGCCGGTCATTGACCCGCTTGTAGCCCTGCTGATACTCCTTGCCAACGGAGGGCAGAGCCTCCAGGCCCTTCCATTGGCACAGCTCCAGGGGGCGCTGCTTGCTCTCCCCGATGCGCTGGAAGTTGAGGCAGGGGGTGGTGTCCCGGTCCAGCCACCTGCCCCATGGGGGGGCTTGAGGTCGTGGGACTGGGACAGGTGGGGGCTGGGCAGGGGGCTGGTCCTGAGCAGGGGGAGGGGGCTGGGCTTGGGCAAGGGGAGGGGCAGGGGGGTCCTGGGCTGGGGGAGGGGGCTGGGCAGGGGCAGGGGCAGGGGGGTCCTGGGCTGGGGGAGGGGGCTGGGCAGGGGCAGGGGCAGGGGGGTCCTGGGCAGGGGGGTGCTGAGCTGGGGGAGGGGGAGGGGGGTTGGGCGGCACCTCATGGCACCACTTCAAGCCCCGCACAGCCTTAGCATGCCGCAGGCTCCAGGCTGGGCGCAACAGCCGCTGGTTGACCTGGCCTGCTGGGGGTACCCAATCTGCCGGCCTAGGCCGGTCATTTGGCAGGTGCAGCTCACAAGGCTGGCGGGCATGCACGGACGAGCTGACACGGGTGGTGCGGAACTCATCCACGATCACCAGCCGGTCAGGCCTGTCAAACGTGCTGGGCCTACTAGGCTGCTCCATCACCCTGCGAAACCCCTCCCGCACCGCCCCCGCCTTCCACCCACCCTGGCTGAAGTTGCCCGCTCCAAGGAACACCGCCACTCCCCTCTCTTGGTGGTAGTGCTGCCTGGACACCCACTTCATGCCATTTACTACCTGCAGGTCAGGTCAGGTCAGGTCAGGTCAGGTCAGGTCAGGTCAGGTCAGGTCAGGTCAGGTCAGGTCAGGTCAGGTCAGGTCAGGTCAGGTCAGGTCAGGTCAGGTCAGGTCAGGTCAGGTCAGGTCAGGTCAGGTCAGGTCAGGTCAGGTCAGGTCAGGTCAGGTCAGGTCAGGTCAGGTCAGGTCAGGTCAGGTCAGGTCAGGTCAGGTCAGGTCAGGTCAGGTCAGGTCAGGTCAGGTCAGGTCAGGTCAGGTCAGGTCAGGTCAGGTCAGGTCAGGTCAGGTCAGGTCAGGTCAGGTCAGGTCAGGTCAGGTCAGGTCAGGTCAGGTCAGGTCAGGTCAGGTCAGGTCAGGTCAGGTCAGGTCAGGTCAGGTCAGGTCAGGTCAGGTCAGGTCAGGTCAGGTCAGGTCAGGTCAGGTCAGGTCAGGTCAGGTCAGGTCAGGTCAGGTCAGGTCAGGTCAGGTCAGGTCAGGTCAGGTCAGGTCAGGTCAGGTCAGGTCAGGTCAGGTCAGGTCAGGTCAGGTCAGGTCAGGTCAGGTCAGGTCAGGTCAGGTCAGGTCAGGTCCTACCTTTTTGCAGAAGCCCTGGACCCTGGGTGCAGTCGCAGGGCTAAAGTAACGGATATGCATGTGTAGACTCACTCATGCCATTGCAGTACACGACCCCAGTTTGCTGTTGGAGTGGCAGGCTGACCCACCGCTGGCTGAAGCCTACACGCTGTCTTGGCTGGGGCAGCGATGGGCCACTTAGCATGGGGCTGGTGGCTGCTGCCATCAGGGGAGAGGGCCATGACTGACAAGCTGACAGCTGACAAGCTCACCACCTTCAGCTGGGAAAGCCGTAGCAGGCCGGCATGCAAGGCGAGCGGTATGTGGTCAATCTCTATGCCAGACCTGGGCACACCAAGCCTGCTTGCAAGCCCCTCCCAGTGATTGCGGATATATGCAGCAGAGGAGGAAAGACCTGAAAGGAAGCAGGAGCTGTACCAGGGCAGGTTCAGTGGGTTGGGGAGAGGGATGCTCACTCACTGTTATTCCTCCGGAGCATCTAACATGCTGATGCTGCAACAGTGCCAATCATTCGTCAGCCTGGTGCCACGGCAGCAACCTGCAGAGCACAAGCAGCGGCAGGGACTGTCGTCATTGACCCCAAGTATGCTGACAGTCATGTGTCCTCTGTGGGCGCAAGGCTGGTATCAATGACATGGACTCTAACCCCAACCTGGAGCTTGCCCCATCCTATCCATGGCGTACCAAGGCATAGGTGAATCCGCAGAGCACGTCAAGCAACAAGCCAAGGCAGAGTTAGAATGTGCTCCAGGTCGGCAAAAACGCAACCGATGCGATTCGAACGCACGCGGGAGAACCCAATGCCTTAGCAGGGCACCGCCTTAACCACTCGGCCACGGTTGCTGACAATTTTACTTGGATGTCTCACAACCTGAGAAGCCTGCATATTGCAGTACGACGTTACCTGCTGCATCGCTAATTCACTGCCTTGTCCCTACCCCATCCCTCCCTTGTCGACTACAGTATCCACAGCACTGAGTGACACTAGCAGCATCTGCAGCAGCCTATACCCAGGTGAGTACGCTGACATGAGATGCTATCATGAGAATGTCTCAGAGCTAGAAGGCATGCAGCCTGTGGCAAGGGTTGGAACAGAGCTATGAAGGCATGAGAGCAAAGGGCAGTGGTCTCAGAAAACCACTCATCCACGGTTGCTGACGACTCAACTATTGCTGCTATATGACTTTTGAGCTGTACATATATTCAACACCACATGCTGTCGTTATAGGTATTACTGTAACTGCATCACTGGCTGGCTGGACCTAGTCCATGTTCGAAAAGGTGTGATGCTAGGACTGAGACCTCAGCACTGTCTAATAGCTCTCTTGCCCCCCATAGTACTCACAGCACTGAGTGAAAATGGCAGGCAGGCAGGCAGGCAGGCAGGCAGGCAGGCAGGCAGGCAGGCAGGCAGGCAGGCAGGCAGGCAGGCAGGCAGGCAGGCAGGCAGGCAGGCAGGCAGGCAGGCAGGCAGGCAGGCAGGCAGGCAGGCAGGCAGGCAGGCAGGCAGGCAGGCAGGCAGGCAGGCAGGCAGGCAGGCAGGCAGGCAGGCAGGCAGGCAGGCAGGCAGGCAGGCAGGCAGGCAGGCAGGCAGGCAGGCAGGCAGGCAGGCAGGCAGGCAGGCAGGCAGGCAGGCAGGCAGGCAGGCAGGCAGGCAGGCAGGCAGGCAGGCAGGCAGGCAGGCAGGCAGGCAGGCAGGCAGGCAGGCAGGCAGGCAGGCAGGCAGGCAGGCAGGCAGGCAGGCAGGCAGGCAGGCAGGCAGGCAGGCAGGCAGGCAGGCAGGCAGGCAGGCAGGCAGGCAGGCAGGCAGGCAGGCAGGCAGGCAGGCAGGCAGGCAGGCAGGCAGGCAGGCAGGCAGGCAGGCAGGCAGGCAGGCAGGCAGGCAGGCAGGCAGGCAGGCAGGCAGGCAGGCAGGCAGGCAGGCAGGCAGGCAGGCAGGCAGGCAGGCAGGCAGGCAGGCAGGCAGGCAGGCAGGCAGGCAGGCAGGCAGGCAGGCAGGCAGGCAGGCAGGCAGGCAGGCAGGCAGGCAGGCAGGCAGGCAGGCAGGCAGGCAGGCAGGCAGGCAGGCAGGCAGGCAGGCAGGCAGGCAGGCAGGCAGGCAGGCAGGCAGGCAGGCAGGCAGGCAGGCAGGCAGGCAGGCAGGCAGGCAGGCAGGCAGGCAGGCAGGCAGGCAGGCAGGCAGGCAGGCAGGCAGGCAGGCAGGCAGGCAGGCAGGCAGGCAGGCAGGCAGGCAGGCAGGCAGGCAGGCAGGCAGGCAGGCAGGCAGGCAGGCAGGCAGGCAGGCAGGCAGGCAGGCAGGCAGGCAGGCAGGCAGGCAGGCAGGCAGGCAGGCAGGCAGGCAGGCAGGCAGGCAGGCAGGCAGGCAGGCAGGCAGGCAGGCAGGCAGGCAGGCAGGCAGGCAGGCAGGCAGGCAGGCAGGCAGGCAGGCAGGCAGGCAGGCAGGCAGGCAGGCAGGCAGGCAGGCAGGCAGGCAGGCAGGCAGGCAGGCAGGCAGGCAGGCAGGCAGGCAGGCAGGCAGGCAGGCAGGCAGGCAGGCAGGCAGGCAGGCAGGCAGGCAGGCAGGCAGGCAGGCAGGCAGGCAGGCAGGCAGGCAGGCAGGCAGGCAGGCAGGCAGGCAGGCAGGCAGGCAGGCAGGCAGGCAGGCAGGCAGGCAGGCAGGCAGGCAGGCAGGCAGGCAGGCAGGCAGGCAGGCAGGCAGGCAGGCAGGCAGGCAGGCAGGCAGGCAGGCAGGCAGGCAGGCAGGCAGGCAGGCAGGCAGGCAGGCAGGCAGGCAGGCAGGCAGGCAGGCAGGCAGGCAGGCAGGCAGGCAGGCAGGCAGGCAGGCAGGCAGGCAGGCAGGCAGGCAGGCAGGCAGGCAGGCAGGCAGGCAGGCAGGCAGGCAGGCAGGCAGGCAGGCAGGCAGGCAGGCAGGCAGGCAGGCAGGCAGGCAGGCAGGCAGGCAGGCAGGCAGGCAGGCAGGCAGGCAGGCAGGCAGGCAGGCAGGCAGGCAGGCAGGCAGGCAGGCAGGCAGGCAGGCAGGCAGGCAGGCAGGCAGGCAGGCAGGCAGGCAGGCAGGCAGGCAGGCAGGCAGGCAGGCAGGCAGGCAGGCAGGCAGGCAGGCAGGCAGGCAGGCAGGCAGGCAGGCAGGCAGGCAGGCAGGCAGGCAGGCAGGCAGGCAGGCAGGCAGGCAGGCAGGCAGGCAGGCAGGCAGGCAGGCAGGCAGGCAGGCAGGCAGGCAGGCAGGCAGGCAGGCAGGCAGGCAGGCAGGCAGGCAGGCAGGCAGGCAGGCAGGCAGGCAGGCAGGCAGGCAGGCAGGCAGGCAGGCAGGCAGGCAGGCAGGCAGGCAGGCAGGCAGGCAGGCAGGCAGGCAGGCAGGCAGGCAGGCAGGCAGGCAGGCAGGCAGGCAGGCAGGCAGGCAGGCAGGCAGGCAGGCAGGCAGGCAGGCAGGCAGGCAGGCAGGCAGGCAGGCAGGCAGGCAGGCAGGCAGGCAGGCAGGCAGGCAGGCAGGCAGGCAGGCAGGCAGGCAGGCAGGCAGGCAGGCAGGCAGGCAGGCAGGCAGGCAGGCAGGCAGGCAGGCAGGCAGGCAGGCAGGCAGGCAGGCAGGCAGGCAGGCAGGCAGGCAGGCAGGCAGGCAGGCAGGCAGGCAGGCAGGCAGGCAGGCAGGCAGGCAGGCAGGCAGGCAGGCAGGCAGGCAGGCAGGCAGGCAGGCAGGCAGGCAGGCAGGCAGGCAGGCAGGCAGGCAGGCAGGCAGGCAGGCAGGCAGGCAGGCAGGCAGGCAGGCAGGCAGGCAGGCAGGCAGGCAGGCAGGCAGGCAGGCAGGCAGGCAGGCAGGCAGGCAGGCAGGCAGGCAGGCAGGCAGGCAGGCAGGCAGGCAGGCAGGCAGGCAGGCAGGCAGGCAGGCAGGCAGGCAGGCAGGCAGGCAGGCAGGCAGGCAGGCAGGCAGGCAGGCAGGCAGGCAGGCAGGCAGGCAGGCAGGCAGGCAGGCAGGCAGGCAGGCAGGCAGGCAGGCAGGCAGGCAGGCAGGCAGGCAGGCAGGCAGGCAGGCAGGCAGGCAGGCAGGCAGGCAGGCAGGCAGGCAGGCAGGCAGGCAGGCAGGCAGGCAGGCAGGCAGGCAGGCAGGCAGGCAGGCAGGCAGGCAGGCAGGCAGGCAGGCAGGCAGGCAGGCAGGCAGGCAGGCAGGCAGGCAGGCAGGCAGGCAGGCAGGCAGGCAGGCAGGCAGGCAGGCAGGCAGGCAGGCAGGCAGGCAGGCAGGCAGGCAGGCAGGCAGGCAGGCAGGCAGGCAGGCAGGCAGGCAGGCAGGCAGGCAGGCAGGCAGGCAGGCAGGCAGGCAGGCAGGCAGGCAGGCAGGCAGGCAGGCAGGCAGGCAGGCAGGCAGGCAGGCAGGCAGGCAGGCAGGCAGGCAGGCAGGCAGGCAGGCAGGCAGGCAGGCAGGCAGGCAGGCAGGCAGGCAGGCAGGCAGGCAGGCAGGCAGGCAGGCAGGCAGGCAGGCAGGCAGGCAGGCAGGCAGGCAGGCAGGCAGGCAGGCAGGCAGGCAGGCAGGCAGGCAGGCAGGCAGGCAGGCAGGCAGGCAGGCAGGCAGGCAGGCAGGCAGGCAGGCAGGCAGGCAGGCAGGCAGGCAGGCAGGCAGGCAGGCAGGCAGGCAGGCAGGCAGGCAGGCAGGCAGGCAGGCAGGCAGGCAGGCAGGCAGGCAGGCAGGCAGGCAGGCAGGCAGGCAGGCAGGCAGGCAGGCAGGCAGGCAGGCAGGCAGGCAGGCAGGCAGGCAGGCAGGCAGGCAGGCAGGGCAGGCAGGCAGGCAGGCAGGCAGGCAGGCAGGCAGGCAGGCAGGCAGGCAGGCAGGCAGGCAGGCAGGCAGGCAGGCAGGCAGGCAGGCAGGCAGGCAGGCAGGCAGGCAGGCAGGCAGGCAGGCAGGCAGGCAGGCAGGCAGGCAGGCAGGCAGGCAGGCAGGCAGGCAGGCAGGCAGGCAGGCAGGCAGGCAGGCAGGCAGGCAGGCAGGCAGGCAGGCAGGCAGGCAGGCAGGCAGGCAGGCAGGCAGGCAGGCAGGCAGGCAGGCAGGCAGGCAGGCAGGCAGGCAGGCAGGCAGGCAGGCAGGCAGGCAGGCAGGCTTTCCATAAGGTCCCATGAGGCTATAGCTCAGGCACACACCCATCCTAATCCACCTACCGCGTCACCACTCGCAGCATGTCAAGCCGCCAAAACTCAGCCGCTTGCCAAGCCCAACCAGGTTATCAAGGCAGGGGCGATATTGCCATGCCAACCCAGTGCTAATTGGTTAGCAGCAGGTATAGTCAGAATGTGTGTGAATGGTCATCATCTTGCGAGTATGCAGTGAGTATGCAATTTGGTGCACAACACCTTAAATGCTCCCGCTAGGGGTAAGCAGAGTTACAACCAATAGCAGTGCCGTAACACATCTATATGCCAGCCAGCCATGAAACTTGTTAGCCATGTGCTCCTACTCTGCGTGCCAAGCATGTGCCCAAACCCCTCTTGTGGCAGCCATGTGTGCAGTTGTGTAGTCAGTATTTCATATGCTCCTACTCGGCCAACCATGTGTGCCACGCATGTGTGGCCATGTGCTCCTACTCTGCCAACCATGTTCTAATCCCCTCGTGCTAGCTTTCTCTACAACATCACCACCTCCTCCTCCTCCACCTCCAGGCATGCTTGTGACAGCACCACCTCCTCACCACCACCACCCCCTTCACTCCTGCATTGCTGTTCCCCCGGATGTATGCGATCTTCTTCGCACTATCCAGAGCTAATCGGTTGCAGGTCTTGGAGAAGATCTGGTACGGGACGGAAGGGGGATGCTGGGCGGGCTGGGCTGGCTGGGTTGGCTGGGCTGGCAGGTTGGGTGGGCTGGGTGGGGTGGGCTGGGCTGGGCTGGGCTGGGCTGGGCTGGGCTGGGCTGGGCTGGGCTGGGCTGGGCTGGGCTGGGCTGGGCTGGGCTGGGCTGGGCTGGGCTGGGCGGGGCTGGGCTGGGCTGGGCTGGGCTGGGCGGGGCTGGGCTGGGCGGGGCTGGGCTGGGCTGGGCTGGGCGGGGCGGGGCGGGGCGGGGCGGGGCGGGGCGGGGCGGGGCGGGGCGGGGCGGGGCGGGGCGGGGCGGGGCGGGGCGGGGCGGGGCGGGGCGGGGCGGGGCGGGGCGGGGCGGGGCGGGGCGGGGCGGGGCGGGGCGGGGCGGGGCGGGGCGGGGCGGGGCGGGGCGGGGCGGGGCGGGGCGGGGCGGGGCGGGGCGGGGCGGGGCGGGGCGGGGCGGGGCGGGGCGGGGCGGGGCGGGGCGGGGCGGGGCGGGGCGGGGCGGGGCGGGGCGGGGCGGGGCGGGGCGGGGCGGGGCGGGGCGGGGCGGGGCGGGGCGGGGCGGGGCGGGGCGGGGCGGGGCGGGGCGGGGCGGGGCGGGGCGGGGCGGGGCGGGGCGGGGCGGGGCGGGGCGGCACTGACCTGACCCAGCTTGCGTGCCAGGCTGAATGCCTGCACCTGCTCCAGGTCCTTGCTGTGGCTGTGCCCAGCAGCCCCCAGGCCGCAATCTCACCCTCCACACATTCCCTTAGGGGCCCGGGCCGGCAGCACGACCAGCTTGGCAGCAGAGGGATGAATGACATTGGTGGATTAGCTAGTTGTTGCTAGTAATGTAGGAGAGCTGAGGCAGTTCAATGGGTTTGAGAGGAGGGAACCACTCACTACTTTGTATATGAAGCATTCATGCTCCAACAGCCGACTGCAAGGCTAAAGCAATAGCTGGGGCCACACAAGGCGAGTGCTGACCGCACGCCAGCCTGGTGCCACGGCAGCAACCTGCAGAGCACAAGCAGCGGCAGGGACTGTCGTCATTGACCCTAAGTATGCTGACAGTCATGTGCCCTCTGTGGGCGCAAGGCTGGTATTAATGACATGGACTCTAACCCCAACCTGGAGCTTGCCCCATCCTATCCATGGCGTACCAAGGCATAGGTGAATCCGCAGAGCACGTCAAGCAACAAGCCAAGGCAGAGTTAGAATGTGCTCCTAGTCGGCAAAAACGCAACCGATGCGATTCGAACGCACGCGGGAGAACCCAATGCCTTAGCAGGGCACCGCCTTAACCACTCGGCCACGGTTGCTGACAATCTTATTGATAAAGCTGGATGCAAAATTTGCATCACAACACTGCTGTATATGCAAAATGGTTATGTCAACCGCTGCTGCTTGGATCTGGTTCATACACACGCGGTATTTTCATGTACAAGTGGTCAGCTGGTCCATGTATGTCTGAAACAATCTGGTTCCTCTCTTGCTCCCTACGGTATCCATAGCACTGAGTGACACCAGAGACGATTGCAGAAGCCTACACCCAGGTGGGTGACATGGGATGCTATGACATGACCATTGGGGGTAGAGGCAACACCGTTGTAAGCAGTGTGGTGAGATGCAGAGGTCCATGCAGTTCATACCTTGTGCAACTCATTGCATGTGCACACCACTTTGCGCTCTGCAAGCAACATGTAGACCAGACGTTACTGTAGGACACATTTTGCCAGTGTGATGAAGCACAACCGTCGAATGTACACGTTGCGCATGTTGTGCAGTGCCTCATCTTGCCCATACAGTATGCCCTCCATCAGCAAGGTACAGGACAGAGTGATGTTCAGGTAGCTGACACATTATGTTTGGTGGTATGATGTCCAGCTGCACCGCATTGCATTTTGCACTCGTATGCAGGATCACACTACCACTGCTCATGCTTTCTGAACTGCCACATGACTCGTTATAAGAAAGGAGCACATTCTCTGCACTGAGCAGCGGACACATGCGGCGGACACAGCATGAGCAGCATGGGAGCTTTTGCAACCTCCTGCCCCACTCCATGCAACCTAGGTTTTGGGAGCAGGGGTGGGAGCGGTCTGGGCAGCCATCCTGGCAGACACAGTGAGCACAATCGGACAGTGAGCAACAAAATGAGCACATGGCTAGTGCTGCAGTGCATCTAGCACTAGCACTCTAAGCTCAGCAACCTCTGCATGGCCCAAAACAAAACCCACACCAAGGTTTTGGTCAACAAGGCCTTGGTAGCGCCGACCCTGCTCTATGCAGCTGTTGTGTTGAGGGCTCCGCACCAGCAATTGCAGCAGATGAATGTGTACGACGTGCTTTGTCTCCTATGCGTAAACCCTAGCCGTGATATGACCAGTAGCAGGGCATTGCGTGAGGGCAGCCAACACTGGAGTACAGCCAGGAGTGTGACTTGCCAGCCAGTCAGCCTTCCAGCAGGTAACTAGCTCCATGTCCCTCTGCTAGAAACCAGATGTTGCTGGCCCACCACCAACAGCTTGTCGGTGCCCTAGCTCGTGCTCTGGGCTCACCTGGGGCAGGTCCTGGGATGCCAGGCTCCCTAGGTGGCAGGCAGTGAACAGCGCGCTGCTGGCCAGCACTGCGCCCCAGGCAGGCAGCCACCTGCAGGCGGGAGGCAACAGACAAGTGGGTGGGTGGGCAGCTGTGAAGCCAGGCTGACATAGTGTCTACAAATGCATACTTTGCCCGCTGAAGGTAAGAGTAGTGCAGTCTGTAGTGTGGCGACTGAAACGTCGAGGGATGGTTGTGTAAGGAGGTCGTTAAGACGTGCAAACTCTTGTCAAGGACTGGCCATTCACAAAGGCCATCCACCCTGACCCTAGACTGCAAACCCTGACCAGCCCAACCTGCTCAACCTGGAGTGTTATTGGGCGGGGCCACACGGGTCAACGGCGGGCAAAAAGTGCAAGAAAAGTGTCACCCAGCGGACCCAGTGCACCCAGTGCACGTCAAAGCTACGGCGGTTCCCGGGCGCGACAAGGACAAGAAGAGGAGAAGTTATACAAGAAGATGGGCATGTGCACCACTAGTCTTGGGTGCTGTGGTGGGATGTAAGGAAGTGGATGTTTGGGGAGGTGGGGGATGACATGACCTGCGAGACAAGGCCTCCATGCAGGCTTCAAGCCTAGCTGGCATTCGTTAGTTTAATGTTTATCATGACCTTCAGCCGGGACATGACAGATCGAGTCATCGCTCCATGTATTGCAGCAAGGCTCGTGTTGCCCTCTAAAGCAAGACCTGGTGTACAGGGAAGCATGCGGCCAACACATGTCAATACACAAAACCTTGCTTTGCTTTGTGCATGCTGATGACATGCTGATGATTGCTGAAAGCCATCCACATGCACGCACGTTCACCATGTCAGGACGAGTTTGCGAGGACCAGGTGGCAAAAGAAGAGGTCGGTGCCGACACTTGGGGTACCCACAGGCAGCAGTCGAGCATGAAGCAGGAGAGTGCCAGCGAGGAGGTTAGCAAAGGGGACAGCAGCCTCTGGAAGTGAAACCACCTCAACACATACCCTATCCCCCATGCATTGCTATCCCCCATGCAGCGAGGGGTCCTGGGTAGGGGGGTGCACTTGTGAACCCCTGGAACATCATCCATGCTTCCACAGCCGACAGGGCAGCCACGTCCCCAACGCTTGTAACAGGTGGCATATGAGGACGCAAGGGCAGAAAGGTTGTTCATGACTAGCATACCCGCCCACATCTGTCCTTGCGAACATACACAAAGAGTTGCCAAATTCCAGCCACCCCATTTCACGTATTCTCTTGTATCTTCACTGAAAGCCCCATTCTAGGCAATTAGGCAACTCTCTGTGTACGTCCGCTTTTGTCCCTGCTGGCTTGGGCATGTTGCCTGCATATGGCTGGGCTGTTGATTATGTGCTAACTTTGTTTGCCTTTTCCTTATATTTAGCCGGTTGGCAGCCTGAACCATGAAGGGGTCTATCTCTCAATTGGGAACATTTGCGTCAACCTGGCTCAATACTACGACCTCTCAAATGTACGAGTCACCCTTTACCAGCTGAGCCACTCACCACGTGACGGGGCAGGATCATACTGCCGGCTTGTTTGGTGTTGTGTATAAAGGAAGAGAGCCAGGGCAGGTTCTATGAGTTTGAGAGAGGGCTGATCACTCGCCTTTTTTTCTCCGAAGCATTTAACATGCTGATGCTGCAACAGTGCCAATCACTCGTCAGCCTGGTGCCACGGCAGCAACCTGCAGAGCACAAGCAGCGGCAGGGACTGTCGTCATTGACCCTAAGTATGCTGACAGTCATGTGTCCTCTGTGGGCGCAAGGCTGGTATCAATGACATGGACTCTAACCCCAACCTGGAGCTTGCCCCATCCTATCCATGGCGTACCAAGGCGTAGGTGAACCCGCAGAGCACGCCAGGCAACAAACCAAGGCAGAATTAGAATGTGCAGCAGATGCAAAAACGCAACCGATGCGATTCGAACGCACGCGGGAGAACCCAATGCCTTAGCAGGGCACCGCCTTAACCACTCGGCCACGGTTGCTGACAATTTTACTTGGATGTCTCACAACCTGAGAAGCCTGCATATTGCAGTACGACGTTACCTGCTGCATCGCTAATTCACTGCCTTGTCCCTACCCCATCCCTCCCTTGTCGACTACAGTATCCACAGCACTGAGTGACACTAGCAGCATTTGCAGCAGCCTATACCCAGGTGAGTACGCTGACATGAGATGCTATCATGAGAATGTCTCAGAGCTAGAAGGCATGCAGCCTGTGGCAAGGGTTGGAACAGAGCTATGAAGGCATGAGAGCAAAGGGCAGTGGTCTCAGAAACTCAAACCACAGCTAAGGACTACAGCACACCCCTCTTTAACGAGGTGACAGCAGCCTTAGGCACCTGGCCACTGCTGTGCCCCAGGTATACCTATGATCATATCTGCTTCACCATCTTTGCGGACTTTTCAGCCCACCTAATGGTTAGTTATGCAGATCACCAGCCAGGGTAACATGTACTAGGTCAGCCCTGCTTTAAGTAGCTCTGACAATGGGCATGACCCTGAGATGTATGACTGTGCAAACTTTACTCCATCCATTGCAAATTGCTGAAGTGGGAAGCAATGACCAGCCAGCTTCTCTCCAGCCATGGTGACAACCAGAAGCGTTGCTTCAGCCAGTAATGTGCATGTGTCATCTGTGTGGCTGCTGCTTGCAACAGAGGTTGGGGGCTGGGGTTGGCAGGCAGCAGGGTCGCGCTGGGCAGGCTCGCCATGACCGTAGGTTCTGCCTGCTGTGCATCCTTGTTGACTGGGTGCACCTCAGCCTGGCAGGGCAGCCCAGCTTCCGAGGCGCTCTTTCCAAGATCAACCCGTGGAGGATGTGGAACTTAGCAAGTCTGGTGAAAGTCAGCTGGAGTGCGCAGTGTGGGGCAATGTGGTAGTGGACAGACTACAATAACCCAGTCCCAGGCAGCACGGGTCTAACGACTATGCTGTGTGAGCGAGCATGGCAGGAGGACCTGAGGCTGTTACGGCAGCTGCTGGGAATGTAGTCAGGGCAGGGCCTGGCTGCGAAGCAGGTGTCACTGTCCATGTGCCCTTGCCGCTCTGCAGGAGCAATGGGCGGACGCCACCCTCAACCCACCCCGCCCACCCAGCAGACCGCAACCCTCCCACCTGCCCCGGGCACTGCACCTTGGAACCCAATGTGAAGGCCTGGACCAGGTTCCTGGGATGTCAGTACCTGAGGCTGTCAATAACCCTCTGGCAGCTGAGCCCACTCAGCCCACCAAGGGCGCAAGCCAATGTATGGACAAAGTGGCTAAGGCAAGGCAAGGCAAGGCAAGGCAAAGCTGCCAAGACCAAGCTGGCACCACAGCTAGGCAGCTGGGCAGACAGGGTCACCAATGCAGCATGAAACATGCAGTGCATCAGGGAGGCCAAGTGGCGCCCACTGGAGTTGTGCTGGTGGCCAAACCAGCTGAAGCTGCCGTACAAGTGCAAGGATTACCACGGCCTGGGCTACAAAGCGAATGCAAGGTCCAACAGCAGCAGCAGCAGCAGCCTGCGGCACAGTAATGTGTGCCATGTTGAAACTGTGTCAGCCTACATTAGTGCATGTGTGTCACATTAAACTGGCTAGTCGCCCCGCATGGGGTCAGGCAGCAGTGCAGGGGTATGGCTCCCGCAGGCGCATGGACACTACACATTTGGGGGGTGTCAATTACCCACCTCAACAACCCACCTTCACAACCCACCCATAAGAACCTGAACACACATTATCACACATGATACAATGATTATCAAAACCCTCATCAACAACATTCTAGGAAGGGTTAGGGTTAGGGCCCTAGGGTTAGGTTGGCTTGGCAGGGCACTGATGCAGATCAGCCAAGGCAATGAGGTCACGAGGGATTGCATTTTTCAGGTCAACACCAACCACGGCTTCAAGGCTCCCTGAGTCGTGGTACTCAGGCCAGCCCCCCCTCCATGATGACCCACTCACATCCCATTACTGGCAGGCGTGTGATAGTGAATGAGTTCCACACCACCCGTGTCAGCTCAACTGTGCATGCCCCCCACCCTCGTGAGCTGCGCCTGCCCCAGCCCAGGCCTGCAGACTGGGTGGCCCCAGCAGGGGGGTGATCCTGGGGACGAGATCCAGCAGTTGCTCTGCGCCCAGCTTGGAGCCTAAGGCATGGCTGGCGAGTGCAGGGCTAGACGTCGTGCCTAGTGGCGCCAGCTCACCGACCTCCCCCTGCCCAGGACTCTGCTGGCGAGGCCACAGCCCTGTCCCTTGGCCTGTTTCTTGTTCCTTTCCCCCCTGCCCAGGACCCCCTGCTGCACCTGGCCCAGGGCCGTCACCCCAAGGCAGGTGGCTAGACACGGACACCAACCCATGCATTTGCTTCTAGCGCATTGGGAAGTGCGTGCAGCTTCCCTGGCTTATTTGGCATTGGGAGGTCCTACAAGGCGCTGCCTGCCCTAGGGCTGCAGGCAGACCCTACCATCAGCGCATCGAGCTGGTCAATCACTGGCTGCAAGCAGGTCAATGACCGGCTGACCAAGGCTAGGCAGAAGCTGCCAGGCTGCAGAGTACTGCCGGGGATTGACAGCATTGACTAGCCCAAGCCTTCCATCCATCGAGCTTCAGTCAGTTCTTGATGCTTTTTTCGTTTTGATATGGAGCCGTGGTAAGGAACTGAGCATGCCACCAAGGATGGGGTATAAAGCTGCCAAGGGTGCCTTGATGAAGCTGTAGTAGTGGAGGGAGGTTCCCCACAAGCCAACACCCTCACAGGAGATGTCGTGTGTGGAAAGGAGTGTCGGTCAATGGGCTTCTACAAGTAGGTGGTCAACAAGCACGACCACTGAGCAAAGGGCTAGCTGTGCGTCATACATTATGGCTGGGCAGGCTGGGCACGCCAAGGCGCACCCGCACTGCCACTGGAGGCCAGCAAGGCGCATACTGCACAAGAGACTACTGTTGGGTTGTTGCAAGTGTGGCACATTGGAGCGGCACTGCGCAGCAGTCTTGCAGTGATACAGGTCCCTTGCCAGACCTTGAAGCTTTGTGAAGCCATGAGTGCTTGCAGATTGAGGGGCAATGCACGACATGACAGTTCATGACAGTTGCCGGTAGGCTGAGAACCAAACACAGCTTCCAGCTATGCAGCTACTCGACCCACCCACTGCTACAGTGAGTGAAGGTTGAGGTGCGCATTAAGGCGGGCTGTGTACCTTGCTGGCTTAGCTGGTTGTTGCTATTTATGTAGGAGAGCTGGGGCAGTTCAATGGGTTTGAGAGGAGGGAACCACTCACTACTTTGTATACGAAGCATCCAACAGCAGACTCCAGCAGACTCCAACTCCAACAGCAGACTGCAAGGCCAAAGCAATAGCTGGGGCCACACAAGGCGAGTGCCGACCGCACGTCAGCCTGGTGCCACGGCAGCAACCTGCAGAGCACAAGCAGCGGCAGGGACTGTCGTCATTGACCCAAATAATGCTGTCATGTGCCCTCTGTGGGCGCAAGGCTGGTATTGACGACATGGACGCTAACCCCAACCTGCAGCTTGCCCCATACTATCCATGGCGTAGCAAGGCATAGGTGAACCCGCAGAGCACGTCAAGCAACAAGCCAAGGCAGAATTAGAATGTGCAGCAGAAACAAAAACGCAACCGATGCGATTCGAACGCACGCGGGAGAACCCAATGCCTTAGCAGGGCACCGCCTTAACCACTCGGCCACGGTTGCTGACAACCTCACTAATGATGCTGGATGATTCTAATGCTCTGCAAAGGGGTTTTTGACTACTCTCAAATGTCCCATCATGAGCTGGACCCTGTCCATATGCGTGCAAGTGTACAAATGCGTACAAGTCAACCCTGTCCATATGCGTACAAGTGCGCAGTTAGTCCATGTAACTTTAAGATAACCTAGTTCCTTTCTTGCTCCCTTCAGTTTCCATAGCACTGAGTGATACCAGAAACGATTGCAGAAGCCTACACCCAGGTGGGACATGGGATGCTATGACATGATTATTGGGGGTGCAGGTAACATATACAATGTACACATGCATTTATAAGAATGGGATGCAGTTGCAAGCCTGTAGTTGCACAATCGCTCCATGAAGGATTACATGTGACATTGCTGAACCGGGCCACCATGCTTTACTGCCACCACCACCCCTACCATATTGACGGCAAATGTGTACACCCACAAACCTTGGGATAGCCCAGCTGGCGATGACGTACTCCACTAGGCCTGTTCACCTGTTCGGTTGAGCAGCAAGCCAGTTTCAACGCTGCAACACAGCACTACCTACCAATACAGCTCCACCACACTCACCTTCCAAACACACTCCCAGGCAACACTACCAACTCTCCATTGCGAACTGATTATAGGCATGGGTGTTGTTCACGCGGGTCTGCACAGCCACATGTATGTCACACCGCATTAACGTGCCACAAGCATAGCATGGCAATGTGACTATTGACATGCAGTGTAAGCAATGCGCAGCAAAAGACAGGGCAGCATAACTTCAATTTATCCGGATCTAAACGTTTTTTGCCCATGTTTTAGAAGGCTGTAACAAAGGCAACCGACCCCCAATTATGTTCCAAGCGTCAATTACAGCAAAAAGTGCGGCTGCGCCGCATAAACTGCAAGGAACAGCGAAGCTTTCGCGTGGAGGGGGTGCGGTGACGCTTGAAGAGGCCTTCCGCGCTCTTGTAATTGGAAACCCGGTCGGCTGGCTGCAGTTCTGCCCCTGAGATCGCGCAGTCACACCGGTCATAGCGACCACTGCGTCGTGTGCATCGCCGCTGTGTAGCACTGCTATGCTGGCCTTGTAAATTGAAGTTATACAAGTTAACTGCAACGCCTCAGCTTTTCCGGGTTTGTAAACGACCTCGGCCTCGCAGTTCCTCGTGAACGCTCTCGACCTCCGCCAGGGGCCTCCGGCCCCTGGCGTCGGTCTCGGGCGTTCACTCGGAACTGCTTCGGCCTCGGTCGTTTACAAACCCGGAAAAGCTTCGTCATTGCAGTTATCCTCCTCATAATATGGTGGTAGCTAAAGCATTGTGTTTAGTAATATGGTGTTCAGCTGCAACGCATTGCATTTTCCACCAACATGCATGACCGCACTAGCACTCCTCATGGAATCTGAACTGCAGCACTGCTTGCTGTAAGAGAGGAACACACTCTCTGGGGCAGCGGAAACAACAGCTGACACAATGAGACCAGCAACCATCACCCTCCTTGACAAGAACTCCATATGGCTAGTTTTGCGCACGATATTGGTTGGATACAAAACAAGGTTTTCGGTGCATTTACTTGATAGACCTGCTGGCTTGACCTGCTGGCCCTAAAGGCTATGTAGACATGTCTGCATGGGCCATGGCTGCCTCATGTCGCCAGCGAATGGATGATTGTCACTCCATGGATGTCACCCCAGTTGCTGTAAAGAAGCCACCGCCCGTCTCAATGCGTGCGTGCCAAGCAGCTGGTGGTGTTCTTTGGTGCAGCTAGCGTTGGCACTGGGGGAGGGCGGGGTGTTGACCAGTGCTGGGCGATTCGCCAAAGACGTATTACTAAGTGTAATAAAAAACATCAAAACAATAGTTTTTTATTACTTACTATATACAATAGTTAATTTATTAATCGTTTATTAAATACAAACCAAAAGAAATCGCAAAAACCGCCAATTAACTCTATACAATTACAGCATACTCCCTTGTAGGACCTGGATGCAATACATCCCACATAGCCCCACACCCCAGCCCTAGTGGGTCAGCATGCAACAGGCTGGGCTGTAGCTCAAGACCCTAGCCCTAGTGGGTCAGCATGCAACAGGCTGGGCTGTAGCCCTAGACCCTGTGCCCTAGTGGGTCAGCATGCAACAAGGCTGGGCTGTAGCCCCACACCCTAGCCCTAGTGGGTCAGCATGCAACAGGCTGGGCTGTAGCCCTAGACCCTGTGCCCTAGTGGGTCAGCATGCAACAGGGCTGGGCTGTAGCCCTAGACCCTGTGCCCTAGTGGGTCAGCATGCAACAGGGCTGGGCTGTAGCCCCACACCCTAGCCCTAGTGGGTCAGCATGCAACAGGCTGGGCTGTAGCCCTAGACCCTGTGCCCTAGTGGGTCAGCATGCAACAGGGCTGGGCTGTAGCCCCACACCCTAGCCCTAGTGGGTCAGCATGCAACAGGCTGGGCTGTAGCCCTAGACCCTGTGCCCTAGGTAACGGCCCCTGGCAGATGCCCCAGCCATCCAGTAATCAATGGCCTCTTTGTAGGGGAACGTCTTGAGGGTGAAGGTCTTGTCAAGGTACACACGCAAAGTGCTGGACAGGTTGGCACTGAGGCTGTTGCGCCTCTCGTCCTTGATGAAATTCATGGCAGAAAAGGAGCGCTCCTCCTCCACTGAGCCTGGGACTGTCACAATTAGCAGTGTGGCTGCCTTGCAGAACTCGCTGAGCTGTAATAAGTAATAAGCGGAGTACCAGACGCTTTGGGGTTTGCGGAAGATGGGATACATTGTTGGGGGATAAGTAATAAGCGGATTACCAGACGGGCGGTGGAGCTATTACCGATGTAATATAGTTCATTAATTTTGAGGACGGTTTTTTCGAGTTATTACCGTTTTTTGCGCTGGATTATTACCGACTTATTACATTATTACCCAATCGCCCAGCACTGGTGTTGACGCGGTGTTGCGGGCCTGCTGCAAGGTCTGGCCCAGGGGGACAGACCAGCGGCGGAGCAGGGTGGTGTTTGAGGTTGAGCACCGCACCACCTGGGTCAGCTCAGCAGTGAATGGCCAGCAGCCCTGTGAGGAGGAGCTGGACCATGAGCAGCCCACCAGGCGTGTAGAGACTTGAAGCCCCCAGCAGGGCAGGTGGACCTCCGCCTGCTATGCCCAGCATGGAGCCAGCTGAGTGACCGGCCAGTGCGGGCCATGATGTGGTGCCCAGTAGTGGCTCCCCGCAAGCCCCCACAGGCCCACGCAGCAGCCAGGCAGCCACACAGCCAGCAGCCTCGGTGCCAGGGCCCAGCACTCCCACGCCAGCCAAGCGCAGCAAGCGCACCGAGGCTGAGCAGGCAGCTGAGCCCAGCCAGCCCACCAAGGGCAAAGGCAAAGCCCAGGGCAAGGCTGCCAAAGCCAAGCCAACACCACAGCCAGGCAGGTGGCTGGACAGGGACTGCAATGCAGCGCTGAACATGCAGCGCATTGGGGAGAGCAGGTGGCGCCCATTGGAGTTGTGCTTCTGGCCGGAGCAGGGGAAGCTGCCAGCCAAGGGCAAGGAGTACCCAGGCCTGGGCTACAAGCGGCTGCGAGACAAGCCACCCAAGGCCCAGCAACAGCAGCCTGCTGTGGCACAGTAGTGTGTGCCGCCTCTCAAGCTGACATGAGCTCACAATCAGCGCATGTTTTTCAAGCCAACTCTACACAATAGCCCTAACAGGTCAGGCAATAGTGTAGGTGGTAGGCACTCATGCACCATGTCCATGTGCATTGGGTATACTCCACACAGCCCATTAACACCGGTATGAGTCGGGCCAGTATTGGTTACTAGTACATGCTGCTAGTGGCCACTACTGGTCTGGCTCAAATGGAGGCCCTAGTGAGGGACAAGGGGGCTGATAATGGATAAAGTGTGGGGTTCAGATGTGGTTTGCAGCGTACTGTGTGCCTTCCCAGCTTCACGTACTTTTGACACTTCTGTTCGAGGAGTGCCAGAGCAGATTCAGTGGGTTTGAGAGGAGGGAAAACTCTATGCTCACCTCAGCTTTACTCGATGCTCAACTTATGATGTTGCGCCAGCGGCCTGTGAGGCCGAAGCAATATCCTCTCTTCAGCCTGGTGCCCCAGCGGTAGCCTGCAGAAAGAGTAACAGCATTTGCTGCCATTGATCCCATCGATGATGATGGTCATCTTCCCAGCATAGACGTAAGGTTGATGATGAGCAAGCATTAAGCTTTAACATTACCTCATTTCTACTGATAGCTACTACCCTTTTCGCATTGGCGAGGCTACCGGTCAACGGAATCTTCCGAACCTCTCGCGACTGCCTCGGTCCATTCACGTTCTGACCCCGCAGTAAATTGTTTCAGCTTTCTCTTGTATTCTTGGCAAGCCCGCAGCCCTGGAGAGCGTGGTTTTTTCATAGTTTGAACGGTGTGAAGGGGCTTATTGGGGTGTAATGCATTCTTTCGTGAACGCACTTTTCCAAAATAATCCATTTCTCCTGGGTCCACCCGCAGCCAGGTCGGGGCCACGCGGAGCCCGGTCACGCACAGCAACCTGCGATACTCCTTGTCAGGCCAGTGCGGCTCCATGACGTGCTCGTAAAAGCATCCCATCCTGAGACGAGTGTGCCAGTCGCGCCTGCGAACATTTCACGAACATGTCGCGTGTTGTTGGGTGGCTCTTGAGTGCGGATGTATCACGCTGCTCCACGCGCAATGCACGAGGCTGCTTAAATCACCAAGCTATTGGCATCAGCATGGGCATGTGGGGGGGGGGCTGTCCAGGGTGTGTATAACATGTATGCTGCCATTGCCAACAAGCTGGAGGGCAGGAAGTGAGCGACATGCCATCAGTCTGTGGATCAGCTGTTGATTGTGACTGGCTTGTTTGCATGGTTAACATGGATTGGTTGACAACGATAACGTGGAAGGAGCTCTATGGAAGGGGACAAGTCTAGTTAAACTGCGGAACCGCGTTGGAGAAGACGCTTGTTCCTGTTGCTTACATATGGCAGAAGAGGAAACACATGTAAGGGGCTGTCTATGCACTGCCTTGCAGCCATACTGCTGCCACTCCCTAGCCCCTAGCACCACAGCTGCTCCTGCCCAGCACCACAGCTGCTCCTGCCTAGCACCACAACTGCTCCTGCACAGCACCAGAGCTGCTCCTGCCTGGCACCACAGCTGCTCCTGCCTGGCACCACAGCTGCTCCTGCCCAGCACCACAGCTGCTCCTGCCTGGCACCACAGTTGCTCCTACCCAGCCCCACAGCTGCTCCTGCCTGGCACCACAGCTGCTTCTACCCAGCCCCACAGCTGCTCCTGCCTGGCACCACAACGGCTCCTCTCCGTAGCACAGCTGCTCCTGCCTAGCATCACAGCTGCTCCTCTCTTTCGCACAGCTGCTCTGTAGCACAGCTGCTCCTCTCTATAGCTCTATAGCTCCTCTCTATAGCTCCTTTTTGTAGCTCCGTGCCAAGTAGTCAGTCAGCGCTGCTGCACCTCAGCTTTTCGTCGACCTCACCTGCCGCTTGGCCCACGCCTCTAGCCCGCAGCGTGCGGTTCCCGTGGCTTTCTGCTTTCACTCTGCCAGGCCGAAACCGCACTTTCTTGCCAGGCCGAAACCGTGGGCCCGCGGTTAGCTCCTCGTCATCGCTATCATAGCATACCATAGCAGCCCAGCCAACCGCAAAACCCCATTTGGCGTGGCTGAGGCCAGTTAGCAACTAACGGTACGAGCGGGACGTGCGGGAACGACTGTGGCACCAATCGACCGGGAGGAATCTTATTTAATTCAAATAAATACATTTCGCCGCGCCAGTGCGAAAAGGGTATCCATTGGGTCAAGTGTCACTGGTGTTAATTGTAACACCAGTATGAGTCGGGCCAGTATTGGTCACTAGTATATGCTGCTAGTGGCCACTACTGGTCCGCCTCAAATGGAGGCCCTAGTGAGGGACAAGGGGGCGGGTGTTGAATGTATAGCCTTACGGAGTCAAGTACCTTACTCATCGGCATCTTCTTTGTGTCCGCCGAGCTGTATCAGTTGCGGCTGCTATCTGGTGGCGTGCTGCTCACATCGCTTGGCTAATCAAGCAGCAGACGCACCAGACCGGTTCGTTAGGTGCTTGCTGGGTCAACTATTGTTTGCCGTAGGTGGTTGTGAAAAACATGGTATTCTGGTTTGTTTAGGTCCTTACCGCAGCTGAAGGGGGCGATGAACGAAAGTGCTCTTGAGGCTTACGTGCAAGAGGGGTCGACCTCAACTCGAAGCAATTTGCTTAGTCACGGCCCGCCCTTGCCGCCAAGCGTGCCGAAGAGTATGTCGAGGACTGAATACCCTGTCCGCGTACTAGCGCGCTTGTGCAGTACATGCACTCGCCAGGCCACACCAGGTGCTAACAGGCGCTTGTCGCACAAGCCTCGTCACAGGCTTGGTAAAGCTGCAGTATCGCTAATCCTCATATCTAATGCGGCTGCAGAATTTACAAGTCTAGGCACCCAGACGATCCAAAGCCCTGCAACATGTGTAGCCAGCAGTACGCCCAGCGCATCACTACTTTCCAGCAGCAGTACGCTCAGCAGCAGCCCCAAAGGCTGTGGTTCTACACCTACGCTCTCTACTGGCACGGCGACTCAAGTAAAGCCGGCACCAGCCTCCACCTGCCACCCTAACCTGCAGCTGCTGTGCAGCCAGGCAGCCCGCTGTGCAGCCCTGCCTCCTGGCTCCCCAGCGCTGCCCTCCTGCCACCCCTCCCTGCGGCCACCTCCCTCCCCAACCCAGCGGCACAGACGTGTGCCACCCAGGGAGACAGCTGCGCCTCAAGCTGGGTTGTCAGCAGAGTCCAGCTCAATTGGCCATTGTCCGAGCTCTATGAACTTCTGTCCCAACCCCTCACCCAAAGGACACAGCCACAGCACAGCATCAAGAGGCAAGCCCACTTTGCAAGCCTCCCACTCCAGCCGCCAACAGCTCCCGCCCACCCTCCCTCCCTCACACCACTCGATGCACACAATGGACGCGGAGTACATGCTGGGCGCTGAGTTCGAGGCCTGGTCACTCCAACAGGCTCGACCTTCACTCTTCACCCCAACCTCAATCTTCAGGCCATCCTCCACTCAAGGCCCAGCTGCCCCTTCCATTGCTGGGCTTTGGGTGAAGCAGGCGGCACAGCAGCTGCGGGCCTCGCTGCGCCCCCTCACCCAGTTTGTGCGGCGCTGGCAGCTGTTGGAGCCGGCAGCCTTCACCCCCAGCCTTGCCCGCCACGTCACCTGGAGCCGGACCACCACCGCCATCCTCGCCACAGCTGCTGTGACAGAGCTGGTCGTGCTGCCGGCCTGGGCCCCTGGGGGCATGTGTGGAGGCAGCCTGCTGGCTGAGGGTGCGGCCTGGGGGCTGCTGGGCACAGCCACGGACCTGGGCAGCCTGCTGGCAGGCAGCAAGGACCTGGAGCAGGTGCAGGCATTCAGCCTGGCACGCAAGCTGGGTCAGGTCAGTGCAGGGCTGCAAAGGGTGCTGTCAGGGCGTTGCAAGGGGCGAACAGGGCTGAGGGACTCCATGAAAGATGGGGCAGGCCTGAGCCTTCCACCATGCCCAGGCCATGCACTTGATGCTTGCTGGCCACACTTTAGTTTGGTGTATCTCACTCCAGACAGTGTCATGTCACACTGCCCTCACACTAGCCTGACAGAGGAGACATGTCATTGAGGTTGGCAAGGTAGTGATAGTTGACACGCATGCTCACATGCTGGCTGTGCTCTGCCTGCCAACCAGCATGCTATATCCATGGCCATGCATTGCTTTTGCCGATACACTGTGCACACCAGTCTATGACCACACATAACTGATGTATGCAAGGGTGGTTGCATGCAAGCAGTCAGAGGTCAATGGTTGTGCTGCAATGCCATCACTACCACTTGAGGGCTGCCTGGTAGCTGGGCGCACTGTGTCAGTCTGCATATGGGCATATGTAAGCTGTGCCTCACCTTGCCCTGCCCGGCCCGGCCCCGTTGCAGATGGTGATGCTGCAGGGCGCTCTCAGCCTAGCTTTGGGTGCAGCTAGCCGCCGCTCCAGGTCCCAGCTGTTTAACTTCTCATGGGCCCGCCCTCTTCAGCCGGGCAGGTGGGGCTGGGCACTCTGGCAGCACTCTGGCAGCACCTGGCAGCCCCACTGCAGCCGCCCACCTGCCCACCCATGCCCCTCAACCCCCCCTGCAGTTCTCACCAGCCGTCAGCACAGTGCTGGGTGCTGGCTTGCCACTCAGGAGGACAGCTAAGTACACACAACACAGCATCCTACCACCATGCTGTGTTTCACCCACCCTGCCTGCCAGCCTGCAACTCTTCCCTTCCACCCTGCCCGCCTGTTTTCCCCCCACCCTCTGCTGCCCTCCGCTGCCTGGCACGTCCAGCCACCATGCCTCTTGTTTTTGTTTTCTGCCGCCTGTCACTGCTCCTGCTGCTGCTGCCTCCTTACACTGCTGGTGCAGGGGCTGGTTGTGGTGGGCTAGCTTGGGCTGTGGCGCCCTGGCTCTTAATGCTGTGCTGTGCCAGAGCCTGGGTCACCTCCTCCACACCCTGCTGCCACCCTTGGCAGGGCTGCCTGGGCTGGGGCTGGACAGCTGGGTGGAGCAGTGGAGCAGTGGTGGCCAGGGTGCTTCCTGCCTGGCTGTGGGAGACGAGCGCAGCCTGCCAGCCAGATGCAGGTGAGCGAGGCAGGTGCCAAAGCTGAGGGGAGGGGTTGTGCCCAGGTTCAGGCAGGCAGACAGGTGGCTGAGTGAGGGGAAGGCAAGGCAGGGACTGCAGCAGCAGCTTTGAACCCTGCATTATAATGAAAGCATTACCAGGGGACTGCATGGGGGTTACTTTGCATGCATGCATGCATGCATGCATGCATGCATGCATGCCATGGTGTTGGCCCAGCAGGCTTCAGCAGTGCTAACTGGACCATTAGACATGGCAGTTGTCACAGCAGCAGCACCACCGCCAGCATGTAAGGCATAGCTCAGCAGCAGCACCAGCACCAGCACAGAACAAGGTAGATGGGTGTGTGTGCATGTGTGTACACAGATAAGCACCTAAGTTGGGACATATTGAAACGGGGGGTGGCATAACTCATCACTTGCTTGGACGAAACGAATGCAACTGATATCGTTGGAGAGATCTAGAAGTCCTCTAGCTGACTTATGACTTATGACTTGGCCAGTTTAGTAAAACTCTCAGCCCCCAGCTTAGTAAAACTCTCAAGGACTGGAGACTTATGACTTGGCCAGTGGGATACCCCCCCTAAAACCGGTTTTTCGAGCTAAGTGCACCTATGTTGAGACGCTCAAGTATAAACATTTCTTAGGAGAAACTTGGTCCTGCCCTTTTCGGCACTGTATCACTATAGGTCCAAGCACCAGATGGCATCAAAAATCCACAAAAAGGTGGGTTGTGAGTCGATAATCAAAGCATCACGATGTGCCCCGCCCCCTACACACCAGACCCTCCGCCATACTAAGCTGCCCTCATGGAAACCTGCTCTTCCAGCTCCTGCCTGTTGTAGAACTGGTCCACTGCCCTGAAATACAACGGAGGTTGCTCCTCCATTGAGCAACTAACAGCTGCATCCATCATATCGTTGGTCACATTTAGGCGCTTCCATGGTGCTAGAGTCGCCATGCGCTTGCCAGCTTGGATGGAGGTTTTAGCAGCTGCCAGCAGCTGCTCCTTGTTGGAGGGGTATAAGCCTGTCTTGGCAAACGCACGCTTCAATGGCTTCGTTAAGTACGGTATTATTTCAATATTTATTCATACTTGTAGATTCAATATAATCCAATGGCTTCATTTGCTGCTCGGGCTTGCATTAGGGAAGAAGTGTGGCAGGCCCTTGCTCACACGGACCTCGCAGGCCCACTGCACTGCTCCAAGGAGGTCCAATCTGGTCACCCCCATACCCTGCGTTTGGGCCCCCTTGATCATGCTGACCAGCTTCATCTCCTCTGCCTCAGTCAAAGCTGTCGGTCTCCCCCTTGTAGCAATCCTACCCCCCTTGTTGATAAAGGGTGGAGCGGGGGAAGCCATGCTGTTTTGCCACAGCACGCGCCGAAGAGCGCGCAGCCCCCCTCTTTTACTTGACGAGGGCCCGAGCGGCGGCTGCAAGCATGCTAGCCCTGTGGCGTGCCCCGTTAGAAGCTTTGCTAGACCTCCTAGCGCGTATGGCAGAAGCGGTGATCATCTGAGCAAGGGCCGGGGCCTGAGCTCAGCAAGTAGAAAAGCAATTTTTTGTTACATGCGAAATTTGCCGCCTAACATGGCAAGCGCTACCGCCGGACAGCCGCACATTTGACACAGCGCACCGACTGCACCATCTTTGTTACCCACCAAGGTATCTGTAAGCGTTGAGGAAACTTCTTGAAACGCTCCTGGTAGTTGAGGCCGGGCCTTAAGTCCGGATGGGGTTAAAACCGGCGGTCCCGGCAGTGTTGAGATCTCTCCTCCCACAACGCGCAAACATTACGCGACCCGACAACCACCCTAGTGACCACCTAAGAACGCGATGCGCGGGAAAAAAACGGGGGCTTTCGGTAAAGAATCAAGAGAACACGAGAAACGGGGTGTCCCAACTTAGGTGCTTATCTGTGTATGTGTGCTGCCAGGTGGTGGGTGGAGAGCTGTGTGGCCGCCCCTGTCCTGGAGGAGACGCTGTTCAGAGGGTTCCTGCTGGCGTCTTTCACTCGGTGGGCAGCCAGGCAGAGCTACTCAGCAGCACCACCACCACCACCACGACCACCCACACCTACATCAACACCAACACCAGCCCCCATCTGCCATCAGCCCGAACATTTGAAAAAGCTGTGACGCTGCCCAGCGTGCAGCAGACATGGAGCTGATACTGGGCATGCCTTGGCCATGTGCACATGGCTGCACACGATGCTGACACCTTACTCAAGCACCCTGAACCCCGATGGCCTTCAGTCATGTTCAACAATCTTTCTCCCTTGGTGTTAGGACAGCAGCAGTGGCAGCAGCAGCGGCAGCAGCAGTGAAAGCAACAGTGGCAGCAACATGTGATGCGTGACACAGGCCACCTTGCACTCAGTAGGTGCAGCTAGAGATGCCAAACAGCTACATGCCACAACACTTGTTCAAGAGTTGTTATCATCAGGGGTTCGGCTGCATGCAGGTACAACAACCTCTCAGCAGGCATGAAGGTACCCCCAGCCTCTGCAGGCCTAGGGTCTAGGGTCACAGTCTAGGGTTAGGGTGGATGGCCTGGGTGGATGGCCAGTCCTTTGTATGACGCATCCACGTTTTCACACACTCTTTGCGTGTTTTTTCCCCTCAGCGTTTCTCACTACTTTTCAGTCTCCTTACCATCGGAGGGCAGAGTAGGCAGCTGTAGACACTGTGTCAGCCTGGCTTCACAGCTGCCCACCCACCCACTTGTCTGTTGCCTCCCGCCTGCAGGTGGCTGCCTGCCTGGGGCGCAGTGCTGGCCAGCAGCGCGCTGTTCACTGCCTGCCACCTAGGGAGCCTGGCAGCCCAGGACCTGCCCCAGGTGAGCCCAGAGCACGAGCTAGGGCACTGACAAGCTGTTGGTGGTGGGCCAGCACCATGTCACTAGCAAAAGGACGTGGAGCTGGCCACCTGCTGGAAGGCTGACTGACTGGCAGGCTAGCTGGAGAATGATAGAATGAATGAAAGAAAGAACTATTATCCCAAGGGTACGGGGCTGCACATTGTTCATATGCTCGCTTTTACTAGTCGGGTGCCTGAGCCAGGAGGGGGCCTGCTCCATCAGCGTATCTTTAACACTTGCGTAGTTGTGGTTTTGACCCTACGACCCCTCAATTGTAGGAGTTATTGGCAGGCAGGTAGCCAGGAGGATGTAGCATGTCTCTTAGCTAGTTTCCACCCACTGCTGCGCCTGAAGAGCTCAGTGGCTGTGTCTCAGCAGCGCAGTGGCTGCACTTGTTGCAGGTGCTGGGCGCAGGGGTGGTGCTGGGACTTCTGTACCTCCGGTCTGGCAGCCTGTTGGCCCCTGTGGCAGCGCACAGCTTCACTAACACCCTGGCCCTCCTGACCAGCTGAGCGGCTGTAGGCGCCCGGTGCTCAGCAACAATGCCAGTGCAGCCGTCCGCAGAGCTGTGGAAGATATGCCGTCATGGTGGTAAGGATGGTAGTCATGGTGATGAGGTGCAGCCACTTGATGGCTGGCAGTTGGCTGGAGGGCTGTGAGGGCCACCTGGGTGGCATGGCTGCCCAGGAGCGTGCAGTGCATGGGTGCATGGGCACATGGCACCCCTCGCGGCTCCAGTAGCCAACAGAGCTTGCATATCGCCACGACAACAAGGCTGTACGATTCAGTCAGGTGCAGGCACCTGCAGCACCAGTTACAGTGATGGATCACTGGGGAGTTTGACGAGGGGTAGGAAGGGGAAGAGGAGGGTGATGGAGCCATGGCTCTAAGAACACCAATGGGCCTCACAAAGCTGGCTGCATCGCTCACAGTACCTGAGCGATGCTGCTGTTCACGGTGGAGAGTGGTGATCATCAGTCCCAGGATCACTGCGGTTCAGAGGCTCCAGTGAGGCCTTGGTGGGTGTGGGCTGATCCGAGTATAATGGGACCATGTGCGCAGGGATGTGCTTTGCGATGTCCACCCTCACACACTACACCATGCATGCCATGCATGCTCTACATGGTCCGGGCGGTATGCGTAAGCAACATGGAATGCTGCTACAGCTATGGCATTTTCCTTGTGCAGTTCACACTGTCGAAGTCACTGACGTTCATGATCAGAAGCTGCTTATGCAAACAGGCTGCAAATGTCTCACTGCCACATGGGCTGAGTCTTCACAAGAGCAACGGACCCAATGCCATTCACCATGCACCGCACCGCACATGCTTGACTCATGTGCTGCTATGTTACACCGGACATTCCGACACACACACCGACACACCAGACACACCGACCCACAGCAGGATAGCATGGTGGTGCCTGACTGGCTGGTGCCACTCCCTGGCCTCCTCAATCAGCTTGAAGGGCAGAGTGCTTGTGCTAGCTTGTAGGCCAGTGCAACCTCTATCTCAGAGCATGTGGCTGCATCACGACATCCACTCATGAGTGGCCCTCCAGTGCAGTGTGGGGAGTGTGCAGTGGCCCTGAAGCTGTGCCTATGGCATGGTCGCAAGGCGCTGCCTGCCCAAGGCATTTGCTAGTATGGCTGGACCAGAACACCAACTCGTGCCTCAACTTATAACGCATTGGGGAGAGCATACAGCGCCCCTGGAGCTGTTCAGCTGGGAGGGCCTCAAGGCTGGGAGGAGTACCAGCAAGGCTACAAGCTGGTCAATGTCCAACTGCATGGAGGTTGCACCATGCTGCAGAATTACGATGGGGCATTGATGGCCGGGCCCGCAACAACCCATAGGGCCTAGTAGTTTACACAGGCTGTCAGCTTTTCAAGCAGTCAGCTGTTAGTTTTGATGAGATGCCCAGTGGTCTAGGGTAAAAGGGTGCCACCGGTGTGGGGTTTGTAGTCATCAAGGGTGCGACCGAGGATGCTTCAACCTGATTGGAGTAGCTATATGAGATGACCCATAGTCAAACATGTTGTTTCATGTTGAATGAGTTTTGTTTGACTGCATGTTTGTTTGCACTGTTACATGGGGCTTGTGTCCCATGGGAGTTGTTCCGATGCCACAACAGTTGTTTAAGAACTGCCATCCACTGATGTTAAAGTCGGGGCGTCGGTTTGGACCGTGCAAACACTGTGGAGGATGCAGTGTTTATGTAGGGGATAGTGGGTGGGTCACTGAGTGGCAGCAGTTCAGTGAAAGATCACGTTGGCATAGAAGTTGCTTTTAAACAGGGCTTGGTAGCAGTTCTTAGTGCAGTACAATGCGACTCCACTTCTACTTCTCTGCAAGCCAAATGATGTAGTACCTATCAGGTATCACTAGGCTGAATCTTTCACATAGCTTCGCATGTGGGCTAGGTAGCGCAAAACCAGTGCTTTGATGGCGACCGGCTAGCACGCGTGGCGTAGTGCGGTACGCGAATGGCGAAGCTGCTGAAGGTACAGGTGTAGCGTCGCATGGGTGCACACCAGATGATGAGCAACAGTGTTCGATTCTCAGCGCAGAGGCTGAACCCGGAGATATCGGTGTACAAAGACCGGCGGTTCGACGGGGACGAGGTAGGTAGGCAGCATGCATGAGTGTGTCTGGCTTGGCAGCTGTGTCCTGGTCACAGTTAAGTCCTTCCGCACTTTAACTCACAGGCTGACTGGCAGAGAGCTCTGCGCACCAGCACCACCTTATACGTAGGCAACCTCGCATTCTTCACAAGAGAGGAGCAAATCTACGAGGTGAGCACCGCAGGCGCAGAGCAGGTACTTACTTGCAAAACCTGGTGCTGGGCCAGCCCTGGCATCATGGTGGCAGAGCAGCAGTAGGCTCACACAGCTGTGAGCAATGGGCTGGCAGGCATGTGGTTGGGTACAAGACATGGGACCCCTGTGAGCCCTGCCTGCCTCTCTCCTAGGTGTTCTCCAAGTGTGGCCATGTGTCCCGCATCATCATGGGTCTGGATAAGCTGAACAAGACGCCTTGCGGCTTCTGCTTTGTCCTTTTCTATTCGAGGTAAGGCAGCTGTGGCTGAAGCAACAGGAAGGGGAGCTTTGGCAAGCGGTGGTGGCCGCAGGAGCTGTGATGGCCCCAGCGCCAGAGGCACCAGTGCTGGCGGCTGTGCAGCTGAGCATGTGCAGCCACTGGCAGGAGCTCCAGCAGCGGTGCCAGCAACAGGAGTCTGGCAAGCTATTGGCATGGGAGGCTATACAGGGATGACTTCAAGTCTGGTGTGAGGAATGATCAGAGTGGTCGTTATGGCTACTGTCACCCATCTCCTCCTCCACAGCATACCCCACCTGACCCACTCCCCTCTCGCATCACCCTCGGGTCGCAGCCACACCCTGCCTTGCCTCACTTGACGACAAACTGCTGCTGCGTCTGTGTGTTGCTTGCAGGAGTGACGCAGAAGCCGCTGTGCGATATCTAAATGGCACCATCTTGGACGACCGCCCCATCCGCGTGGATCATGACTGGGGCTTTGTGGAGGGGCGGCAGTGGGGGCGCGGCAAGTCTGGCGGCCAGGTCAGGCACTGAGCAAGGCTTGCACCAGCTCAAACCAGACTCAGGAGTGGGCCAACTGGGTCACTTGGCCAGAAGCTAGGCATGCTGGTCCTGCTGCATGCACCAGGCATAGGCATTCACTAATCCCGGTAACAGCAGTGCATGCTGCTGCTCCTGCTTTGCCTCCTGTTTCAGGCACTGGGCACATTGTAGTCTGCACTGCATGTCACAACACTGCCTCATGCACCCATACCCTTTGATCCGAGGCAGTCCGCTGCATAGTATGTGCAGGTTTTGCCTGATGTGATGGTAAGGGCAGACACCACATGGCAATGAGGGCAGATGGCGCAAAGCAGTAGGAACCCTCAACATCCGTGGTTTGAACACTGCTACTGACACCGTGCTGAGGTGCTGAGTGCTGTGCTGAGGGGCTGCTGCTGGCGGATGCAGGTGCGTGATGAGTTCCGGCTTGACTACGATCCTGGCAGGGGCGGGTTTGGCAAGGAGGTGTTGACTGAGATGGAGACCCAGCTTCGGCAAACAGGTGGTCCAGAGGCACAGGGCTGCCCATTCCCATAGCTGCCAGGCATTTAGCAGCAAGGGTAGCAAGTAGAGTAGGCTACCGGTACTTCATGCAAGCCTGGGCGTGGCTCCATGCTATTGAGCTCATACACCTTGAACTGGCTTGGCTGCTGTATACAGCTGTATACACTCATGAGGCGTTGTGGTGGGGATGGCTAGCTCGTGTTGCATCCTGAAAAGAATGACATTGTGGCAGGGAGGTGGTGTTGTGCAGGGTCTGCCTGCTGTCTCCTGATTTCCCATACCTTGTGAGTGTCCTGCATGTGCAGGTGGGCCTGGCTTGAGCCCTGGCTACGGAGATGGGTCTCGCAGAAACTACGAGCGAGACATGCCGAGCAGTAAACGGCAGCGCATGGAAAGCGGGTATGGCGGCGGCGCTGTCCGGGATCACGGCCGGGCAGTCGAGGAGAATCCGAGGTTCCGGGATCGCAAGCGCGACCGGGATGACGACGACTGACGAGCCGCGATAGGGTCGGTGCTACTAGCGTGGGATGCGCGTTACAATAAGGGCAAGGAGTACCCAGGCCTGGGCTACAAGCGGCTGCGAGGCAAGCTACCCAAGGCCGAGCAGCAGCCTGCTGTGGCACAGTAGCTGTTATCAGCTCACAATCAGTGCATGTTTTTCATGCCAGCTCTACACAATAGCCTTCGCGCTCAGGCATTAGTGTAGGTGATAGGCACTCATGCACAATGTCCATGTGCCTTGGGTATAGTCGACTCATACTGGTGTTAATGGGCTGTGTGGAGTAAACCCAATGCACATGCGGGGACACAATGCGGGGACACAAACAATGCGGGGACACCCAAGGCGGGGTCGGCACAGACCTGACGTCTGGTCGTGTTCCAGCCATCCCGGCGCTCCTGTCGTTGTTTCCCTTGAGCTGAGCGAGACGCTGCGATGGAACCAATAGGAGCGACGTGTTGTTACACGGCGCGTGTTTCACGTAGCTCACAGTCGGCTAGGGACGCGCACCTTTCGGTTTCTTTGGCGGGCCCTTCTTGTGCTTGTCGGTGCCCTTACGCTTATTCTGAACCATCACGCGATGCGCATTGAGACGGGCGGTGGCTTCTTTACAGCAACTGGGATGACATCCATGGAGTGACTTTAGCTCTCTACCAGCACGGCGACTCAAGTTAAGCCGGCACCAGCCTCCTCCTGCCACCCTAACCTGCAGCTGCTGTGCAACCAGGCAGCCCGCTGTGCAGCCCTACCTCTTGGCTCCCCAGCGCTGCCCCCAGGAGGAGTACATCCCAACACGAGCACCTGCTCAGCAATGCTATCAATTCATCAGGGTTACTGTCACATCAAGTGTGTAACGACAAAGCCACACCCCACCACCCTGTCTTACACCCACCATGCCTCCACCTCTGCTGCCCTCCGCTGCCTGGCACCGCTGCTGCTTGCGAACTAATGCCACAAACATAGCGACCTAGCATCCGTGCGATGTACCAGTGGTCTCATGCAGGGGCAGAGGGACATGTCACCCCTGTGAAAAGAGACCCTCTCATGGGCATGACACACTTGTGCTGACAACAGAGGTTGGGCAGGACCATCTTGGGTACATTGATAGGAAGGTTAGCGGCACCATGTCTCATACACAGTGGAGCAAGCCCACGTCCCCAAGGGCGAGGTGCGCTCATTGGTGCTGGTGCTGGTCGCCCGCTAAACTCCAACCCTGCAGACCCTTAGGCTTCTGGGCCTGGGTCGGGTGCAGACTGCTCCTCATCCATGACTTGCCTGCAGGGCAGCCCTCACTTTGTCTGAGGAACACAAGACAGCAGCACAGTCAGCCCAGCTCCTAGCCTGGCCAGGTGCGTGGCCCCCACCTTTCCATCACATCCTTCTTGTGCTGAGCGCACCCTGCAAAGAGTTTGTCAAGGTGGAGGAAAGCCTCCTGCGCATGGCATAGCAAATGTGGCCAGCTGGCAGTTTGGAGGTACCCCAACGCAACAGGGCACATAGCGATGGTACCACATTGAAAGCATGCTCTATCTCAACATACTAAATCGACTGACAGCTGGGTTCAGGCGATCACACAACAGGCTCACCTGCACCCCTCCAGTAGGAGCCGAAGGGTTGATGCTGACGTAGGCATTGGTCAGCTTGCTCAACTTTCCTTGCAGGCCTGTGAGACGATGTTGAGTGCAAGACTGATGACCACAGTAAGTGCTGGCAGTACGACCACAGTAAGGGCTGGCAGCAGCACACCATGCTGGATGTGCAGCCTGGGCTCCACAGCGTTCGCTGACAGAGCAATCTTACCGTTCCAGCTGGACAGCCCGCCATAGGAACCCTCCTTGGTGATTTGGAGGGCTAGTATCAAGCACTGCTTGATAGTCAAGCTGTTGGGCTGTGCAAAGTTCATGTAGAACGATTCTAGCTCCTTTTCTTGATCAGGCTTCTGTGGATCGATCAGCAGGATAATCCCATCCAAGTCCTACACAGTATGTTTGATACAGTGAGGACCTGGCTGTATCTTGTGGCAGTGGTGAAGAGTGCAGCGTGCTGTCTACCGGCGCAGACCTTGGACAGCACAGACCAGTAAGGCTGGTACTGTGAACTGCCTGAACAGTCCCACAGCTGAACCTTAATGCGTTCTACTCCCATAGTACGCGAGAACTCTTGTACTCTGCAGCAACGTCGAGCAATCGATTCGACATGTCAGGCATGGATAGCACCAAGACGTGAGGGGCGTAAAGCTCGCACCTCACCGCAGCGGTGGGCTGGTACTCGCCAGGGATCAGCGGCTGCTCCGCGACTGCCCGGCATAGCAAAGTCTTGCCGCTCTTGCAGGGGCCCACCACGCATATCTTAAGAGTCAACTCAGCCATAAGCTCGAGGTTCGGGGTCGGGGCTCACGCAGCACTAGCAAGTGCTTTCATCTTGTATCTAAAGAGTCGACATGAGGGGCGTAACCTATTTGAGGCATACAAGCGAAGGGAGAAGTCATTCGAGTTTGAATCAACTTGCCGAGTTTTAAATGATTGCGCAACATGCGCAGGCAGGACACCATGTCATGCAGGGAGGCCTTGTCAACGGTGGAAACTTTACCCAGCCCGCTTGTCCCTCACTAGGCCTCCATTTGAGGTGGACCAGTAGTGGCCACTAGCAGCATATACAAGTGACCAATACTGGCCCGACTCATAATGGTGTTAATGGGTTGTGTGGAGTATACCCAATGCACATGGACATTGTGCATGAGTGCCTACCACCTACACTATTGCCTGACCCATTAGGGCTATTGTGTAGAGTTGGCTTGAAAAACATGCACTGAATGTAAGCTGATGACAGCTCAAGAGGCGGCACACACTACTGTGCCACAGCAGGCTGTTGTTGCTGGGCCTTGGGTGGCTTGTCTCGCAGCCGCTTGTAGCCCAGGCCTGGGTACTACTTGCCCTTGGCTGGCAGCTTCCCCTGCTCTGGCCAGTAGCACAGCTCCAATGGGCGCCACCTGCTCTCCCCAATGCGCTCCATGTTCAGCGCTGCATTGCAGTCCTGCCTGGCTGTGGTGCTGGCTTGGCTTTGGCAGCCTTGCCCTGGGCCTTGCTTTTGCCCTTGGTGGGCTGGGTGGGCTCAGCTGCCTGCTCAGCCTCAGTGCGCTTGCTGCGCTTGGCTGGCGGGGGAGTGCTGAGCCCTGGCTCCCTGGGCTGTGGTGCTCTTCTCCACCATGTAAGCCCGGTGCCCTACATGGGCGTGCGGCATGCTAGATGTCAGCCAGGAAAGCTGCTGCCACTTGCGGCTGCATGGGTTTGGGACAGCTGTGTTCTGCTAGTGCCCTTGCTTGGCCCGCTGCCCTGATTGAGGTCACAAGGCAACGCATCGTCCCTAGTGGCTGGTCAATGTGCACATCCCCACTGTGCCAATGGCCGCATTGCTGGTACGTATGACCATGCCATCATGTGACATTGTGTAGGCACAGAAGGAAACACTCAGAGTGCATGTCCCCCTTCCCCGGCCAGGCTGAAGTATCTTACACCACTGAGATGACAAGGCTGCCTCCCTGGCTTGTTATGTACAGTACAGCTCCCTTCCTCTCCCCCTGTCGCTGTCCCGGTCACACAATGGCCATGCAGTGGGGCATGCAGTGTAAATACCGAAAACCCCTCCAGCTTAAGCTTCCTCGTTCATAATGCTGACGCAATCAGGACTAAGAGCTGCGGCCGGCAAGCCTGTAACAACTATTCATGCACGACTCCCCCGGCCGTTCGTCGCTCGCACCCGCCAGCTTTCTCTGCGCATCAACGCCAAGTATGCCTCAGGACGCTCTGGCTCACGCCAGCCAGACATCGTCGAACGAGTTCTGGCAGCCGTGCCTTACGTGCTTCCTTGGTTCAATGCCGTCATGTACGGTCGCTTCCTGTTCTACATGTAAGCATGTGCTGCACAGGGAAGGGGCAGTATCTGCTGCTGCTGCTGCACCAGCTGGGACCACCCCTACCTATAGGCTTGCGATGCTTATCTGCGGGGCTCCTGTTGCTTGCTGACCACCCTTAACGTCCTACTGACATGCAGGTATCCAGCAGTGAAAGCATGCATCAAACCCGTTCTGCCTGCCATCTCAGCATTCCATTCTATCCCCTTTGGATCCCTCATCGCGTTCTTTGGCATCTACCTGGGGATTGTCAACAACCAGTCTATGTCACGCTTTGTGCGGGTCAACGCCATGCAGGTTTGTGGCAGCAGAGTTACTGGGTTGTGCATGTCACTGTTGGGCCCACCATGGAAACATCAGCACTTGTCTCGACAATCCTGCGTGCAGCGTTTGCCCTAGCATATGAAGCCTTACAGGGCCTGGTTCCGCAGGGTTGTTTTCAGGCTGGCTAGAGTGAACCTCCAGACACCGCACAGAAGCCTTCCATTTAAAGCATTGTGTGACCTCCGTGACATGGCAATTGCCTAGACTTGGCATGGCTGACATTGGCTGATGCAGCCTGTCCTCCCTTGGTCGCCTGCAAGCTCCACTTTGTGCTGGACATGGCAGCACAGCCTAGGGGCATGCACACATTATAAATCCAGGCTCCCCACAAGCGCCATGCAGAACCTAGCATGCACCTAGGAAAGAAAAATACTGGTGTGAAGATGTGCACACCCTCACACTGAGTCGCTTGATCACACAAGATTGCTTGCACAAGACGATGCGGCCTGCCTTCACAGCTGCAGTTGCACCTGCTGTGGGTGTCCTTGTGCAGGCCATGCTGCTGGACGTGCTCCTGGTCATGCCTCGTCTGGTGGAGAGTGTCATCACTGTCCCCAGCTCGGGGTGGGGCGTGCACCTGTATGCCAACTTCCAGAGCTTCATTTGGATCTTCACCACAGCCTGGGTCATCTTTGGCATTGCTAACAGCCTACTGGGGCAGGTGGGGCGAATCCCATTCATTGCAGAGGCAGCAGACCAGCAGGTGCGGTAAGGGGCTGGCAGCAGGGCTGGCTGGGGTAGGGTCGTTTCGCAGTGTTCATGGGAGGGTGGGGAACATGGGTAAACAGCTGCATCTTTGTTCAAAAGTGGACGGCTGTTGCTGGTGCTCTCATGCTCTTAGCGTATGGACCCATACGTGCCCTGAGAGCCTAGCGTTCTCAGTGCGCGGTCGGGCCACTATTGGCCCCTAGTATCCCCGCTAGTGGCTGCTAGTGGCCACTACTGGTCCGGCTCAAATGGAGGCCCTAGTGAGGGACAAGGGGGCTGGCTGGGGTATGGTAGAGGCTGGCGGCAGGGCTGGCATGTGTGGCAGTGGATCACAGACTGAATGTTGTCTGGGCTGGTAGCTGGGGGAGTTGTCTTGGGACACAGAAGCCTGACTTTGGATGAGGTCCTGCTGGCCACGGCCAAGGTGTACAAGTTGACATTGGCTGCACCGTCCAGGGTAGCTCAGGCTGGGCTTGCAGTAATGACCAGGCTTGCAAGTTGGCGTTGTGTTGGTAGCAAGTAGGCTGGGTTGGTAGCCTCTTGTATCATACAGATGATGGGTATGCCACTCCGCTACATGGCATGAGCATGAGCTGCAAGCCCTGGGGTAAGCTATGGCTAAATTGTGGGTGGTGTTCTGGGGAGGGAGACTACCTGCTGAGTGAAAACTGCAGGATAACTCTTCTTGTACGAAGGGTGTTGAGTTTGTAGGGTCAGTGCAACATGTTGACATGGAATCGCCGTGTTGCAGTGTGCATGGGAGGGGAGGAACATGGGTAAACAGCTGCATGGCTGCATGGCTGCGTTAAAAGTAGACGGCTGTTGATGGTGCTCACCAGATCCAGCTCCAGCGCCTCCAGCTCTTTGCGTAAAAACCCTTAGATCAGATGCCTTGAGATTCTTCCATTTTTCAGCATGGCGATATTCTGGCTCAATGTGCTCAGCAAGCAAAGGCGAACGCGACGAGTCAGCCGCGCCCAATCTCCGCCGTTTTGCAGCCGGGATGGGGCTGCGTCCACGGGAGAAGAGCAGCTGGCCTCGCACAGAGGGATGTGTGAGATTGAGAGCATGCATAGGGTAGGGCTCGAGCACAACTTGGTTTAAAACGCAGTATCGTTATTCACTGCCTGTTTTGGAGAGTTGTAGGGACTCCCCCGGATAGGAATACAGTAATGTACACAGAGCTGATGTTGGTGGTAGTCGTGGGTTTTCTGTGGGGTATAACGAATCCGCTTATTCAAATAGGGAGCATCGCTGTGCAAGGTGCGCTTCGGCGACGCAGTGTTCAGCCAGGGAGGCTGCATGTACTCTGGGCTCACATTTCAACACCAGCATTTATGGTTCCCCAAGTTCTGAACCAACTTGGATCGCTCCTCTTCATATGGCTGCTGGGCCAAGCCAGTGCCAGCGTGGTGTCATCTGCCAACGCGTGCGCGCTACTCTTCAATGCTTGCGTGGACATTTTCCTTGGCAAACGCCACAGGCTGCAACTGTTGGTCCCTGGCGTTCTCTTAGTGTCATTTGGGGTGCTACTGTGTGGGGTTCCACCCCAAGACATGTGGAGCGCAACACGGAGGATGTCGCAGGCAGCCCCCTTGTCCCTCACTAGGGCCTCCACTTGAGCCGGACTAGTAGTGGCCACTAGCAGCATGTACTAGTGACCAATACTGGCCCGACTCATACCGGTGTTAATGGGCTGAGTGGAGTATACCCAATGCACATGGACATGGTGCATGAGTGCCTACCACCTACACTATTGCCTGACCCGTTAGGGCTATTGTGCAGAGTTGGCATGATAAACATGCACTGAATGTAAGATGATAACAGCTGAAGAGACGGCACACACTACTGTGCCACAGCAGGCTGCTGTTGATGGGCCTTGGGTGGCTTGTCTCGCAGCCGCTTGTAGCCCAGGCCTGGATACTCCTTGCCCTTGGCTGGCAGAGCTGCCTGCTCTGGCCAGAAGCACAGCTCCAATGGGCGCCACCTGCTCTCCCCAATGCGCTGCATGTTCAGCGCTGCATTGCAGTCCCTGTCCAGCCACCTGCCTGGCTGTGGTGCTGGCTTGACTTTGGCCGCCTTGCCCTGGGCCTTGCCTTTGCCCTTGGTGGGCTGGGTGGGCTCAGCTGCCTGCTCAGCCTCGGTGCGCTTGCTGCGCTTGGCTGGCGGGGGAGTGCTTGGCCCTGGCTCTGAGGCTGCTGGCTGTGTGGCTGCCTGGCTGCTGCGTGGGGCCTGTGGGGGCTTGCGTGGGGCCACTACTGGGCACCACATCATGCCCCGCACTGGCTGGTCACGCCGCTGGCTCCAGGCTGGGCGCAGCAGGCGCAGGTCCACCTGCCCTGCTGGGGGCTTCCAGTTTGCACGCATGGTGGGCTGCTCATGGTCCACCAGGGAGGTGCCGGCTGCTGCCAGGTACTGGAGGTGGGGTTTGATCGGTGCTAGCCACCGCTCGGTATCGCGGCGAGTGTTGTTCATGCCGCTGTCATGCTTCACCTGGCCCTTGATCAGCTTCCACTGGGCCAGCTGGTCAGCTATCAGCTGGCCTGACCTCCCGTCTGCGCTGACTGCCTGGGTGACGCCGGGGTCAATGCCCACCCCACTCTGTGTGGCTGGATCAAACACAAACTCACGTGGCTCAGCTATGCCCTTGCCCTTCTTGAGCTGCCTCAGCATGGCTGGGTTCTCGCAGTCAAGGGGCACAGGTGGCCCACTGGGTGCTGCTGGTGCAACGGCTGCCAGACGGGCGCTGCTACGCCTTGGGGTGGGCTGCGTGACTGGCTCAGGCACTGGCTCTGACTCCGATTCAGACTGTGACTCTGGCTCAGATTCACAGTCTGAATCGGAGTCATAGTCACTGTCCAACTCCATGCTGGCCGGCTGGGCAGGGGCAGGCTGGGCAGGGGCAAGGGGGGGAGTGGGGGTAAGGGTGGTGCATCAGGGGCTTGGGGGGGCTGCAGGGCTGGAGGTCAGGGGCGCTGAGGTACCCCGGGGAGGGGTAGCCCACCAGGCATGTCAAGAAAATCCGCAGCACAAAAAGCGACGCAATTACGCGGAGCTGGGAGTGCACCTCAGCCCGCAGCTGGAGGTGCTCCCGTAGCTTCCTCTTGGTCTTTTTGCACCCGCGCAGCACAGCGCTCTCCGGGATCTTGATGACCTGCAGCCAATCACAATCACCACTTTGACAGACCACTTTGACAGGCGAAGACACAATGCGGGGACACAAACAATGCGGGGACACACAAGGCGGGGTCGGCAACGGACCTGACGTCTGGTCGTGTTCCAGCCATCCCGGCGCTCCTGTCGTTGTTACCCTTGAGCTGAGCGAGACGCTGCGATGGAACCAATAGGAGCGACGTGTTGTTACACGGCGCGTGTTTCACGTAGCTCACAATCGGCTAGGGACGCGCACCTTTCGGTTTCTTTGGCGGGCCCTTCTTGTGCTTGTCGGTGCCCTTACGCTTATTCTTAACCATCACGCGATGCGCATTGAGACGGGCGGTGGCTTCTTTACAGCAACTGGGATGACATCCATGGAGTGACTTTAGCTCTCTACCAGTCAGGCGTTCCCAACATGGGGTTGGCAATCTTCATGCAACTGCAGCCCACCTACTCAATCTTTTGATGTAACGTTTGTTGCGTCTGCTGCGATGTGATATTGCGCGTTTAATGTAAGACTGGAATCGCCATCGGAGTCTTTCGATGCGGGCAGCAACATGTGACCCCGAATGTGTCCCAATCGCAGACCGTGGTTAGCTACACCGGTAAGCTACGTCCTTGGCAATCCGTTAGCGATGCACGACATGTCGGTGGCGCACACCACTGAAGTCCGGCAAACATGGCTGCGCGAGGTTCCTGATGGTGCAGGCCGCTTGGCGAGGATGTGAAGAAACTCGAAACTGTGTGTGGCAGCGCTGTATCGCTGTAATGGTGGGCGGCACAGTAGGGACTAGTCACCCCCTCCAGCTATGATCCGCTTTATGTTTTGCACCATTGAACAAACAGCCTGACCTCACACAGATTTTTTATAGCATACTCACTAACGCGTCCGTGGTACTATGCAACTCAATTTTGTTTGTATGTGACAAGTTATACCGCTTACAAGGTACACATGCTGATGGCTACAGGTGCACGAGGAGCCGACCGAGCTTGGCTTACCACTCCGCCACGTGGCCACCACCAACACAGCTTGACCCACCATCTCCCAACCTCGTCCTCACCGCCCACCTCCCAATAGCCCCTCCTCCCAACAGCCCAGCCTCCCCCCTACCTCTCCTTCTCCTCGCCTCCTCCCCCCTACCTCTCCTTCCCCCTACCTCTCCTTCCCCCCAGCACGGCGACTCAAGTTAAGCCGGCACCAGCCTCCTCCTGCCACCCTAACCTGCAGGAATACCTTGTTTCACCCAGTGTTGTGAGTACTCTGCAATGCCAGCGCAACGTGGGGCGAGCAGAACAAGCCACCTGCAGGATGTGCCCTCACTTATGCAGGATGTGCCCTGCACTGCAGCCGTTGCTTCTTCAAGCCAGCCACATCCTTATCATGTTGCATGGTGGTCGGGGCCAGGGTCGCTAGGTGGTGAGAACTTCTACCCAGCCTCTACCCAGCCTCTCCGATGCCTTGCGGCATGCCTGTGACACCGAATGTGAACCTGCGCCTGCTGCACCCAGCCTGCAGCCAGCGCCGTGACCAGCCAGTGCGGGGCATGATGTGGTGCCCAGTAGTGGCCCCACGCAAGCCCCCACAGGCCCCACGCAGCAGCCAGGCAGCCACACAGCCAGCAGCCTCAGAGCCAGGGCCCAGCACTCCCTCGCCAGCCAAGCGCAGCAAGCGCACCAAAGCTGAGCAGGCAGCTGAGCCCACCCAGCCCGCCAAGGTCAGAGGCAAGGCACCACAGCCAGGCAGGTGGCTGGACAGGGACTGCAATGCAGCGCTGAACATGCAGCGCATTGGGGAGAGCAGGTGGCGCCCATTGGAGCTGTGCTACTGGCCAGAGCAGGGGAAGCTGCCAGCCAAGGGCAAGGAGTACCTAGGCCTGGGCTACAAGGGGCTGCGAGACAAGCCACCCAAGGCCCAGCAGCAGCAGCAGCCTCCAGAGGCACAGTATTGTGTGCCGCCTCTCGAGCTGACATCAGCTCACAATCAGTGCATGTTTATCATGCCAACTCTACACAATAGCCCTAACAGGTCAGGCAATAGTGTAGGTGGTAGGCACTCATGCACCATGTCCATGTGCATTGGGTATACTCCACACAGCCCATTAACACCGGTATGAGTCGGGCCAGTATTGGTCACTAGTACATGCTGCTAGTGGCCACTACTGGTCCGGCTCAAATGGAGGCCCTAATGAGGGACAAGGGGGCTGTAAGAGCGCAAAGTTGCTGTATTCCAGTTGTCATTGTTGGATGTGCGTGCACAGCATCACTACCTGCGCTCTCAAGAAGTGCAAGTTGCATGGTGTAACACATGCGTTACACTTATGTCATTCGCGGCGCCCGCGGTGCTTAGCGGTGACGCCAGCACCTGTATGCTAGTCAGCTGCTGCTCCGTTGCCACCCGCATCAGCATCAGTACTTGCCTGGGGAGGATGAGGTCTCAACAAATGGCCAGCGCTTACCCACAGAGGCTCCTAGCGCTACACCAGCGGCACGTCTCTTCAGCGCGGAGGTGAGCGGACATGTCGTCATCAAACCCTCTGCCAAACCCGGCGATGCAACCTCGGCAACCAACCCGCGGCAGCTTCACCAGCCTCTCGCGCCTGGTGCTCTGCTTCTTCCTCTGCTGCTGCTGCTTCTGCTGATGTAAAAATCTCCGCAGGTTGCTTCACTCTGTGGTCCACCCCCTTCCCTTCAGGCGCCTGCCACATTGCCACTTGAGGACTAGCTGCTTTAAGCCCAGCTCTTCCTCCAGCGCCCATGTCGAAGACGCGACGTCTGCCAACGGCGTGCCCAGAGACGACAGCCCGCAGCTCGACGCCCAGTTTGCACTGTCAGGCTACGACAGCATTCGCCCTCGGCAGCCCGCGCCCATAGACGGAGGCTCCCCGCCAGAGCGAGGCCCCCTAGCGCGAACCAGTGCCACCATTCAGCCGCCCCCTGCATTGAGCATCCTGGAGAATGAACTGCTGCAGCCTAGCTTGTCGGTACCAGTGAGCGTGGACCTGACCACGCCGGCCGGTGCGGCGCTGGCAGAAGCGGTGAGGCGCCGGGCGGGCTGAGTCGAATCTGGGCATACAGCTATACCCTGCCTGCCATTGCCAGCATGTGGCACTGTGTACTGACTGCGGTGATGCCCTGCCCTGCCTCAAAGTGCCACATGCTGGCAATGGCAGGCAGGGTATAGCTGTAGGCAAGTGCTGTGTGCGATGCCAAGGGTGCCAAGGGTGGCAGGGCATCATGACCAGAGCAGGGCTGCAGCCAAGGCTGTTCTGAACAGACTCCTGAGTTAGTCGTGACGACCGGAGGGCTGGGTAGAGGCTTGCTGAGTGAGTGCAAGGAGACAAAGAGGCAGGTGCCAAAGAGGCTACTTCACGGAAGGAATGGCTTGCGCTTGAGTTGTGCATGGGTTGCTGGTGCTTGTTGGAAGGTGGGGTGGCTAGTGCAGGGGTAGGAAGGCAGGGCGGAGGGCTATACATGGACAGCAGAGGGGGCAGTGGGCCCTGGCACTGACGGGCACCTCGAATGCCCCACTGCCCAGCATCTGGCTGGAGCTCCAGTGGGCTGGTTGGGCTGGGCTACATTCATTGCTGGGCTCGCATCGCTAAGCATGCAACACATTGTACAGACACACAGTGCAGGGGTACTGCATGGGGTGCCAGGAGGACGTCTCAGCCTTGCGTGTACAAGTGCATAGTCACACCTGCAAAGTCACACCTGCATAGTCACACCTGCATGGTCATACACGTATGGTTTCACCCACAAGGGCAGCCCCCCCCAACCTCAGCTTCATTTTCTTAGGCTGCCTGGCACCCGGGTACCTCCACCTCCATGCTGGAGTCTACAGCTGGTCTTAGGCTTGTGTGGGGCTGGCTGGAGTGAAAGTGCGAGCCCTGTCTGGTTAAGTTTCTACTTCCATGTGCATGTCCCCATTTTCTTCCAGCATGGCCATGGGTCCCCTCTCCCTTGACCCTCCCCTCCCCTCTTATCCAGCTACCCGCTGCCTTCCTGTGGGTGGCGCAGGCAGGAGCACTGTGGGTGTCACAGCTGATGCTGCAGCTGTGGCCATACATTGCCCGGGCTGTGGAGGAGGCTGTGAAGGCCAAGGTGCCCAAGGTAAGCAGCGTGGGAGGTGGTTGGTTGGGTGGTTAGGTGGTTGGGTTGCAAGAAGTTGGTCACGTTCAGTCTTTCAGCGGCCAAGGAGAGCAACAGAGGGTTAAGGGCAAGGTGGTGGGAGGCAGGGGTAGAGTAGGAGGTGTTGGCTGGTGGGACTGTGCACAGGCTGGTGGCAGGCAGCTTGAGAGCAGATTGTAGCTGGGAGGTTTGAGAGGCTTGAGAGTAGGTTTGAGGGACAGGAGGCTTGAGAGCAGGCCTTCCCCAGGACCTTGCTGGGGCGGGGACCTGCTGGGCAGCAGCAGCACGAGACGGATCGGGCAGTTGGGCTGACAGGGACCGGGGCGCAGGCAGACTGTGCTTGTGAGGAGCCCCACACAGCGGTATGGCAGCAGGGCCAGGGGTGCCGTGGGCTGTGGTTGCAGGCGCTTGAGGCGCGTCGACCCAGCTGGATGGAGGCTATCAATGTGGGTGACGAGCATGGTAGGGTCACTGAGGGGTTTACCCAATCGGAACCTGGTTAAATGTGCAAGCTATGTGTGAGAGTCAGCTAAAACTTCAGTGAGCTGAGTGAGGTTCTAGAGTGACTTGAGTGACCTTAGCCACCTGAGTGGCTAGGGCCCTGAGCCATCCCGCCTTTGGGTGCCTATAAGGACATCTGCGCTTGATTTAGCCTCACATACCCCAGCAGCCGCGGCCTTGCTCGCTACCAAGTCCTCGGCTGTACGCTGAACCCAGTCGTGGCAGCTTGTGGCAGTCTGCCACATGGCATCAGCAGCTTGTTGTGTGCCTGCTGTCATCTTGAACAACCTTGCTCTCTGTTGGTGAGCTGCATGGTGTTCAGCTCATGCTGCACAGCCTCAAGACCTCATGCTGGTGTGGCCTGTGCTGTGGCTGCAGCTGAAGACCTTCAGCATGGGCAGCCATCCGCCCATTGTGCGCTCTGTGCACGTGCAGCCGGTGAGAGGGTCCTGGCTGCTGCAGGCTTAGGCTTGGGGCTAGTTAAACCAAAGGGGTTGGGGTGGGCATCAAAAGCTGCGCCAGGCCCTGTTGGCGTGCCTGATCCTGGGACCAGGCCGCCGCCCCTGTCAACCCAGCCCAGGCCCATCAAAAACTCACTCCTAGCCTCCCCACCCTCCACCTGCGTCTTTAAGCTCAGAGTACCCCTTCTACTCCTGACAGGAACATTTTTCTACTCTGCGAGTCGAAAAGCAGTGAAGGCTGGTGGGCCACAGCTCAGCCATATCCTCAGCCTGGTCACAAGCTGTAGGGGA